>CM060905.1:1066639209-1067066709 GCA_030737815.1 Allium fistulosum
CACTTTCCCTTTCTCCTGCACTGTTGGTCCCGATGTAGCAGGTTCCAATGCAAATACTTAACCCCTTCCATCCTTAGCAGGCTCTCTGCACTAGTTCTTATAATGACCAATATGGTCGCAGTTGAAGCATCTAATATTCTTCTTCCCAAGCACTTCCTTCGCCTTCCTAGTACGACATTCATTAGCAAAATGCCCCTTCTTATCGCACTTGAAGCAAACAACCTTCGACTTCCTTTCTTTGCAGCTCCACCTTTCTGAGCACCATTCTTATGAAAGAACTTCCTTTTCTGACTCTGCCCCACCTGGACCTCCTTTGCCTTATTCTTCTCCAAAGAAGCAAGTATCTCCTCATGCCTCAACGCTAACTCTACTACAACATCACAAGGTTCCCTAATATGAGGTAATATAGCCCTTGCCAACTTAGGCTTCAGCCCCCTTATGAACTTCTCATTTCTCTTCATCACAGTATCCATAGTGGCATGTCCATACCTAGCCAACTCCTCAAACCTTCTAGCATACTCCAACACAGTCATCTCCCCTTGTTCCAACTCAACAAACTTTCTGATCAAGGTAGACTGTGCCATCACATACATGAACTTCTCCTGGAACCTTCTCCTAAACTCAACCCATGTCATTGTCTCTTCATTACGTCACACTATTCCACCAGAACAAAGCTTCTCCCTAAAGCTATCTCGAAGCAAGCCTCCTCTTCTGCTCATTATTGAGCCCCAAGTCAGCAAAGATTCTCGTACAATGCAACAACCAGCTCTCCACCTCAATAACATCTTCAATTTCGATAAATGGCTTCCCTCCAAGCCTAATATAATCTCTGCTCAAGATAGCATAATTGTTGACCACCGGAGCTTCCTGGACTCCTACTCTTGCATTTCCTACGACCACCCCAGCAGCAATTCCAGCTTGCATCATATTCACGAAAAAATGATACATAGCTCCCATATCCACTTGTGGGACTCCAGCACAAACATTCCCAGCTTGTGCCAAACCTTAGTTCCTTCTCGTATTCGGTATGACATTTCCATTTGTGGTGGTGCTTCCTCCAAGATTCACTCTTCCACTTCTAGCATCCATATCTATATTCAAGCCTTGTGAGATACAAAAGAATAGCCTAAGAGATATAGGAGACTAGAGATATAACGTATACTTATATATGGCAAATACAAGTACGTTACTATAGCGTTATCCCACACCCCGATCTTATCTCTGATTCCTTAGGATTTTGTTTTCAAAAATCATTTTAGTTTAAAGTTTTTGACAAACCTATGCTTTGATACCAAGTTGTAACATCCCCTATCTAGTGGCCTGAAGCTAAGCGCTACGGATGCTGCAGTCATCCATAGTATTAACTTCCGGTGACCAAATACGATAATGTTAATGGTATCCATAATATCAGAAGCACATGAATATGAAACATAATCATAGATTTCACAAAAATAACTTTTCTGATTACATTTCACAAAACATGTTTCATATTCCATTACATAATCCCATTCGTTTTTCAGGTTCAGATCAAATATAATTATTACAAAATACACCAAGAGCGACATATGAAGATGCCCCCTTGGTAGACCAGAGTACTATATAGTCATAATCGACTTAATACAACACAGCAAAATAAAATAAAATAAAACAACAACTCCTAAAATAGCTATCCATCAGCCACCTGCTCATCTCCGGAAGCTTTATTCGCCAACCTACTAAAAACCTGTAAATCTCAACCCTCAGCGTACTCAAATCAATTTTGAGCACTCGAGAGTTTAAGGGGAAAATATAAACTTTGAGTTAGACATAAAGCCTGGTGTGAATACTACTACACATCTCGTTTATTCGATATTAAGTGAGACCATGCTGCTTAGTGGAACAGGTTTCCCCTCACTAAAATCCTTTTAAACCATATCTTTTGCAAATCATAATCCTGCAACCATAACTGGTTAAAACTATAAAGCATTATCATGTAAACATACATATCAGGTAACAAATGGACTATCTGTCCGAACATTATAGTTTTGTTTGGCTAACTACTAACCTTTGGCTGACTCGGGCCTATCTGAAAATATAAACAAATAATCTAACATATGTTAGATACTCCTCTTCTAGACGGTCTGTCCCTAACTTACTTTCTCCAGGTCAACTGATCCTAATGGTTTTACGGGCTCACTAATAACCTATCTCTGTACAATTATATTCCTTCCCGTGTGTAACATCATTTTAGTCTTACCCGTGATAAAGCTCGACACACTGGAATTTTGGAAGCTATTAGCTAGAGGCTAATAGCTAATGTATAGGTCGCGACCCTATACCAATCCCATTTGGTATACAAACATATGTGTCATTTTACTTAGGGTAATCTTTTCTTAAATTTTCTTTGAAACCATTTCATCCCAAATTGATTTAAAACCTTTAAGTCAAACTTAAAAAGGAAAATATATACTCTATGCTTTACTCAAAATCACCTTGCCGTGTTATATATACTTTACTCAAATCTTTATTGATGAAAACATTTAAACCTTTGAAAGTTCCCATTTCGAATCCATTGAAAGTATCCCTTTCGAAACCAAGTAAACCCATTTCTTTCACCTAGGCAGAAAGGCCAAAACATTCCTTTCGAAACCATTGAAAACCTTTCCTTCGAAAGCTATAAAACCTTAGACATCCTATCTTTAAAACACTTAAACATTGCCTTTCGAAAACATTGGAAAACCTTTCCTTTCAAACCTTTCGAAACCACTGGGGAACCACCCTTTCGAAACCTTCATTAAAACCTTTCGAAAGCATTAAAACATTAAACCTTTCAAAAGCCTTTGGGTTTAAGTAAAACATGTGGAATAACCTTTCGAAACCATTTAAAACTATCTCCTTCGAAACCATTTGGGTTCTAAATAGAGCAAAAGGGCGGTTAAAAAATTTAAGTCGAAAGCAATCTTTCGAAAGCATTTCCTAAGCAAAGAAGTGACGGTGTCAAAACCAACCTTCCGAAAGCATTGGAGAAGTGGCTTGGTTTTAAAACAAAGTATACCTTCCAAAACCATTTGCTTCAAAAGATAGAAAAACGGCAGCTAGGAGTTTCGACCCCATTCGAAAGCGTTTGCTTAAACAAAGGCCCAACCTCTTTCAAAATCATTTCTTAAATCAATTTGACCCGGTCGAAAGCCAACCAAGTCGAAAGCTTATCCTTTAAAAGCAAAGCAGGCACGTTTTTCATTTGAAAGCTAAGTAAGGTTTCAACCTCCTTCGGAACCCCTGGTTTCGACCCAATATCTTCCGCATGTATCCAATTCACTGCACACCAAGTCTTTGATGCCATGCGCATGGTTTCGATGGTGATGGTGGCGGAACTACTAAGTCGGAACCTAGGTGCCGAAAGTGGTGAAACATGCTAAAAGCATGTAAAAACTGATTTTAACTTTAAAAAGAAATTCTTTTCAACTAAACTGCCTTATTTGTTAAAATTTTATTGATTGCCAAATTTTCTTTTCTAAAAGTGCTGCCAAAATTTCAGAATCAAACAATATAAATAATTTACAAAATACCCCTTCTCCTTTTATAAATATATAAAACATTTAAGTCTCATACCTTAAATAATTTTATATATCTATTAAAACACTTAGAAAAATTCGACTAAAATTCCAAAAAATCATTTTTAATATGTTTTCCAGTATATATTATTTTCAAACCCAAAACATAAATAATTTAGTCATAAATTATTATAAACCCAAATAATCATTTTTTTCACTAGAAAATTAATATTAAATCCACATAACTTATGAAAAATATGAAAATTGAAACCCATCTCTAGAATAATATTTATGATCTAAATCTAAAATCGCAAGGCATTTGGATGTCATTATATATGGTTTTCACATTAAAACATATCATAAAACCTATATGAATACAATTAATCATTCAATAACATGGCATAACCTTGCAAGATAAATCGGGTTTAACCTTAAAACCGAAAATAACAGAAAATATGAGGTGTAGTCAATATTCACCTTAGCTTTGAGATTTGAATAGCTTTGATTTGATTAATCTTCTTCCTTAGCTTTCCTTGTTTATCTTCCTCTTTCTTGCTAATGGACCGGCCTCTTGTTGTTTAGATTATAATATGAATGTATGAAATGAATTCCTAAGGGTTTTAGGGTATAAGAATACTCTTTTTCCTATTTTTCCCTCACCTATTTCCCTTATCTATTTTAATTCATGTTAGCTCATTTTAGTTTATCCATTAACACGGCACGGCTACCCCTATTAATCACAAATCTCAATCCTTAAATCATTGCATTATTTTATTTTATTTAGCTAATTATATATCCTAAATAATGTTACTAAAAATTAGGGTCATTACAAAGTCGGTCCCCAAGTTATTAAATGTTGATATTGATAAGCATGTAGAATTTGTTCCAAATTTACAATTAGGTTGTAAAAATGTTAGTACAATTTAGATTTGCCCTAATTCTATTGGAATGTGAATTTATATGTTGTAATTTGTTGGAAGTACTATCTGTGTAATCTCTATAAATTGTCTAATTTGTTAAATATATAAAAAGTGCTACACTTGAATTGACAAGGAATATACGTAAAAAGGGAAAGAGACGTGCAAAGTATGGATATTCTTTCCATAGTTTACACTGCCTATTTCAACAAAAAGAAATAAATAATTATTTGTAATTTCAAAACAAAGCAAATCTCTCATTTTAGGCTAATTTATGGAAGGTTATAATTGAAAACCATTTTGAAGGATAATTCTAATGGATTAAAATATGATATGAAATATTCTAGTTAGGGATTAATAATTAGAAACATAAAAATAAATATATAAATATGTATAACCATGCTAAACATGTAAAAATAAAAATATAATTATTATGGCATAATACAGGTTGTTATTCGCATCGGATATAATTAGAACGTTAGAATAAATTGCGTGGTAAATAATAGAAATAGGAAATGTTGATGGAGAAGATTGTAACTTCAAAATTATTAAGGTAATAATTGTGCAATAAATAAGGAGATACAATAATTTAATATGGTGTAAATGGAAAAATTAGACCGATTAAAAAGACTATTAGGGTAATTATAAATAGATAAGGAAGGTATAATAGGAAAAATTAGAATGAATAAATAAATGTCCATAGAAATTGTTCGATTAAGATAATAATCATTTATTACCGACAAAATGACATTTATAGAATTAGTAAATAAACACGTTAGCTAGTAATTAAATATTATAAGGCAATATAATTGTCATTATGATAAATTATATAGCCTTAATTATACAAATGAAGATTAGTGGGCATAGCCTAATAATTAAACTTAGGATGATTAATTTGATTTAATAGGTTGGGATGCGAGGTCAGTAGAGTTACACAACCAAAGCCCGTCCTTGACTTAGAGGCTACCAGCCGTTGTGTCTACTTACTACTGATGTGGGATATCTCCAACTGTAGGACCCATGGAAAATGGATATGCGTTGCAGATAGGTAGGGGAGATATACCAAGGATTCACCTCGGATTTGAAGTATTAAATGGCCTTGTACCATTTGGGAAATGGGATATGCTTCATATACAATAAGAGGTAGTAAGTAACCAAAAGAGGTATTTTCCTTGACTTACTTAGGTTAGTCTAAACGGGATGTCAACTATATAGGGTCAGCGGGCTATGCCAGTTGTTGGTACCGGTATTTTGTAGTAGGTCTGGCATATAAGTTTTGACACCCAGCGATCCCGAACGAGCGGTAGTAAAGACCCAGGTTATACCTTGATGAATTTCGCTTCCTACTAGTATTAAATCTGTATAGGAGACGCACAGAGCTCAAGGTAGATAGTTAGGTGAAAAATTAGTTCAGTAGAGGTGGACTAGTTAACCCTTAGGTGAGTCTTTGAGTTGCATTAGTAGTACGACAACTAAATTATATATTATATTATAAAAGGAGTCATCTATCTATGTAGCTAGAACCGATAGACTAGCGTTGACATTATGAAGGGCCCGCTTCGGGGACTTGAAGTAGTACATGACCGATGGGTCTGCCTCCTCTATATTTAATATTAAGTGGATGGGGTTATGGGTAATAAAATGTTGGAATGTATATGTGTGCATGTGCATATATATGTATAGTATATCTTGGAAATAGTTAGGATAGATATATCGTATGCGCAGATAAGAACTAAATAGATTAGCCATAAATAATAGACATAACATTTAAATGGAAACCAATCAATATAAGTTTGTGTTATGGATAAAGCATGCAATTTTGTAGTCACTAGAATGTTGCTCTAACGCCTTCCTCATTACAACCCATAAGATAGATTTAAATGGACATGTCACTGGTGTAAGACATGAATGGTAAGTGAAGAGTCTTTTTATTCATGCTTGGTACTAGCAAGGCACTTGGATGTTCAAGGAATACCATTGATTTCGAGGTAGTGGTCCTAATCAGAATATATGTTTTATTATATTTTCCATTCCATTATGAGTTTAGTTTAATTGATCTTTGATATACTTAGATTTATTACAGGTTACTAAAACCAACGACCCATGCCCTAATGGACTTGGGCTTCGATTTAGTCGAAATTTGGGCCCATTAAGGTGCGGGTTGTTACAAGACCCAAACAAAGCATAAGAAAAGGTTTATCCCATATACGAAAGGCAAGAAAGGAGCGTAAAAGGGGAGGGGTGTGGTTTCTAACACTATGGTTGTATGCTTTAACCGCGGACAGAATGGGCATTATGCTTCGAGGTGCCCTATGCCCAAAGAATATAGGAAGATGAAGTGCTTCAAGTGTGACAAAGTAGGACATTTGAAGAAGGATTGCTCATAGCTTAAAGTGTAGGTTTATGCTTTGGAGGGACTAAAGGAAGGACCATCTACGGAGGAAAGAGGCTAAGGGAAAGTCTTGGAAGGTATGACTTTGATTTATGGTATTTCGGTTAGAATACCGTTTAATACCGGAGCTACATATTTATTTATAGTTAAAGAGTTGGTTGATAGACTTGGGTTAGGAGTTACCAATTTAATTACTTTCGTATGTGTAGCGAATCCGATAGGAGGTATGACACTCTAGGATTGAAATGCACTAACATAGATATCGAGTTAGGTAGGTATAAGTTTTCTTATGATCCCCATGTGTTTGAATTCATAGGATTCATAGTTGTTCTAGAGATGGACTAGTTGTAGAAATATAGTGCAAGAGTGCACTGCACCGAAAGGGTAATTACTCTGAGTCATCCGGACCGCAGAGATATAGTGTATGTTGTCTTGGAAGAATGTAGAGAACTACGCAGGAGTGTTTTATTTGCTTTTACTTTGGAAGAAGATCTTGGAGTAGTACATGTAGTGAAGGAGTTTCGAGACGTGTCTGAACAGGTTTCGAGATTACCAACCTCGAGAGCAGTAGAGTTTCGAATAGATTTGATATGAGTGACTGAGTCGTTTAGTCAACCCCCAAGTAGAATGCCTCCAAGGGAAATAGAGGAGTTGAGGAAGAAATTGGCAGAGTGAGAACGAAAGAGCTTTACAAGGCCAAACGGTTCCCTTATGGAGCAGCATCAGTGTTTGTAAGGAAGTATGATGGGTCATTGAAACTATGTATTGACTATCGAAAGCTGAATGAAAGGACGGTGAAGAATATGTATCATTTGCCGAGAATTGATGATATGTTTGATCAACTAGGTGGAGCTAAGGTGTTTTCATAGTTGGACATGGCTATAGGGTTCCATCAGCTAAGAGTTGCAGAGGAAGACATTCCTTTGACTGTGTTCAGAACAAGGTATGGTTCATATGAGTGGTTGGTTATGCCATTTGGGCCGACCAATGCACCTGCATTCTTTGTAGACTTAATGAACATGATCTTCTGAGATAAAATGGATAGGTATGTATTGGTATTCATAGACGACATCTTGGTGTACTCTAAGGATGAGGAGGAATATGTAGTTCACCTAAGGTTTGTGTTGGGGTCATTAAGACATCACAAGTAAAAGGTGAAATGTTCTAAGTGTCATTTTTGAAGGAGGGGAGTGAAGTTCCTAGGTCATGTAATTTTAAAAGAAGGGTTAGCAGTAGATCCTACGAAGGTTGACGTAGAAATTGGTGGAAGAGACCTGAGACTGTTAAAGAGGTTCGAAGTTTCTTAGGATTGGCTGGCTATTACCGAAGATTTATCAAAAACTTTTCCGATATCACTATACCGATGACGAAGCTGAACATAAAGGGTGAGCATGGTTTGTTTGGGCATAAGAGTGTGAGAAGGCATTTCAGGAACTGAAGTGTAGATTGACGAATGCACCTGTGTTGGTAATGCCTAAAGGGAATGATGGTATAACCGTATAAACCGATGTGTCAGGTTTGGAGTTAGGCACAGTATTGATGTAGAAGGGTAGGGTAATTACTTATGCATCTAAGCAGTTGAGACCTTATGAAGTTTGGTATCCAATGCATGATTTGGAGTTGGCAGTAGTTGTCTTCATGTTGAAGATTTGGAGACATTATCTCTTGGTGGAGGGATTTGAGTTGTATACTAACCACAAGTCCTTGATATATTTGTTCTCTCAAAAGGAGCTGAATATGAGGCAACAGAGGTGGTTAGAGTTTCCAGCATCATATGATTTTGGAATAGAGTATACCCCAGTAAAAGGCAACAAAGTAGCTGATGCCTTAAGCCAAAAATAGCAAAGGTGTGTTTTGGCTATGGTAGAGGAATGTGACATTTTAGAAACATTGTCTGCATGTGATGTGCAGTTTTGGTCTAGTGCAGGTTCGAGGAGTGCATCCAGAATGCTATCATACTTAGAAATTAGGCTAACACTGGTAGAGAGGGTAGCTGAACTGTAGAAGGGAGATGAGTTCTGTGTAGATATAGTAAGGAATTTGGACTTAGAATCCGGAGCAGTAGAGCCAAAGGGATTCAGTGTTGACAAAGAAGGCAAACTACAGAAGAATGGTAGGTTGTATGTTCTAAGAACTGCGGAAGGAAGTATTGGATGAATGTCATCGTTCAAAGTTTACTATACACCCTGAAGGTACGAAGATGTACCGAGACATGAAGAGGAGTTTCTTCTGGGAGGGAATGAAGAAAGATGAGGGAGTGTATGTGAAAAGATGTCTTACATGCTAGTAGGATTAGGTAGAACATCAGAAGCCAAGTGGGCTCCTGCAGCCTTTAGAGGTTCTAATGTGGAAATGAGATTCAGTATCTATAGACTTCATAGAAGGGTTGCCAAAGACAAGGGCAGGGAATAAAGGCATATGTGTTAGAGTTGAAAGACGAACTAAATATGCCCATTTCATTCCAGTGAAGGCTAAGAGGACTGTGCCAAAGATAGCAGAAATGTATGCGAAGGTAATAGTAAGATTGCACGGGGTGCTTGGTACTATTAATAGTGATCGATATTCACTATTTACTAGCGCATTTTGGCGAAGTGTTCAGAAGGTATTGGGTACAGTAATGTGCATAAATACCGAATACCATCCGCAGACTGATGGTCAAATCGAGAGGATCAACAGGGTCCTGGAAGGCTTGTCGAGAGCATGCATTTTAGACTTCGCTGGATCTTGGGAGAATTACTTGCAAATGGTAGAGTTCTCACATAACAATAGCTAATAGAGTAGTATTGTGATGACTCCATTTGAGTTGTTTTATGGAAGGCCATGTAAGTCGCCTGCATGCTGGTTGGAGGAAAAGGATAGGATTGTATTGGGACCGGATGTGGTGAAGGATGCCACTGAGAAGGTGGAACTGATTCGAGCTAGATTGTGGGTAGCACGGTCTAGGCAGAAGAGTTATGCCAACACAAGGAGAAAAGAACCGGAGTTCGCAGTAGGCGATCAAGTGTTCATGAAAGTTTCTTCGATGCGGGGTGTAATGCACTTCGAGAAAGTTTGGAAGTTAGCACCCATATATGTAGGACGGTTTTCAATGATAGATAGGATTGGAAAGGTGGCTTATAAGGTGGATCTGCCTAGTGTTTTTGTAGGGGTTCATAATGTGTTTCACGTATCGTGTTTGCGGAAATGCATTATAAACCCGGACGCAGTAGTTAACCAAAGCACGGTAGAAGACCTGGTCAGATATGACATATGTGTGGAGACTGGTTCGAATAGTGGATCAGAATGGGAAACAGTTTTGGAACAAGGTAGTGAAGATAACGTATGTCCCGTAAAGCATAGACGTGAGGACTGCACGTGGGAAATAGAGGATAAGGTTATGAAGACTTATCCAGAGTTCATTTTAGATTAGCATATGAGCTACATATTGAATTGTATTTTTGTAGACCATATATATGTATGCATGGATATTATGGTTGTTTAACGTATTAGTAGATAGCACTAGTACATTTCATATGCATGGGATTGGTTCATGGGTATGTATGCTTAGGGTAAGCATGAACTAGAGGACAAATGAACCTTAATTTAATTTCAAAGAGTGACTTCCTTTAAGGAGGGAAAATTGTAACAACCTTAAATTAATAATTAATCAAATAAATAAATTTAAAGGCTGAGACGGGCTAAATAAGAGAAGTAAGAGGAAATGAATTCATAGAAAGGGGGATATGAAGGCCCAAGCCCAAATTATTGTGAGACAATAAGCATTACTTTTTTCTATTCATTCATTTCATCCTATCTAAAATAAAATAAAAAGCTAAGGAGAACTTTAATGGAGATGGCTTAGAGAAGGTAAATAGGAAGAAGATAAAGAAAATGAAGCTAAAGGAGATTAAGACGACTAAATCTAGGCATCTTAAAGATCTTGGTGAGTAATACTTAACCTTTCTATACCGATCCCTAACATATGGTCTCAGTTTAGATTTATATGTTTTTAAGTATGAAGGGTTCATATAGTTTTCTATTAATAAACATAAAAGCTTAACGAACAAGTTAGGGAAGGGTAGATAAACATGTGATGATTAGATGTGCTTTCCCTACTTTAACAAATTCAAAATATAGTGAAAATTTTATATGATGTTTTAATCATGATTCTGAAGATGGGTTTCTTGTTCGATATGTTTCTTAAGCTTATATGATATGATATATTGAAGGTGCACAACTAGAAAATAAATAAGGAAAATTCCCTTAAAAGTCCAAATAAAAATTAAATATGTCAGAACAAGTGTTCACAAATTTTCTAGGAATTTAATATATTTTTCTATAAGAACATAAACCAAAAGGGGTTAAGAACTGTGTTGGGGCAGAGTAGAACTAGGAGAGGGGGGTGTATGAAAATAAAATTAAATAGGAAAAACATATCAGTAGGTGTTGGGAAAAAAGGAAACCAGATCCAAATCGTTTGCCGAAAAGAAAGAAAAAGGACATTCCAAATAACAGGAAGTAAAATGGGGACGAATAAGAGAATGACACGTGTAAGGACATTGTTAGAGATGTCAGAGTTTATCTGAAATGATGGTTGGGCGGTGGCCCTAAATTATAAATAAGAGCTGCGCACGACATGAAAGGGTCATGATGTGCTATAATTGGAAAGGGAACACTTAATAAAGTAAAGTGGGAAGCACTCAGCGTTGGGGCAGGGTGATACTACGCCAAGATAAGTAGTAAATGTAACCTAATAAAAGATAAGTAGGTGGAACTCGGGAGAGGCCAGGTCAGTAATGGGAAGGGATCATGTGCTAGAAATAAGGTTGGAAGGCCTATTGATGTCGGGTGGAGACGCTCACTCGAATGCACACCTTGGGATGATGAGGAGAGGCATTCAACTTCCAAGGACTGTAGGGCTATTTCATAAGTTAAACAAATGTTTAAAGTGGATGCACACCTTAGGAAGGTCAAGAGAGGTATTCAACTTCTGAAGACTGCGAGGAAGTTCCATAAGTTAAACAAATGTTTAAAGTGGATACACACATTGGAAATATGAGGAGATGCATTCACGAATGCACGCCTAGGGAAGGTGAAGATAGATATTCAACTACGCGGGGCGTAATATTAGATAAGTAAGAACTGCGTGAGGTGCAATATTAAACACTTTAGAGGAAATACCAATAAGTAAGAATTGCGCAGGGTGCGATACTAAATACTTTAAAAAGAACAATAAGACACACGCAAGGCATAGTATTAAGTAGCTAAAGAAGAATAAGTAAGACCTGTGCGGGATGCAGTATTAAATAGTTAAGAGAGAAGTAAGAAGATGCGCAGGGCGTAGTATTATAGTAGACTAAATAATAATCTAAGGTGGGAACCAATTGAGGACTGTGCAGGGTGCGCAATAGTAAAGTATGGTAGTGAAATAAAAGAATGAGCTAAATTGGGAAGAATTGTAAATAACTCTCATATTGTTGAAATAAGTGAAAAGAAATTTTATTTGACATTAATAAAATCAATAAATCAACAAAAATAGAATAATTCTTGAATTCAATATTTTGCATAATTTGTCAAAATATATTTTTGAAACATACAGTGGATCAATTTAAATTGAAAATACAATTATAAATAAATAACAAGGTTATTTTGAATTTAAATGTAATAGGAAATTGATCAAAATCAAATTGAATTTAAACCATAACATATAAATGACCCAAGCCCATAGTGAAATAATAAAACCCACTTCCTTTACTGTTTATCGTATAGACCATTCCCGTACCTCTCTAGAATTCTCTCCAGCCCTCGTAGGCTCACTCTCAACTCATGCACAACTTATAAAGCCCAGGAGAAAAACCACAAGGAAAAAAATGACGTATTTAAAAAAAAAGCATATACACGAGTTTGGGCATGCAACAACAACGAAGGGAGAGGTGTGCGATGGCACGACTGGTGACAACGATGGTTGGCGACGGGAAGGTGCATAACGACAAGGAAGGGAAGACAACATGGAATTTCTAGGTAGGGCTTCTGTCAGGGCGGAGGCGTTATGGGTAGGAGGTGCTCAGATGTTTGATTGTGGCGAAGGAATTATGGAATTTGGTTCCAATTCGGGACAACAAGTGGGAATCTTAGGAAATCAAGATGAGTATTGTTAATACTCACATATATGTTTAGCATATTGATTGTATGGTTGTTAATAGTTTCATGTGATGAATTCTTGGTTGACATAGACTGAATTAGTAGAAATTGTGTTACAAATCCTTGCTTAATCGTTGTTGTGATGATATGTGGGTTAATAAATGAGCACAAAAATTATTTGTTGTGCATAATAAATAAATGCTTACTAATAGCCGGACATGACATTTGTATCCGTTCGTAATGGGATGAATGATTGAAATTGGTAGTTTTGAGAGAAATGATATATTTTGAAAATAAACAGTGCATTTTGGAATGATTTTTTAACTTTATTTAGGATAAATATTATTAGTGATGAAAAAAAAATAAAAGTGGAATGTTCTTTCGAGTTGCGTGAATAGAAATTATTTGGCAAAAGGCAATTCTTGGGATATGCTTAAATAAGTTGACTATGCATATATGAAAACTTTTGTTTATCTATGCTTATCAAGTTATATTTGAAGGATTTTTAGGAACTAGAATTTAAATTTTGTATTTTTCAAGTGATGTGTTTATTTTATGGGACTTGAATAAATGAAAAGTTTTGCAAAATAATAATAGGTGAATGTGTTTATTTATTGTAAGGAGATTATTACAAACGAAAATTTATTATATGCATTTTGTTAAGTAAAATTTTGAAAGTGATGCATTTCTTCATTTGATTATTTTTAAAATAGAAGATAAATTGTTTTAAAGGGTTTGGATATATATTTAGAAGTGTTTGAATGGAGTTATCATGGAAGGGAAATTTTGGAGTTTTGTTATACAAATAAATTTTGTAAATTAAATTGATATTTTAATGTTAAATATTTGAAAAGATTTTATATACCAGAGAAGTACGGTTTGGTTAATTACTTTTCTATAGTAATTTAAAAAAAGTAAATAACGGTTTCGAAATACTGATTTTGGAATTTTATATCATCGCTTTGGGAAATATTTTAAATTGAAAATCCTTAGGCGGAAAATGAGATTATTAAAATTTATTGTTTAAAGGAAATCGTGAATTATAAAACTTCTATTGTATTTTTAATTTCAAAATATTATAGAAGAATTTCAAGTGTGTGATTTGTTGTTAAAAAGGAGTTTAAGAGATTTAAAATCGAATGAAGGTTTAAAATACATATTTCCTTGTAACTAAATAAGAGATTTATAAATATTTATTTTCGGAACAATATAAGATTTTGGGAAAAAGAAATTATAATTTTATGATTTAATCTTCTTTAAATTTAATACCAATAATTGAAATTGTATTGTAGATTTGGAAAAGTGTATTTTATAATAAAACCCCTTCTGGATTAATAAATTGTTGCATTGCATGCTTTGTTTGGTTTATTTTCTATGTGACGAGAACATTGAATAAATGGAGTTATAATACCGGTTGGTATTGAACGTTCGATAATATTTCTTTGGCTGTTCTTTGGCTTATTACATAGAATACCATTGGAGGGAGCGAGTGTAGTGTACAAACATTGAGTAAACAAGCGAGCAACACCTGGTGGTATGAGACACCGGAATTGATATTTATTTGGCTACTCCTTGTGAGTAACATACACTTGAACATGGATAAGCAATACTGAGGTATTGCATATGTTGTATATAAGAGGTGACACTCCTTGTGTTATGTTAGTGAGGGGTGAACCAGATTAGGCTAGTATCCATCCTAGCAGCCTAATTGCAATATCACACCATGAATCTGTGACACACCTTGTGTTATATAGTTGTGCGCTATTTCCCCGTGTCACATAGACCAACAGTCTGTTACATTTAGGGCACTTGTAGGGTCATGACTATTGCGAAGCATAGACTTTCTCTCGATGGATATTGGATCACGATGGCTCTCAAGATAACTAAAGACCATAGGAGCACAATAAGACGGGAACATGTGTAGGCTTTTGAAGGAAGCAAGTGGCTGTCAGTATCCCGTTGGTTAGGATGTACGATAAATAGACATATGATGAGAAGACGACGACTATACTTGTGACTGTGTGTCCAATATATGGTCAGTCCTTGTATATTAGATTATCAAGGAGGATAATTAAGCCTACACTGGGGTGTCGGCCTATTCTTCGTTAATATGTGGTGTTGTTATAGGTTTGGTTATATGGATGCTTGTTTGATTCACCCATAAGAGTATGAAAGGCCAGGGTACATTTACTGTATGATTATCTAAAAGATAATCTTTGGCATTGTTGTGTTCTTGCTCTATGGGTACTTGATGATTTTTTATGTATTGTTGGTAGTTAGATATGTTGATGTTTCACTGTTATGTTACTATATTGCTTGAGATGTAGCTTGACATTGTTGTTATTGGGTGATGATATATGCGCATGGTTTATGATATATGTTGATACCTTTGAAATATTTACATGTTACATAAGATATACACGATTATACCATGCCAGTTGTTATTATATTGACACCTACATTCTAGATATAGTTTGACCCATGCGTTATCTATAGTTGTTGGAGAAAATAAAATTATAAACAAATATATGCACATTCTTAATGTTTTTTTCATTATATGGTGAATGACAATATATATATCATATTAGAAATCCAAATGCACTAACTTTTTAGCTTTAACCATATTTTTTCAGTCTTCTTAATTGGTCAATTAAGAAAACTCAACTTATATATGTATTATTTTGTGTGAAGCCTTTATCACTAAAAGCACTATTGTGTTATAGCTACTTCTCTTATTAGTTCATTTCTTTGTTCATTATTTCTAGTTGGAAAGTTAGTTTATGAAAATTCAAATTTTTTGTTATTGTCATGCATCAAGAACTAAAAGTTAAAGAGCGGTAAAGTTATATATTTGACATATCAATGAAGAATGGATCAGAAGTAGTAATCAATATAAAATAAACATTACTTGTTCGGTATGTAAGTATTCGTTACCAAATTCCACGATCACGATTTTACAAAAAAAATCATGCAATCCATCATTGTTGATGATGCAAGCCTGAAACATTCATTTAATTGATCACCAGCCGTTCCATAGCTCAACATTCGCAAACCAGACGAGATTTTGACATGTGATGAAATTCCTATTTCAAATGCCTCATTCAACCTAAATGTAAAATATGAGTTATTTCATGGAGTTTTTAATAAATTATAGTGAAAATATCAGGACTCATGCAAAATCGACGATGAAACAATGTAATATCATAGGTTGGATTTTTGATAAAGTGGTCCTTCATCAGCCTTTCATATCCATCTTTATATTCTCTCTTGTATCATCGGTCAATTCTTCCAAGATTGCTACCACAATGGTTATTTGAAGAGCCTTCACCAAAAAAAGAATATCCTTGTGTGAATTGTTATGTACCAAACTCGACAGTTTGATTGGGTGACTCTTCCTCGTCATCGATCATTTGTTCCATGTTTTGATTGTAGCAGTAAAGATAAGGATCCATTATTTTAGATTACTTTGTAATTTGGTTTTTTTTCTTTGCTTATTTTTCATAGTTGTGTTCTGAGTAGTTCCGGATTTAGAGTATATATAGGCTTGAGAAATAACAAGCCATTAAATGGAATCATAGTGCACTACATGGTTACAGTGTACGATGGGAAAAAACCATGTGATTAAATCAGAGTGCACAACATGGTTACAGTGTAAAATGGAACAAGACATTGAGTGGCAACGGAGTGCATAGCAAGGCTACAGTAATAGTATAGGATATGCCATTGAATGGCTACTAAGTGCACATAATGGCTACAGTAATGGTATGTGACATGTTATTGAATAGCTATGGAGTGCACAACATGGCTACAGTAACGGTATAGGATAGGCCATTGAATGGCTATGGAGTGCACAACATGCTATAGTAATAGTATAGGACAGGCCATTGAATGTCCTCGGAGTACACAACACTATCGGAGGATCATAAAATATTATTATTTAAATCGTACGAGGTCGTATGACTCTAAACTTTAGGAAATGACTACTAAAGACATCTTACACCTTTAGAATTTTTATCGAATAATTAGGACCCAAAAATTATTGTAAGGCCTATAACTTTTGATAGGTGTGGAATTAGGATCTAATGCCACTTCCATTGGATCGGGATAATGGTTTCTCTTTCCATAAAATTGTCATGATAGAAAAATGGACTTATCATTTAGGAGATATGGTCGTTTTAAGTTTAGGCTACTGGCTAGATTAGTAGGTGTTAGTTAAGTCCAAACTTAAGCCCACTAACACATATTTGAGATTTGTACCTAATTAGGATAGATCTGATGGGACACATCCATATCATTTTCTACTTCCCAAAATAGTTCTAAAACTCCATCAGTCCAAATCTCATCAAAAAGTTCACCTTTTTCATACTAATCTTACCTTAAACCATCATTAGAAAGATTAATAGCAAAAAGGAGTGTAGATCTATCATTTTGATTGCTTTGAATTCAGATTTCTTGTTGTCTACTTCAAATTTGGAGATTAGATTGGTAATTTAGATATTAGGTGAGTGATTTATAAACCCTCACTATTTTATGCATGTTCATATGTTAAAAAAAGATGTTTTTGATATGATTTCTATGTTAAATGATTTTAAACTTTAATTTAACCTTCATATATGTTTATGGCCGAAATTAAGAAGTTAGAAATGGGTTTTAAATGTTTTTACTATTCTTTTGAATTATATTGTCATCTTTCTATAAAACTTGATCTCGGATAAATCTTGTATGTTAACCATGTTTGGATGAATTGTATGTGATGTATTCTTATGGATGATAGTTGTTATTTCTTGTATTGCTTTGATATGTCTGTTAGTGCTTTTAGATTAGTTGGGATACGGTTGTCGATTTGGGAAAAAGTTGGTCAAACTTGCTCAAAACCGAATGTAATTTGGAGGAAGGTTCTAAAAGAGGAGAGGACGCTACATTTTCGGTCATAGGTGAAATGGAGTCGATTTGAATGCTCAACCTCGTCGAGTAGATAACTATTCATTGAAAGTTGCGGTTTAGATCGGTGAAGGGGTTTACTCCAAGACTTAGGCTACAAAACTTCTAGGGGGACTTCGGGTCGAGACTAAGAAGGAGTTCAGGAGCTTAACTCCAGAAAATTAGTTAAGTACACAACTTGGTATCGACCTTTTTGGTTCATATCAACCTCATTTTGGGCTATTAGAGTGCACCAGGGGACTTGGGGAGTTGAGATATGAAAATGGATAGCTCTGGGCAAGTGAAAGGAGGTAAGAGATCGATGTGAAGACTTAGCCAAATTTTGGCAAAGCAATTCATATTGGTATCAACTAGATCAGAACAGTTCCGATATGAATTAAAGAGGCCAATTTGGATAAACTTCCAAGGGATACTCAAAGGGTCGTGTAGGCCGTGCTAAATGGTGTTTATTAGTTCATTTGACATTTGGTTGTGATGTGGTAGCACGATGAAGGATGATGGCTTTAGGACTTCGATGATGGTAGCTCGACGATGATGGAGTTATGTTCCGATGATGATGGATCAATGTTAAAAGGAGTCGTGAGAATGATTATCCACAAAGGCGGGTTCTAGAAAGGGTGACTCGCAGATAGAATGTTGAAAGGTCATGAAAATAAATAAATATGTAATGGTTCCTTAAGGATGAATGGAAACTAGATTGAGTAAGGAAAGGGCTTGGGTATGTGTGTTAAGGGATCATGGGCACTTCCTAATGTACTCGTAAATAGGGTTATTGTGAGGACGCTTATTGGGTACTTGGAATGGCTACCCTGGATCGGTGGAATGGATCTAGTGTCAGCTATGGGATAGTGGGCGAGTACACTAAAACTGGTATTTTTCCATTAATCCATGGCAGAGGAATGGTCATATGAGTAATCATGTATCCAAGGCACATTAAGTGACAGTGAGGATTGTTTGATGGATGTTATGTTTGTTGTGCTTGCTTTTCTAGTAGTCTATCACTCTAAGGATGTCACATGATGTAGGTATTATGGATATGGATACCTAGACACCCGTTGTACTTATGATGTAGTACACCTTTATGATGTTTGTAGGGTAGCATATTATCGATGTTTTATGCTAATCCTTTGGTTGCAGGAACAGGTATGGTTCGTATACCCTTGTTTCTTACTATATCGACTTATATAATATTTTGAGATTCCTTATCACTCACACAGACAGTTGTTCGACTCGAATTTTTATGCTTTTTTTCTTATTATTCCAAGTACTCTTACATGAGTAGACTAGAGAACATGTTTATGTGGTACGCAGTTTCTGTGCAAAGGAGAAGCAAAAGATGGTGCTTTTTTATTATATATGGATTCATTGCCTATTCCGTTGTATGACACTATGGAGGACAGACAAAGTTCGCTCATTATATTTGGAAATAGTTTATCTTTTTGAGTTTACAATCAGTTGTATAAATACTATTACTATCTTGTGTAACTTTATGAACTTGTGTACTTCGATAGTGTGGTTCATTCAGTTGTTACTATCTTCCCTGTTTGGTATCCATGATGTTTGTTATTATATTTTATTTGATGCGCTATGAGACATACGATAGGGTCTTTAGTTGTTTCTCTTCTTTTCACCTTAGAAAACTGTCATACATCGATCGAGCATTGTTGTAGTGCACTCTTTAAAGTATATTAAGGGCTGAAGGTTTAAGGCGATTATCACACTTATCCTATTTATTTGGATACCCTATTATTAATTGTTCTTTATTATTATATGTACACTACTTCACTCACATCTAGTTTCTAGCCTAACCTGGGGTGTGTTATTTGTTTAACAACCTCTAGTCAACTGAGATTGTTTTGACTAGATATTTAGTATAATTATGTATATCTATTAGGACTCGTTATAATGACGGTGTAGTGGACAATGGTGATGTTTTGCTTTTTTTATTTCAGTGATAGTGATGTGTGATAATGTTATGTATATAGTTTGATGAACCCGTTAAGGGTGATGTTGTTTATTATTTTGTGTAGATAGGTTATGTATGATTTTGTGATGTCCTAGTTACCGTGACATTGGTTAAGTATATATTACCTTTTGTCACTTCCGATAGTGATATTCTGTGATGTGTGTATATCATGTTTCTACACTATTTTGTTCTAGGAAACTCCTCGTACCATTATTTTGTACCGAGATGAGATACGTGCATTTGATTATATTTACTATACTTAACATGTATCCATCTTGATCCAAAAGAACGTGTACAATGGAGCATTCATTAATGTCCCATTCTCCATGCTTTCGAAATTGATAGCATACGTATAAGGGTAGGGCATTATAGTTTTTGGATGTATAATTTATTTTTCAGCCCCCGATGTTGAAACCTAAGGTAGTGAAAGGCCGAGAACCAATGGAAAAACCGATAGCACGTCGAAGGGAAGATTTTTGTACCATTGAGATAATGATGGAGATTTCATTAAGATTGATTTTTTTTATAAATGTCTTCTTATATAAGTAGTTAATATTGGATAATATAGCTGATAAACCGCCAATATATCTCATATGGCTCCATACTTGATATTTTTCTAAAATATCGCTTAAAATATAGTTACTAGTATATCACGCGATATATGCTAATATATTACTTCAATATTTAGTGTAGAATACCAAATATTTTCAACGAATGTCATTCATTATTATAAGTGTTAGATAAAATAAAATTACAAATAAATATCTACATATTCTTAATGTTTTTTTAGTGTACGGTGAATGACAATATATAAAACATATTAGAAATCCAAATGCGCTAACTTTTCAGTTTTAACCATATTTTTCAGTCTTCTTTTTTTGGCAAGGCCAGTCGGTTTTATAGTGGACCGTCCACTTTTTATTATGAACGTAATAAAAGTTGAAGTACAGGAGTAAGGTCAAAGCACCTTAACTACTAAATAAAATGGAAAAATCAGCACAGGAATGTGACAAACTTGTCACAGTACTAAAGTAAAACGAGGGCTAGGACTCCTCCAAAATGGAAGAGTCACCATCGCCAACAGAGACCAAAGGATCTATCCCACAAAGACCAACATAGGGGCTGAAATGGATAGCAAGACTAGGGTCGTAATCCAAAACATCAGGAGAGTAAATGAAAGAGCGGTCCCAGGAATAGTCGGCTAGCATGGCAGAATTCTCGCTCACAGAAGCACCATCCAAATCAAGAACTAATGCATCACCAGACGGAATGTAAAATAGGCATCTAAGGTCCATCTGATCATCGGAAACAAATCTGGAAAAAAAACATTCACTGGGCTATATCTCACATCAGAAACAAGGTCAACCCAACACCTTTCAGAATCTTCCCAAACAATCCGGGTAGAATCAGAAACATCCAGAGGATTATCTGGGGCAGCAGTAGGAACCACATCAATAGGAGGAGAGGCAGGCCGAGGAGAGGAGGTCGGCGGGCCAGGGACATATAAAGGAACTTCAGGAGGAGTAGCCAGAGTGGCCTTGGGAACCCATTTCCTGAGAGGAGGCCGAGGAAGAGGGATCTTAGGCACAGCAGCGGAAGCAACAGAATGGGTGCAGTCGGAAAATATGTGGCCGAAGGAGTGACAGGAGGTACAAATGTCCGGGACCCAACCGTAGCGAACACGCACGTCAACTACATGACCAACAGCTAACTGAACAGGAATAGTGGAAGGAAGAGGCTTAAGGGGGGTAATCTCAATCAGAGCCTTAGCGTACACAAGCTTGTCACGAGCAACCGTATTAGCATCAAAACATTTCAGTTTACCAACATTTCATGCTAGCCAATTCAAACCAAGCAGAGGTTGTAGAGCAGAAGGAATATGAGAAAAAAGGACCCAGACGGGGATAGATAGAACTTGCTCACGAGCACAAGCAACCGAAGGGGACCAGGGAGTAATAATAAAAGGTTTACCATCAAAAAAAGAAGGCTCAGCCTCAAGAACACGACGCCGATCCTCAGAAGAGGAGAACAACAAGAAGTACATAGAGTCAACCAGCTTAACACGAAGATTACCCCGAAGCTTCCAAGCTTTACGACAAACAGAAGACGCATCAAGAAGGCGATGATTAGGATCCAAAAAGAAACCAACTAAATATTTAGACCAATAGTCCAACCCAGCTTGCATTACATTTGGAGGCGGGATCATCACTCCATTTACCTCAACGATATCAAAATCCACTGGTTCATAAACACCCGCATTACGGGGCAGAGATGAAAATAGCGAAGACCATGTTTTGGATCCAGGAGGGGGAGGAGCAGCAGGATGATCGGAATCCACAAAGGCACAGCCAACAGAAGGCTTATGCCCAACGGGGGGGGGGAGTTCGCAAGCATCGATACTCTAGATCCCAATATATTGTTGTTAGAGACATCTTTCACATTAGAATTTGCACAAACACCTGGAGTGCACCTAGTTGAACAAGAATTTTTAGCTTCTGCAGAACACAACACACTTCCAATCTCACCAATCACCACTCCATTAACACTAGAATCAATAGTTGCATTCTCCAGTGTATACATAGTACCACAATTCGCATCAACAGATGCATTCACAAGCATTCTAACATTAGTATTCTTAGAACCAGACAGAGGAAAATGCAAATTACAGCTAGCGTTCACACCCAAAGGTCGTTGACAGTCTGAACTCAAATCAGGCGAAGCGCTCTCCACAGAAGGAGAAACGCAGACTGTATTCATGTGAACCGTTGCATCCGGAAACGGCTTCGAACAAATCAGAGGAGGAAAGTCGGAGCTCGAAAGGAGAGGAGGCTCAATACCTGTGGACATTGCCTTACACACGCGGCCAGATCTGGTTGACGAAGGAGAAGGAAGGAGCGAAAAGGAGGTTTGCAGAGGCGAAGGGGGCATAGGAAAAGGGGAGACGGAGAGATAAGAGGCGGAGAAAGGGGACGATGCAGTGGAGAAGGTCAGGGAGGAGGATTCGCAGACGCCAACAAATTCAAAAACGCAGTCGCCATTAAATTCTATTTTCTAAAAACTTTGGATCTATTTTTCAGTCTTCTTAATTGGCCTTTTAATTAAGAAAACTCTACTTATCTATGCTTTATTTTGTGTGAAGCCTTTACCACTAAAAGCGTTATTATGTAATTGCTACTTCTCTTATTAGTTCGTTTATTAGTTCATTTATTTGTTCATTATTTCTGGTTGGAAAGTTAGCTTATGAAAATTCAAATTTTTTTGTTATTGTCATGCATCAAGAACTAAAAGTTAAGGAGCGATAAAGTTATATATTTGATATATCAATGAAAAATGAGTTAGAAGTAGTACTCAATATCAAATCAACATTACTTGTTCGGTATGTAAGTATTCATTACCGAACTCTATGATCATGATTTTATAATAAAAAATTCATGCAATCTATTATTGTTGATGATGCAAGCCTGAAATATTCATCTAATTGATCACTGGTCATTTCGTAGCTCAACATTCGCAAAGTAGACAAGATTTTGATATGTGGTGAAATTCCTATTTCGAATGCCTCGTTCAACCTATATTTAAAATATGAGTTATTTCATGGTGTTTTAAATAAATTATACTGAAAATCTTGGGACTCATGCAAGATCGATGATGCAACAATGCAATATCATAGGTTGGATTTTCGATGAAGTAGTCCTTCATTGGCCTTTCAGTCCATTTAATCTCTCTGGTATCATCGATTAATTCTTTCGGGAATGCTACCACGATGGTTGTTGGAAGAGCCTTCACCAAAAATATAAGAATATCCTTGTGTGAATTGTTGTGTACAAAATTTGATGGTTTGATTGTGCAGCTCTTCCTCCTCATCGATCATTTTCTCCCTATTTTGCTTTTAGCGGTAAAGATAAGGATCCATTTTTTAGATTACTTTGTAATTTGGATTTTGCTTTGCTTATTTTTTGGTAGCTGTGTTCTGAGTATTTCCGAATTAGAGCATTTATAGGTGTGGGAGATAACAAGCCATTGAAAGGAATTATAGTGCACTACATGGCTACTGTGTACGATGGGATAAACCATTTGATTGAATCAGAATGCACAACATAGTTACAGCGAAAGATGGGACAAGCCATTAAGTGGCTACGGAGTGCATAGCAAGGCTATAGTAATAGTATAGGAAATGCCATTGAATGGCTACTTGGTGCATAGAATGGCTACAATAATGGTATAAAATAGGCCATTAAATGGCTACGAAGTGCACAACATGGCTACAGTAATGATATAGGATAGGTCGTTGAATGGCTACGGAATGTACGGCATGGCTACGTTAATGGTATAGGACATGCTATTAAATGTCTACAAAGTACAAAACATGGCTATGGTAATGGTATAGGATAGGCCATTGAATGGTTTCATCCAGAAACGGGGATGGGTGACACGTGTACATTCGGAATTAGTTGATGCAAGTCATGCAGATCATAGACTTATAATAAACATAACTTTGTTTCTTTCGGGAACACATATGAGTGACATGTGTACATTCTGAATTGATTGTTGTAAGTCACGCAGATCATGAAATTACTCTTTATAATGCAAAGTTTGGTATACGAAGTTCATAGGATTTCAAATGGCAAATCAAACTTGGACTCCCCATGATTATTTGGTGTTGATTAACGCTGAAGCTAATCGTAGACACATGGAAGAAAAGGTTAATGGAGCTTTTTGAGTCATTGTTAATGAAGCTTATAATTACCATCCAGATTGTAGGTTAAGAAGATGGAACTTGGATACGAAGAGTACTTGTTACGTTCACTAGAGTATGTCAAAGGTGTCGGAAAATTGTAGCCAAAGTGGAACAATAAGATGTCTTTTAGATGTCTCGATCAACATTTGATTCTCTGTATTTTATGGATCATTAAACAAACTTTGTTGATCATGCTGTGTATGATCTATTTGTTAGTTATATTAAATAGCTTGAGCGATTTCATTGTTCTATGTATTTATATGCATCATATTTGTTCTATGTATTCCAATGCATTATGTTTGTTCTATGTATTTTATGTATTATGTTTGTTCTATGTATTTCCTTTTATGTTATTAGGTTATGTACAATTTTTAAGATTTTATGATATGTTCTCTGATTCAAACAAATTTGTAAATAGTAAATAAACATAAACCTAACTCGACTACAACTCCGTCAATTTCATACGCAAACATAAAGAAACATGCATTAGCACACACATAAACATACTTAAACATAGAAAACACAATTGTACATGAAAAAACACAAACATATATAAAGATACATAAACGACGCTAGATTTTGTAAATTGGTTCTGTTTACGACCACCTTGAAATTCCAATAAACTTAGCCTATTGCGAAGTGCTGCTATTTCCTATTCAAGTTTGGTGGCATATTCTATAGCTCATCGAGGGCATGGATCATCAATCCATTGCCACAACCCACAACTGTCTGGAAAGTAGGAGCATCTATAGTGGCGCCATCCAATGCCGCTTCCACTTCTTATAATGGAATACATTACTGAAACTCCACAAACACAAAAGATTAGAGGAGAAGCAACCTTCTGTTCTTTCTTGGTCCATTGATTATGGAGTTCCTATCCTCTCTGCCTACTTCTATGCTAGCTTTTACGTTGTTTTCCAAGTCTTCTTCCCTCTTCTGTTAACCAATGCTCTTGTTCCTCTCCTCATGCTCCCTTAGGTCTTCGTAGTGTCTTTCCTTCATTTCGACATACCAGTCCATCGATGGTTGAGGAGATGAATGAAATGAAGGGAGTTTGTGATTGAAAGGACCTTCATATGAGTATAAAGAAGGAAAAGAAGTGCGACCATAGTCCATCATCTTGATATACTATATCTGAATTGAAAGAAAATTTTATGAATAACTCAATGTTAAGAAGATGTTATTTATAATACCATGGTGCACAGAAAAGTAAATATCAAATAAACACAAGCACGACAAGGCTATAGTGTAAGATAAGACAAGTCATTGACAAAATCTACACAACATTGCTATAGTGAGTGATGAGACAAGTCACTGAATGATATCTTCCGAAAGTGCTACATTGTGATATAAGACAACTCAATGAATGATATCTGGCCAAGCCGTTTACGGTGGGAGATGAGACAAGTCACTAAATGATATATGCCAAAAAAATTATAGTGCAAGATAAGACAACTCGATGAATTATAAACAATAAAGCGGAGTGTGTAGTAAGACAAGAATAACTTTAAATATAATCATCAAGTAATACTGACTATGAACAATGAAGAAGAGTACATAAACCATGAATAACATTGAATATAACATGAATCAAAGCGCATAAACGATGAATATTAAATGAATTAGGGTGAACAGCATGAATAATAACGAATATAACATCAATAGTGGTTCCTAAACTATGAATAACACTGAATATGAATCAATCACAGTGCATAAACCATGAATAACACTAAATATAACATGAATCAGAATCAGTACATAAACAATGAACATAAATATTGAAATATACATCATGGGTACATAAATTAAGATACATAAAACATGCTGCCAGTCATGCATATATGGACGGGGCATACGATGGCGACGTGACTCATCATCATCGTCTCTGCTAGATAAGTGCTCAAAGTGCAAACTAAAATCAGAAAATCTATTCCGCTCCGCCTCTAGCTCAATCTATAGTTATGCCTGTGCCTGTGCAGATGTCTTTGCCTGAGACCGATAAAACTGCTATGATTCTTAGGCATGTGCCATCTGCTCTTTCTATCAGCGCAACACATGCTCATAATAATCAATACTGCACCTATGCTTTATATATTCAACATGGAAGAGTCCCATTTACAAGTCGGATAGATCACCATACGATATTTGGGTAGGATCTGAATACTAATCGTGTGCAAAAGGGTGAAACACGTCGGCATTACGTTCAAACTCTAGAAGATGTAGGCACTGGCATAGTCCAACCAAAATGACTGGCAGCTGACACGTGATCTGGTACTCGATACCCCTGACTAGGCTGGGTAAGATCCTCGATAGCTGGATGTGCTATCCCATGACGTATAGCAGCCGACCCTTCCAAGTCTATCGATGTTGCATGAGTAATAGTATCACCATATACAGTGTAAAATTTATGCCAAAAATCCATGTATGATAGACTAGTAACTACAAATCTATCCGTTAGCCACCAACCAGCCTCTCTCGTAGCAGCAAGCTGATTGGAATCATAAATTACACAACGATATGTACAAGGACATGGATCATCAAGAATGGTATCATGGTCATGTAAGTGTCTCTAACACCTCTCATCGAGATACTAGAAAGAACCAAACACTGTAGGATATGATACTAGAGGAAATCACTACACGCTAAGCATCCTAGCTAACTACACAAACTCAAGCTCGATCGAGTCGCTACTATCAAATGGATGTCATATCAACTACCCAATATGCATCCTCAAGTCAATTTGGTTATGACAACCGAATATACATGACAGGATTCTTTATCCCTAATCCAACTATTTACACACCGGAATAATGAACGAGGAAAGAAACAATAAGCATATGAAGTCACTGTCACGAAATGAAAGTTTTTGGAATACTCAAAATATCAATACTGTAATAACTCCTAGAAACCAAACAATGAATCATGTGAATCAAAAACTACACACTGTGCTTCCAAATATCTGTATAGGTAGGGAAGTATGAGAGTGCCTCAATCTTACATGATAGTGCAGTCAAAGTCCAAATCAGTCTCAATATAGGCGATCTACATACTACTGCTAATGGTACTGAAAAACAAGTTTCCCATAAGATATGGTACAAACAGCAGAGCAAGTTCCAAATCATGCTCCGTTGAATACGCTGTCGGTATGATGTCTATGGAAGCTGTAATCGCACCGACTCTGATAGCAGTGATGGTTTGATAAGATGTCGGTGAAGTGTCTAAATGTGGAAAAAGGTCATGAACAAGCATGAGATCATGCCACCTATCATCATATGAAAGCGATGGAAATCCAATCACTCTCATGCAATACCGGTGAGTATAGAAAAGTCTAATGGTGTAATTTCTAATTTACCGCAAGGAAAATGAACTGTATGGATGATTTTATACCACCGAAGAACAATAGCAACACACTATTGAACATCATCTTTAATAACATTATTGATGCCTAAAAATTTAAATTGCATAACAAGTTAAACTAAACTCAACAAATTAAAGGAATATTTTTTAAATTAAACGAATGATTAAATTACGTAAAAAATGATAAAATCCAAGTTCATGTAGAAACGCTGCAACCGTAGGAATATTTGCTAAATGCTTGTAAAAATATTTTATGGTATTAGCTAACGAACTCTAGAAATGAATATTCTATGATTGTTTTAGTTAAACGATAGTTAAATATACGTAATAAAATGATAATTTACTTTAAATGTAACAAGTAAAAAAAGGATACTTACAGCCAAACTGGTCTACGTGTTAACATGCACTTCTCCTTCTGAAAGTACCCGAAAATCTATAAGAATCTTATCCGCACTCAAGTTCGGACCCTTAAAACAGCTCAGCTTGGCAACTCTAATAGAAACAAGTCCCACTCCCCTACGTCTACTACTTGCTCGACAACCTCGACGGCCTTCACAACCCCTTCGACCTTCGCGACTGCCTCCTCCTTACTCGTTGGCATTTTTGACGGCTTTAAGTAACTCTTTTATTATGTGCTGGTATTCAAACGGAACAATCACATTCTCTTCTTCACGGCCACGACCATGACCGTCGCCGCCAACGCTTCTATTTTTTCCATGCATGAATTTTTATACAAATCTTTTGAGCATGCCAGACATTTCAACACGTATAGATCAAAAAACAAAATTTGTATGTTTCTGCTTCAATTTGGGGATTTGGGGTGAAAATTTTGTTGAAAAATTGAATGCGTAGTGTTTTGTTTTTGGGTTGAAGAAATAAAATGAGAAGGAAAAGGGGGCGCGATGGCTAGTATTGGAGTGGAAAAAAAAACGAAACTTTTGTCATTTCATAGTTAAAATGGCAAAGACTTAGTTGCGTTATTTAAAATGGCGAACCATCAACTTGATTTGGCAATTGAGCAAAGTACAAATGCGATGTGTGAATATATAGGTCGTAATACAGTACACGTAATGTACTAAACAGGCCTCGATTTCCAATGTCAAAATATTAAAGCAACCAGAATATTATTGTCAGGCTTTTCCAGTATATTAATTAAGACGACAAGTGTAGTAGTCAGTCACGATACAAACAAACAATCTTAAGAGATCTCAACATCTAAACATCTAAAGAGAACTCGGGAAATACAGACACCTAACATGCTGCAATATATGAAACATCAATTCTAAGGAGAAAAGCGTAAAGGGAAAAACTAGAGCAGGTCTGCATTATTTGATCAACATCCAGCTTTCGGCCTGGCATTAAACTGAATAATCAGCTTTACCAAAGCTCTCTCATAGATGAAGAAGAACACAAAAGAAAAATATCACAATGGAGACAATAGGCATTTTAAAATGCTTACGTACATACTAATAATCTATATTAGAAAAATAGAAGCCTTTCCTCTATTATGCAATGTAGGCCAGTCAGTCCTCTTCACCCTTGTAAACGTCTGTAGGTTCATATATATATGTATATAGATTTAAGATAAGAGGATTCAGTATCTTCCTATATATATGATAATAACCTAGACAGTGTAGTGCTGCTGAATGGTGTCGATATCCAGACCCTTCAGTTTCACCACCGATTCAACATGACCCTTCAATGTGTGCAGCTCGCGAAGCCTGTGCACAGAAAGCGAATTAGTTCAAGCTTTTTAAGATACTAAAAATGCAAATATTCTTATTATTATTTTTGGATCAAACCTTGCAACTTCAGCTCTCTTCTTGGCTTGCTCAGCAATCTCAGATAGTTCCCTGTAACTGTTTTTGTCGGCAAATAGGTTGGTGGTTTCGGGTGGTTGAAGTCCGTGAAGTGTTCTTTGTGCCATTGCCCATTGAGCTTCTCTTTCCTCTTTACCATAATCTTTCTTGGAGGTGAAGGCAGTCTATCATTTCATTAAATAAGCGTGAGACGAAGAATCGATATGTAGTACGCAAATATGAATCTCGTAGATTAGAGATGAAATACAGAAATGTTTTGTTTTACCCTGTTTTCTAGAAGATTATCCCATGCTTTTCCACTAAGAACGTATCGGATGGCAAATTTGAACCAGTCAAGAGGGAAGAAGAATACTACACTGTATAACCAGATAACACCGGCCCATCCCCACCCAATTCCCTTTATCCGTGCAAAGCCCCAATCGGCATACACAGCAATAACAGTTGCAACCTATACAAATATCATTATCATTAGTATGATATTATTATTAATAATAATAGTTGGTGAAAACTGTAATAGTTTAAAATGGTGGAGAGGTACGATTTACATACAAGTTGAGCAATGAAGAAAGCAGAAACCAAGAGAAGACCAGGACGCTCGACAAAGAACCAGCCACGAGATCGTGTGACGAAAATGAGTGCTTGACTTACAATACTCACTTGGAGGTATAAAGCAGACATCATTTCATCTTCACTATGCCTGATCGATCTTACTCCGAATTTATCCTGTATGAGCAAAACAATGGTGAGCATTATCGGTAAATTTATGTATATACTATATCTCTGAAGTGTTCATTAAACAGGGAATATGGAATACATACAGAAAAGAAATCAGTATCCTTCATTGCCCAGAAAAAGATAACACTCATCACTGCCAAGTAGGTTCCAAACACAACGCCAGTAGCAAAAATTTCTTTTAGCTTCCAGCTGTCGGGCAATGGAGATGGTTTTACCCTGTCTTTTGAAATTGTCATAATGGTACCTGCCATAAACAATATTTACAAACAAATGAACCTCGATATTTATAACTCAACATGAACAGATAACAAATAAAAACGGGCAGTTAGCAACACCCACCATCATTGAGGATGGCGATAATTAAGACCATGAAGGGTGAGAAGTCAAACTTCCAAATGAGCGCAATAAGGAGAAATCCAAGCTATAAGGAACCAGTGTTAGAAAAGGGAATAACGTACCTATAAGCAATGATACATACAAAGCAAGGATTGAAGTGTAAGTACTTACAACAATACGGATAGTGATTGAGACAGCATAGATCTATTGTGCAAAATAAAATATGAGAACGGTCAGTTTAATTAAACACACAAACAAATCATGCATGGAGCAGTAAACGATAAGACATTAACGATGAAACACTTTTAAAAGCAGCTCTGTGCAACACTTACAGTGTAATTCTTCATCCTCTGAAAAATGGCTCTGCTAGTAAGAACAGCACTAATGATAACACTGAGACCAGGTTCCGTGAGCACGATATCAGAGGCACTCCTAGCAGCATCAGTAGCATCATCGACTGCAATTCCAATATCAGCTTTCTTTAAAGCTGGAGCATCATTCACACCATCTCCAGTCATACCACAGATGTGCTTCCGCTCCTGCAACTTCTTAACGATTTCATATTTGTGCTCTGCTCAAACGACATGCATCATGTATTAAACCCACCATAACTTCATACATTGTAATACATTGAGAGTATGATCAGGTGTGCAACACTCACCTGGGAAAACTCCAGCAAACCCATCAGCTTTTTCGATCAATTCATCAACAGGAAGAGAAGCAATTGATGCATCTTTATTTTGTCCAAGCAAAGAAGAGGAAGGATACATGTTAGTTCCCATTCCAAGTCTTCGGCCAGTTTCCTTAGCAATAGCAAGCTGGTCACCTGAAAAGAATTGAAGCATGTACATGTATATCATCAATAAATGAAGCTAAAAATCGGTTGTAATATGATAGGGCAACTTACCAGTGATCATCTTAACATTGACACCAAGATTCAAAGCTCTACGGATTGTTTCGGCACTATCATGCCTTGGTGGATCAAAAAGTGGCAACAGCCCAACAAATTGCCATGGTCCCCCTGGACTGTCCTTGCTCTTTTCAGGGACCTCTTGTCTAGCCACAGCCAATGATCGCAGACCACGTTCAGCATACTTCTCCATTATTGAATGAACCTTGTTTTTAACATCTTCCTTGCACTTGCAAAGCTCTACAATCTACAGGCCAAAGCAAATTTAGTTTTAAACATATGAATTATGGTGTTTATAAATAGTTTATACGGAACTAAAGCCATACCTGCTCAGGAGCACCTTTACTAACACGATGCCAGTTTCCTTCGGAATCAATGTAGGTTAAAGCAGTCCTTTTATCGACAGGGTTGAATGGAAGGAAGTGAACTTCCCTAATACCTGCTCTAGCCTAAGAAACAAATATAGAATTTGAAAAAAAAATGTTGAAAATTTGATAAATTAATTTTTGTAATTATACACAAAAATCATACCTCTTTAGGGTCAGCAAGCATACCAACCATACATGTATCGATAGCATCCTGGTTCTCAGTCCTAGAAGCCCTAGCAGCCAACAACATAACATAATCCTTATCAACACCCTTTGCAAACACCTCGATCAAGTTCTTGTCAACACTCAACTTATTCAAAGTTAAAGTTCCAGTCTTATCACTGCAGAGCACATCCATACCAGCCATCTCTTCAATGGCAGTCATCCTCTTAGTAATGGCACCCTGCTCTGATAGCCTGTGAGATCCGATGGCCATGGTGACAGACAAGACAGTAGGCATGGCAATAGGAATACCACCAATCAAGAGGACCAAAAGGTTATCGATTCCACTCCTGTACTGCCTTTTCTGGATCGGGTACATGACTATTATCTCAATGACCATTCCAATAGCAATGGAGCAGATGCAGAAGTTACCAATGGCTGTCAAGACCTTCTGGAAATGCCCCACTTGATTAGTGCTGTCGACTAAGTGAGCGGCTTTTCCAAAGAAGGTGTGGACTCCAGTGGCTATGACGACTGCTTCTATTTCACCTTGCTTACAGGTGGAGCCTGAGAAGACTTCATCTCCTGGGTGCCTGGTTACTGGAAGAGATTCACCTGTAAGAGCAGATTGATCTATTTTTAAAGGATCGCCTTCTAGAAGACGAGCATCAGCAGGGACTATATCCCCAAGCTTGATGCTTATGATGTCACCAGGCACTAGGATTGCTGCATCTTCTTCACTCCAGCGACCGTCTCTTAGCACCTGTAATCACCGAATAAAAATTAAATCGTTTTGGTATAAGCATAACGAATACACTTTCATATGACAAATAATGCAATATTCTTTATTCTGTCATTTGTCTTTCAAATTATGTTGATTCTGCATAACTGTTCACGCAGATTTTTGATGCCAACTTATTCTTAACATCATTCTATTTGAGTGTTATTATATTATGATGATCAGTAACCAGCAAGGTTTAAACTTCTGAACAAATATAGTTATCCTGATAGTAACAAACCAAAGGACCAAAATTAGAAAAGACATTGGATTATTCTTATACTCGGAGATAGATAAATAAAACCAATTGCTAAGTCTTGTTATTGAAAATCTTCCAATCTGCGTACTAAAATATAAAATGACAAAAAGAAATATTAAGTCATAACTATAACTGAATAAAAGGAGTAGGAAATAAACACTGATCTATTTTGGTTTTTATTTTATTATTGTGCCAAATAAATACCTTAGTTTTGGGAGCAAGACCAGCCATCAATGCAGCTGCAGCATTACCGGCATTGTTTTCTTCAATGAAACTGATGGTGGAGTTAATCACAAGAAGGACGACAATACCAACAAAATCTTGCCAATCAGGAGGCTTCCCACCGCCATTGGCCAAAGCAATGGCCATGATGGCAGCCATCTCCATGACCCAGGAGAGCGGATTCCACATGAACCCCAAAAATTTAAGGATTTTGCTTTCCTGTCATTAGTTTGTTGATCCAAAAGCAAGTATTATCATCTGTAGAAAATATGTAGACGATAGCAATTTACTAAGATGGTGATGCGTAATAAACCTTTTTCTCTTCTAGCTTGTTGGGCCCAAAAATTGTAAGCCTGCTGGCTCCCTCATCGGATGAAAGACCCTCCCTTGTACACTTCAGCTGCTCGAATACCTCCTCGATTGGAATTCGCTCCTGTTATAACCATATAAAATTATTCAAATATCATGATAAAATGATATAATTGTGCAAGTGAATCTCGAAGCTTGATAATACTTGTCATAGAGGAAATCGGACAACTAAACCTTACTCGACTTATTTATAAACCAAATAATGTTAACCGGCCATCAACTATAGAACAGGAACATAGCTGGGTAATTAGATAAAATACTCTAGAAAAGGTAGATGGAAAAAAATATCTTAGGATAAATTAATTAAATTCAAATTGAGAATAACCGTTAATGAATATTATATATTTTATAATTTTAGTCAACCAAAATTAGATTTTAACACAGCCCTTTTTCATTTAAACTTCTACTGAATCAATAGTCTACTGCATAAGTATATTTTACAAGTCCTTGATAAGTAAATGATATGCAAAGGCATGTTATTGGACAGATGGTCAAGGGAAGACTTAGCCCACTGGTTCAATTGTCCTATATTCAAGATTGAGATTTTACAACAGGTATGTCCTTTCATATATCGCGCGCAGACACATACACACACGTGTGTGTGTAGGAAAGTCTATTTGGATACAAACCGGTGAAACAAAATCTGACACAACTCTTCCTTATTTCCACCTTTCATGTAGAGACCAAAAAAATGGTCAATATTTATTATGTCAAATTTTGTATTTTATTTGATGTCTTAATAGCCGCTATATACATACCTACATACATACATATACATACGTACATACTTATATGTATACGTATATATAGACACACGGCACAAGAATTTGCCCAAATTTGTCAATTTCGAGAGCATTATTAATTTTAGAAATAGCTGAAAAGATTATTGATACATAGGAAAAGATTATTGATACAAATGAAATTGATTGATAAAACGTAAAACTATGCAAGTTCAATTTTTAACCAAATAATATTAACAATAATAAGAAAATGTAGTTGATAAGTAAACCTCAATCAACCACCTCAACCGAAAGTCAGAAACATGTGACAAAAGTACAAAAATAAGTAAACATAAGTGTCCTTGGATACTTATCTCCTCATATTTTTATACATTTTTCTCAACGTTGGATCATTATTCCACGTTCAGAATAAATATGCAAACGTATACTAGAAACTGGGTATTTACAGACTGGTCTAGATAAAGTCCAGGAAATAAAAGGCGAATAGTTTGTTTTAACAAGTATAATTGTTTTTACTTTAAAATAACATGTAAGAGTATCACAACAGGCTCTCTATGATACTACAATATAGAGCCAAAACTCTAAAATCAATATTCAACAAGCTCTCTCTCGCAAGAAAAAGAAAAAAAAACATATTTCTGTTTCTGTAATTTCTATATTTTCTTCTGTCATGTAATTCTCTTTTAATTTTTCAAGCCAAACAATTTAATATTTAAAATCAAAAAGGACAAATAGGAATTTGTTTTATGAAATCCAGTGGTAGACTAAAGACAAACATGTATTTCTTATGCATGTGACTCTTAAAAGAGGAATCTTCATACATCTTCTAACTTTAAATCTAATTTAAAGTTTAATAAAATCTATACTATTATGATATCTTTGATTCAAGTGCTAAAATAAATATGAGTTCGAAAAACTTGTAATTTGCTATTTGTTATACTAAAAACAAATCAACAATATCATTACTTGTTAACATAATATTTTTTATATCAAGGGTATTTTAGGAAAGAACCAGTTTAAAAAAAGAAAATATCACGTGACACGTAAAGCAAGGTCCGTGCAGGACGGATGTACCTGCAATCTAGAATTGGAAAGGGAAGATTACAGAAAAGCTGCAATCTGGAAACAGCAGGTTGCAGAAAAGGGTTCAGCTAATTAATTATAGAATCCTCCATTTTAATTCATTTTTTACAAGTTGAACCCACTTGGGTCAATAATAATCACATAATTATTTATCAGTGCGTGAACAGTTAAAATTAAATTATAATCAGTTTGTCAGCGTCCGCTAATTACTCCCTCATCAATTTGACTCTTTTATCAGTTTACGACGCCATTTAAAATACAAACTTTTGATCGGTATAATCCAGCTTTTTAGGGAAAAATGGAACATTTAACAGCTCGGGTCAACAATAAAAATCACCGTATATTAAGATCCAAGCGCTTACCAGTATTAGATCTAAAGCAAGTGTATGCAGTTGTAAATATCTAAAATAAGCTCGATTAATTCAGGTGATTTCCCTAAAAATCTAAAAATATCAGATTTTCAGACAGACCCATACCGAACATTGGGGGGAAAACATAAAAAGAGAGAATTAAATAACTAAAAATTCATCTGGAACATAAGCTTCGAATAGATTGGAAAAGAGATTGAAAATCATTCTCACCAGATCCACGTTCTCATTTTTGATCTCCTCCAGACTAATTGCCCCCATCTCGATCAAACGGAAACGCCGAACGTCGTCTACGGTTCAAACTTTGAACCAAAAATGAGAAGGTTGGAATGGAGTGCAAGAGAAAAGAAAAAAAAATAGAGAGAATAAGGTAGAAAGAATAGAATTACAGGCTCTGTATTAAAAGTAAAAATAAAGAAATAAAAATAAATGAAGGAGAAGAGAAAGAAGAGAGTGAGGAATAATAGACCGCACCCATATTTATACGCCAAATACAGCCTAGTTGGTGGGACCCACTCCTTAAAGTGCAAAGTATACTGGGTACCAGATGACCTGTCCGTGTCCTTCTATTCTTTTGGAATATATGGCCTCATTTTGTTTGATTTTTTGTTATTTTAACGCTGTCAAATATAATGCTAATGCAAATATAGCGAATACAAATAATAATAGAATTGCTATAAATCTTTTGGGAAAAGGTATCAAATCTTACGACACATATGAATCGTATATTACATACTTCTTTGCAGGTAAAACGGTTAACAACAAAATGCCTGCCGAGCATGTATCTAAAAAATCAGCATTAAAAAATACTTGGGATCATAGGGTATGATTTCAAACATATTTGTAAAAAAAATTAATGCATGTTAAATGTAACATCATTTTAATAATTTACCGTGTTATGACTGTTTAAAGAAAAAAATATAGTATGCAGAAAATAGTGTGTAAAAATAATTGCATGATTTATTTTTAAAAAGATGATTTCATCAATTGAAAAGATGGTTGATATCTTTTGTTATTCTATATTACAAAATGTATTATTTTATATGTTTGTAATGACCACAAATTAAACATTGTCGACTATAAATTTGTTAAATTTAAAGTCCCGGTTTAAGAGCTAGGGGTTTTACAAGTTATGAAGTCCAAACAGTGTACACAACCAATAATCCAACTAAAACTTATATAAAATAAAGCTCTCGAACCTTAGCCGTCAGCTTCACCTTCATATTTTGTCCTAATCCCAAAATTTCTTAACCATCTGCTAATGGCATAAAATCACCCCTAATTAAAATATGTGTTAAATTTAAAATGTCCAACATCAAATTATATATCAAAACAGTCGTCTTAACAAACCGAATCGAAGGAAAGTGATCGTTTGTTATAAAAATGTTAAAATCGACTAGAATTGATGATCAAAACTGTGGCTAGGCGTGAAATTAGGGTTTGAATTAGGGCTTTTTGATCCGCGCACCAATTGATGAGATTGATTACATAGGGATGTAGACCTTGACAAGAGGATGACAATGGTGGGTTGAATTGCACGAAAGGATGCTGGATTCAGCCGGAATCATCCCTTGAAGGTCATGACGATGGACACTTTGGAGGTCAATTTCTAGCGATCCGTGGCGACTAGAGGGGCAGCATTTACCATAACTTGTAGCGGCGGAGGTGAGCTACCCAACGGTGGTGGTCAGCGATAGTAGAAAGGCTTGAGGAGTGCAAATTTCGATATCAAAATTGACATACAACAGCGACGTGGAAGAGAATGAGGAAGGGGGACGATAAATTTTTGACTCAAACCTTGAACTTTTATTAATTATATTTTAAACCCTGAATCTTCTAACCTCCATAACTTTTGCATATGAATTATGTCTCACATGCAGTTTGTTCCATTGGACTCGTGTCAAAATTCCGGATGATTCCGCGAGTCGTTGGCTAGCTTCTGGAGCTAGCTGAAACAGTACTTTGGTATGATTGAATAACCTTAATTATTTATGTTTTAAAATATTAAATAAATACCTCATCGACGAAAATATACATTTGTTGACATACGTTATGCTCTTATGATGATTGTTTTACGGTGTTTTGATATTTATGTGTTCTGATTTGACTGTTTACTGTTGTGTTATTTCGTAATGAATGCTTTATAACAATTAAGTATTGGTTTGGAAAGAAAATAATTAATTAATACAAAATGGGTAAGACTGTATAATTTTTTAAAATAAGATTATTTACAAATTTTTAGTGATGCTTATAAATAATACTAATTTAATAATTTATACTAGAATTGACATGGAAAATTTAATAAGGTTATTATTTATGATCAATTCGACTAGTCTTTACTATATAATCATTTGAACACTAAATTGTATTGTAACTCGGATTCCAAAATATATCTTTTAACTAGTCCAACAAAAAAAAGAATCCTTCCCCCTAAATGAAATATTAAATGAAATAATGATATCATCGCACCTATGATCCAATCAATCTAAAGAGAATCAACAGACTCTTTTCCGGAAGCGATTTATCATTCCCAAACGCAACATACAACTCTCGGTTGTACTGCGCTCTTCAAGTGTGCTTGTTCCCCATATTTATAAAAAAATTGATTCTTATGGTTTTTTAGATAAATCACCGATTCATTTGGTTTCTGTATATAAAAAATATAAATATATAATAAGTTATATAATTATAAATTTATTATTATTATATTTACTTTACCAGATCAAAAAAATTTCATGTTCGAAACTGGAATATTCTGCGAAAATTCATAAATAACAATGAAAAATTTATTTTAAAGTGAAATTAGGTGATTTATCATTATTTAAATTAAAGTGAGATTTAATAAATAAGAATATGATTTTTGTAAAGCGAGTAAATAACATTATAATTATTTTATGGAGTTTACGAAAAGATATTATTATTATTATTATTATATCGTCGTCGTCGTCATTATAACTATTATCATTATTTGAGTAATAGAAATAAGAGATATTTTGGGAACAGTAATAATTGCATGTTTTTCAAAAGTATTTTAGGTTACAATTGTTACTGTTTTGAGGTAAATAACAGTTACTGTACTTTTTTTAAGATTTAAATCGCTTCAAGAAATCATTCAGAGTCTCACAGGAACTCTGATGAACATTCGACAAGGACATCACATCATTTGGTCGAGCAGAATGGAGTTTAAACTGTTCCATAAACTTCTTCGCTAGCTAGTCAAAGGATGATATGGAGCTCTGCGTGAGCCAAGTGAACCACATTATGGCAACTCCTTCTAAGAATATAGGAAAGCACCTACATCTTACCGCATCAGTAGCTCGAGCACCATCAATGTGTCGTCCATACGTGAGAAGATGTTGTCTTGGATTATTCCTTCCATCATAAGATGACAACGTTGGCATTACAAATTTTCTGGGATAACTCTCTTGTAAATTATTATTAGTGAATGGAGTCTGGCTGGACAATGAGCCCTACACGTTATTACTTTTATATTGATTTTCATTCAATAATCACTATATCGTGTTTGCAATATACTCTATGCTGGTCTGGGCAACTGGACGGTGATCATCGGGAATAGCTTCGAGTGCTTAACTCTGCAAACACTCTCGGTTAGTTGTGTGACGTTTGGGCTCTCCTATCTTTGGGAGAGTCATTCGTCTAGACCTTCTTTGATGCCTTACTGGTTCTGTGGCATCAATCTGAACAGATACCAGTGTCTTGTATTTCATCGACCCCAGCATCCTGCTAATTCCCTCACTGTTAGATAAATTCACTTCATCAATATTCATGTCAGCATCGACATCCCCAAACAACTCAATACTGAGTTGATCTTGGTCAGCACCAACCTGATTGGTCTTTGCCTGATTGAATGCATCTCTTATAGTTTGTCTCTTTGATGTTCCAAAAGCCTTCCTCTTCACTTTTTGCTTGTCACCTCTTCAATTTTGAGTTGATGAATATGAACTCTCTTCTTCAAAACCTGATGATTATGAATCTTTATGGCTTTTCCTACACCTTTGGGGTTGCTGGGACATCAATGCAAAGCCTTTCTCTAGCTTTTCCATCATAGACTTCTAATTTTCCAAAATCTTTCTTTTCATCTCAACCATTATTCTATCAAGTTCAGCCCTTGTTACGACTTCAACTAGCTGAGATGACAATCTTGAAAGAGGCATCAGTCGAGTTGTTTCTTCTTCAGCATGATGAGATCATTCACGACCTCCTTCTTCATTCACTCCAGACTTAGAAGCGGTTCTTTTTGGAGGCATTTCTTATCGGATCTAATTAAATTATTCTTCAAATCTACTTCAATCAACTTCTAGATCTAACTTCCAGATGCTTGAAATCCAAAGTTCTAAGCTAGACCTTCACCTTAGAATCTCGCCTTCAGTGAAAGCACAAAAAATGCTGGATCAAAAATTTACACAACACCCACATCAATCCCAAATGAGAATAAACATATTAAAATGAGAATAAACGGCAAAAACACACGAATTTTTATAATTGTTCGACCTCAAATCAATGCCTAGGTCCACTTTAATTTTATTTCAATGGATTAGACACGAAAACTAACAAGTTACAAGCTTTCAGATCTAGAAAATTCATGGCCAAATTAGATTAGGAGAGAGAATAGAATTCAAGATCCCACTTTCCGTGGCTCTAAGGTAGCAATTTATAGATGAATCCACCCACTGAAGTCGTCAGTTCATGGAAGAGCAGGTAAGAGTTTTTCTTCTTACTTGTTCATTTCTTCAAGTTTCTAAGCTTTGTTCCAAATATTTCTCCATCAAATCTTGTTGGTACCAACATGATTTGTCATGTGTGAGACCTGTCTTTTCCATAAAGTAATGGTGCGGTTCACCTACTTGTTCAAAAGTGGGTCCCTATAAGATCATCTCGGTGCCGACATGATTGTGGTTGGTACTAACCATAATTGATATGCTCCTACTTTTCTCCAACTTCCTATGATCCATCATTCCATCATCCCAAACAACCCGTTAAGTTCTCGAACCATTTTGTTATCATCTCAAAGTCCAGGTTCACTAAGAAGTCGCTTGGTTCAAATGTTGGATAGCAACTAGCAAACCGTAATAGAGATCTTATTTCCAAAGAGACAGAGATGTATATGACTGAGGTAGTCAGGGTTTCATGAAATCTTATTATAAATTATAGTGGAAAGCTCATCTAAATGAGCCTAGATCTAATCCATCTCTCCATAAATAAAACAAACCTTAAATAAATAGAAGAATACATCAATATGTATTATACAAAATGGAGCCAACCTATATTAATAAAATATTATATTTTGGCCATGATTCAAAATCATTCATAAAAAATTTAAATGCTCATGCTATTGATCTAAATATTATTCGACTATTTTAATTGATTAAAAATATATACAACACAAACAAATTATATATATAATATTTAATTAATTTATAGCCCTCCAATAATATTATTTCTCTCAAATTATTTAACATAAAATTTATACTGATTTACCCATTTAACTTATAGCATTTATAAATTGGTTGCTTTCAGAGTTCTCAACCAATCTATGTTGTATGACTCATAGGTGAAAACTTGGTCATCAAATAATATCAAAAAAATTAATATCAAAGTCCACACCAAGTTTGGCTTTATTGGTGTGGCATTATGGCACAAGTCTCGTTGCTTATATCACATTTGGCTTCGTTGGTGTTTTATTAGATAGTCTAGGGAAATCAAATTTTAATCTAGTTAAGCATATACCCTTAAGCGATGATGTCTGTGTATGTTTTTTTGCCACCGCTATATCACTTAAATATCTAGAGTTTGGTCAATGATTAAAAACTCCAATAATATCGGTAGTTAATTGTGAAGACCAACTTCAATGTTTTTGGTTTAGACGAAAATAATTATCGAATAACCAAAATTACTACAAGAACAAAAGTTTGACTTTGAGTTGACTTTCAATTACGGTGATATTAACCTCCTATATAACAGGAAACAGATCCTCAGTTGAATAGTGTTTCACTCTAAAAAACTTGCCATGTACCCAAAAGGAGCCATAGCAAGGTCGTTCTACCATGAGTTTGTTAAAATCAAATTACAACCTCCTTGTTTGAGCTACATAATATTCTCATCTAAAGACTACCCTGTGCAGTTAAACTGCTTAGCGGATCTATAGCGACGAAGGCTTAAAAAGCTATAATGGGGATAAAGCTACGATATAGCAGAAAATAGCGAAGATGCATAACGATGTATTAGAGAGAAAATCAATTTCTAATAGTGGATTTATCATCGGCCTCACTTCATTAGTATAAGAAACTGAAACAATATTTACTTCTATCTAATAAAATCCAAAAATATCATGATCAATCCAGTTCAAACTAGGGGCTTGGACATAGTTTTATAACTTATATTGTGCATTTGTACCTTGAGCTTTAGCAGATACACTAATATTTTTTATTTTTTTGAAAAAGCACTAGTTAGTTTATAGTTGGGCGGGTTTGGTAGTAAATTGCTAAAGCTGGTGCTAAAAAGCTCTGTTTAGCGGGCTTAGTAGTAAATAGTTGGGCGTTATGCACATGCATTGTTTAATAGCACTAAATTGTAAATGCGTAGCAATAGAAGAGCGTTAAGTGCTTTACGAGAGTTTAGGTAGGCATTAATGGGACTTTAACTACATAGAGACTACATCACATTATCTTGATGAGATCCTATGTTTTGACTTAGATATATTTAACTTAAATAGAACTTTCGGTGGAGTCATTCTATGATCCAATGATCACAAGTACGTGTAACAACCCGTACCTTAATGGGCCTGAATTTCGACTAACCGAAACTCAAGTCCATTAGGGTATGGATCATTGGTGTTGGTGACCTGTAATAAGCATAAGTATATCAGAGTGCTATCTACATGAACCCACGATGGAATAGAAAAATATAATAGAACATATATATCAACTAAAACTACCTTGAAATCAATATCATTCCTTGGATATCTAGTCGCTGTGTCACTACCAAGCATGAGAAGAGCTCACTGTCTATAGTTCATGTCATCTTACACCAGTAGCATGTCCCTCTAAATCTATCATATGGGTTGTAATGAGGAGGGGTCAAAACAACATTCTGGTGTTTGAAAAATTACATATTTTATCTCTAGCACTAATTTATTCTAATTGATTCCTATTAAGTGTTATGTCTATTATTTACAGCTAATCCATTCAACCTTCTTCGAGGTATAACTACACACACACATATACATATATATAAACGATATACAATCCACAAGAAAACTCCAGCCACTTAATACTTCTTTAATAGGGAGGAGATGGACCCAACGGTTAATTAATACTTCAACCCTTAAGCGGGCCCTCTGTAATCGCTAATCAATCAACTCTAGCTATAGAGACCGACAAACCCTAGATACGACTTTATAATTTAATTTACCGCATTGCTAACGCATCTCAAAGACTTATCTAAGGGTTAACTAGCCCGCCTCCAACAAACAAATGACTAAATAATAAACTTTGAGGTCTGTGTGTGTCCTATATGGATTCCACACTAGTAGAAAGCGAAATCCATCAAGGCACAACCCAAGTCTTTACTAACGACTGCCCGGGACCGTTGGTGGTCATAGCCTATATGCCAGCCCTACTACTAAATATCGATACAACAATACTGACATATCCCGTCAACCTCCCACAACCAAATTCCCATTTAGACCATCCTAATGTAAGTCAAGGAAAATGCACATTCTAGTTACTTAATACCTCTTATTAGAAATGAAGCAAACCCCATTTCCTTAAAAGTACAGGGTCATTTAATACTTCAAATCCAAGATGAACCCTTGGTATATTTTTCCCTGCCTATACACAACCGCATATCCCTTTCTCAGAAGTCCTACGGTTGGAGATGTCTCACATAAGTAGTAAGCATACACAACTGCTGGTAACTTCTTGGTAAAGGACAGACTTCTATTGTGTAACTTTACTAACCTCGCATTCCAACCCACTAAACCAAACCAACCATCCTAAGCGCAAATGCTCGGCAAGGCCCACTAATTCATGCTCATTCTAAACATATAATTAAAGCTGTATAATTTCCCGCTATGAAAATTATACCGCCTTCCAGCATTTAATTCATATCTTATACACTTATTTACTATATCCCATAAATATCAATAGTCCATAATAAATGGTCATTATTTACTCATTCTAATTCAACATATTATGTCTATTTCATTTCCCCATATATGTCATACTAAATCCTTTAACCAGCCTCATTAAACGCATTTATGTCCTGTAACTTCCTATGAACTACGCAATTATTTCCCTACAAATTTTTGGAGTTACCATCTCTTTTCCATCTATAACTTCTAGTCCTATAATTTAATACACTATTAATAACTAGTCGTCCTAATTATAAATAATACGGATATCAACGTATATTACGCTATATATACACATTTATATTTTTAATCGATGGACGCGGTTATACGTATGTATGTGTGTGTATTCCTATTCCTAACACATAAATTCCTATGCCTAGGAATTCTAAAACATTAATTTCACATTTTAATTTATTAGAGTTATCCTTCCCAAAAAGGATTACCGTTATAAATTTCCATAAATTACCCAAAGTGAGACTTGTGCTCCGTTTGAAATTACTAGAAGTTATTTCTTTTATTGAAATACACGGTGCAAACTACAGAGGAGAACATCCATACTTTACACATCTCTTTACTTTTTGATATATTCCTTGTTAATCAAACAATGTGCTTTTTATACATATTTTTGGAGTTAGATCATTTATGGAAATTACACCAAAATAGATACAATTAAATTGTACCTGCAATGCTCCTAATAAATTAAAACACATAAATCCACATTCCAAATCAAATTAGGGCAATCTAAATCTATACTAACAATTTGCAACCCAATTATCATAAATCTGGAATGAATCTTACAACCTTATCAACATTCAACTTTAACAAATTTAGGACTAATTTCCAAATTTCAGGATTATGGTGTATATACTATTCCTATTTCAATTACCTAACATACAAAATATGTAGGCGAGATTTCATCTTCCTAAGCCTACAACTCCACAGATCTTGCATAAGCATAATATTTAAATAAAACTCAATGATATAAATTTCAATGTTATAAATAAATCATATAATTTCCCACTCGCCTTTCAAGCTTTCCAAATCTGAATTCATCCCTTTAGTTGACTCATTTCCTTTCCAATCCAAAAATATATATAACAAGATATATATGTTCTATTAGAATTACAGATTCGAGAAGAGATTTGGAGTTAAAGGGAATGCTAATTTATAATTATAGAAAATTACCTTTTCTTTTGCAATGTTGATTCTCTTCTTCTCTTCTTCTCTTGTATTTTCTGCCCTTCTTTGATTTGTATAGATATAAAATATTTTATAATTAATAATTAATTGAAATAGTAGGGAAGGAAAATGGTAGAGCTCCGTTGCTTTGATCGAAAAATATAAGAAGAGAAGTGAGGGATTAGGCTTGTATTTATAGGCGCTCGAATCGATCGTATCCATTAAATTAAAGTAATTAAATTCGGGTCATTTGGCCAAGGTTCAACCTCAGCCGCCACGCTCACGACTGGTTGACCACCCCTATAAGCGGTCCACTGCTAGTGGTCGGCCGGTCCAAATAAGGGGTCGACCGGTGGGGTCTCTTATTTATTATTCTTTATTTCATATTTTTATTTTTTAATTATTTCGTTTCGAAAACTCCAAACACTAATAACTTCTTCGTTCGAGCTCTGATCACAAAATTCCAAATATGAAAATTGCTTAGAAAATCACCACGAACGTAATGATTCAAGTTTCATGGTTAAATTCTGACGTTTTCTCAGATTCCATTTTTGAGCCTTATTAATTACCATTAATTTTATGAGGTGTTACAGTACGTAACTCATTAACGCCCACAATAGTCATGAGTAATTCATTATCTGACATTTAAAGAACATTACGTATAATAATATCAATATATGAATAAATATCCCTTTATTGATGCATCTTGACCTAGAACCTTTAAAGTTGAGTATTAAATCTAGATCAATTCAATACTCATGGTTACGATTAATTCACAACTACAACAGGAATAATACTCTACTTAAGAATTTTCTATGTATATATATATATATATGTGTGTGTGTGTGTGTGTGTGTGTGTGTGTGTTTGTATGTGTGTGTGTGTCTAATCCCCATTGTTAACTTGATTTCTAGCCAACCTCAGAATGATACAAGTGCATTGAGAAAAGAAAAGATTAGTTGGTGATTACTAAGCATAAAAAATAAGAAGTTAAATACATGGCTGTAAGGTAAATAAAATAAGATATAAAGTGGTTCAGTAAAGCTGCCTACATCCACCGTGAAGTTCTCTTACTATTTTTTTTACAACTATAGGGAATTACAAGAGAATAATAAGAAAAAAGAGGCACTCAAGACTGACAAAGCTATGTAATCTTAAAGACTTATGTGATATCAAGAGCGCTGAATTGTGCGTGGTACTTAGGATATTGAATGTTTCAACTAAATTTCTAACCCATTAAAGTTGCAAAGCAGAGGGTATTTATAATAGTTGAAGTAAATGATAGACGATTGAGATCGTGCTGTAGAGCTAGTGGAAAAATGGCTTGATCGTTGATCAGACTATAGAGGTGGATGGTCGACAGTTGTAATGTTTACCAAAAAATGCAAGGTGGATGAGAATGTAATCGTTGCCTCTTTGTACTAGGTGTGGGCTTAAATTAGATCCGCATTTAATGCTAATGGTCCACATCAGTTTAGCCATCAACTACAGTGCTTAGGATGGATAGATGGACGGTCTTTGTTGTTCACTTAAGTGTTTACATGGATGAGTTGGCCGACCAGCTGTCGGGAACATGGAAGAGACTTGGAATCTTGTACAGGATCATATGGAAAGACAGTAATGATCGAGCATGAGGCAGCAAGGAATGAGGCCTGATGTTGGTAGAGCTGGTTGCACTGAAGCTATGCTCAAGACGAGCCATGCTAAGGCCTTTCTTACATGATGTGTTATATACTGGAGTGGGCTTGGGTAGGAGCCGGTCGTCGGCTAATGTGATGTCGGGCAAATTGTGTTGGCTTTTAACTACTGCTTGAAGTAGTTCGCTATCGAGGAATCAGTAGGCATCGAACCGGACCTGGTCCAGATATTGTCTAAATGTGAAGGCTGCATTGGGATGATACGGTTGGACCTCATCTTGGTTCTTTGATAAGTAAAATGGTTGGTTTGAGATCAACATGGGTTTGAGTCGGTCTTTGCGGACCAATGGCAGATCAATTGGGCTGGCTTTGATTGGGTCATACTGCCTTTACTTGGCCTGCTAACTACTTGCAAGAAAATTAAGCAATATTTTCCCTCCAAGTTCATATCCACTTATGGGTGCGGGCTTGGAAATTCATTTCAAATCTTGTCGATTGATGGTTCTTCAACGAGTTTAATGCGCTTTCCACATGGCTTTATGTAATTGGCTATAACGGTTCATTTTTCCAGACATGGCAGGAGGCATGCTACATCTCCCCACATGCAAGACTAACACTAATCTCTTTTGAACAGCTGGTATTCTTCTTTTCTTTTGGATTTAATGCATGTGACTGAAGGTTAGGGTATATAAATAATCCTTCTTCTTCTTCCTTGAGCCCATTTAATTGCTCTTCATAATAAAATTCAAAGATTGTGAATCTTTCGCAATTCTTTACTGATAAAAATCCATTGGCTTCATCGTCTATTTCCTTTCCAAACTCTTTTGCATGCATGTCTTTTCAACAAATTTAGATGGGATGTTGAGAAAGGAGAAAGCTCTTTGGTTCTTGAACTATTGCTTGTTGATTGAGACTCAAACCATTGGTTGTAAACTTATTCTTAAGGCGGACCACGCCTTACCGCTTGGCTTGAACCATGCATGTCGGATAAGGTTCTGACAGTGATCGGTCCTGAACTAGTGATCCAGGTAAATCTAGGGCGCTTCCTTGCTTTGTGGCTCTGACGTTCCCGATCTCAGGTCGGTTAGTGTTATTTACAGAGAGATACGAAAATGTAGAAGAGGGAAAAAGCTACATTCTCATTATTCACGAACACAATATATACAGAGAGTAGATGGGCTGACAAATACAACCAAAGCCCAAATTGAAATGAGAAAAACAAAAAATACAACTTAAACGAAATGCAACCGTACTAATATGTAAGTCACAAACATGAAAACAACTCAAACAATACTCACAACACTCCCCCTCAAGTTGGAGCATACAAATCATATATGCCCAACTTGCTACATAAGAATTTGATTCTGTTGCCATGCAAAGATTTTGTAAGAAGATCTGCAACCTGATTCTCAGTTTTCACATAGCCAGTACATATTATCCCTTGTTGAACTTTCTCCCTTACGAAGTGACAATCCACCTCAATGTGTTTTGTCCTTTCGTGAAACACAGGATTGGAAGAAATGTGTATAGCAGCTTGATTGTCACACCACAACTTCATGGGTAACTCACACTTCATTTCCACTTCATCCATCAACTGTTTGATCCACACTAACTCACATACTGTGTTTTCCATTGCCCTGTATTCCGACTCCGCACTTGATCTTGAAACCACACTTTGTTTCTTACTCTTCCACGACACTAAGTTACCACCCATCATTACACAAAATCCTGAGGTAGATCTCCTATCCAACTTCGAACCAGCCCAATCAGCATCTGCAAATGCTTCGATTCTACTGTGCCCTTGATTTGTATATTCAATACACTGCCCAACAGTACCCTTTAAGTAACATAATATTTGTTTCAAAGCATTCCAGTGATCAACAGTGGGTGAAGACATGAATTGACTAACCATACTAACTGAATAAGCAATATCAGGCCTTGTTATGACTAAGTAATTCAATCTACCCACTAATCTCCTATACTTTTCAGGGTCTTCAAATAATACACCTTCATTTATCAATGAGGTGTTAACTAACATGGGTGTATTGCAAGGTTTAGCTCCTAATTTCCCAGTTTCTTTCAACAAATCCATAACATATTTCCTCTGTGACAAGTAAATTTTACCATTCATTCTAATCACTTCAATACCCAAGAAATATTTCAATTCCCCTAACTCCTTAGTATGAAACTGAGAATGAATAAATGTTTTGAGAGCAGATATTCCTTTTTCATCATTACCAGTAATGATGATATCATCGACATACACAATTAACAAAATTAGCTTACCTTGTAAACTTCTGTAGAACACTGAATGATCTGCTTTACTCTATGCTAAACCAAATTTCTCAATGGCTTGACTAAACTTTCCAAACCAAGCTCTCGGGCTTTGCTTCAAACCATAAAGACTTTTCTTCAATCTGCACACCTTCCCATACTCCCCCTGAGCAACAAACCCAGGTGGTTGCTCCATAAATACCTCCTCAGCAAGATCACCATGACGAAAGGCATTCTTAATATCTAATTGATGAAGTCTCCAGGCATGTTGTGCTGCTAATGATATAAGTATTCTTATTGAAGTTATTTTAGCCACTGGTGAAAATGTCTCTGAGTAGTCAACCCCATATGTCTGAGCATACCCTTTTGCCACTAAGCGTGCCTTCAGTCGTTCAAGAGAACCATCTGCTTTCATTTTCACAGAGAAAACCCACTTGCAGCCTATAGCCTTCTTTCCTTCTGGTAACTGCACTAGTTCCCATGTATCATTCTGGTCCAATGCATTGATTTCCTCAATCATAGCTTCATGCCATCCTTCATTTGATAATGCTTCTTTGACAGTTCTTGGAACTGAAATTGAATCTAGTGTAGTTATGAAAGTAGAAGATTCTGATGCTATGTTACCATATGATACAATAGATGAAATTGGGTATGTACATTTTCTTTTCCCTTTTCGCAAAGCAATGGGTAAATTAATGTTTGAATCTGGTACTTGAACACTTTCCAAAACAGGAGTAGGTACAGATGAAGTACTTGGATCCAACACCTCACTCTCATGTTGATCATTATTCAATTTGAATATAGGAGGATATACCAAAAATTGATCATCTTCATCTACTATTTGTTCACCATAACTTTCTTGAGCTGGAGGAGTTAATGATGATGAATAAAATGGTTTACTTTCAACAAAACTAACATCCACTGATACAATGTATTTGTGAAGACTAGGACAAAAGCACTTGTATCCTTTTTGAATTCTCGAATAACCAAGAAATACACATTTCAAAGATTTTGGGTCTAATTTTGTTAAATGTGGATTTACATCTCTAACAAAACAAATGCATCCAAACACCCTTGGCTTCACTGGGTAAATTGATTTATTTGGGCATAAAACTTGATAAGGTATTTGGTAGTCCAGAATAGTAGAAGGCATTCTATTAACCAGAAAACATGCAGTACTTACTGCTTCAGCCCAGAATCTCTTTGGAACATTCATTTGAAAAAGAAGTGCTCTTGCAGTTTCCAATAAGTGCCTATTTTTCCTCTCAGCTACTCCATTCTGTGCTGCTGTATCCACACATGAAGTCTCATGAATAATGCCATGCCTTTCCAGAAATGAATTAAATTGATTGCTTGTATATTCCTTTGCATTGTCACTCCTCAGTGTCTTGATTGAAACATTAAATTGATTCTGTATTTCAGCATAAAAAGCACAAAATATAGAAAACAAATCTGATTTATTCTTCATTAGAAATAGCCAAGTTACACGTGAGTAATCATCAACAAAAGTGACAAAATATCTATATCCTTGCTCAGATGTAACTGTTGATGGACCCCAAATATCTGAGTGCACAACTTCAAAAATTGAATTAGACCTTTTGTTAATCCTAGGATACAAACTGACACGATGATGCTTTGCATATTGACAAGACTCACAATACAATGTTGATAAAGAACTAAATTGTGGACACAATTTCTTGAATAGGATCAATGAAGGATGGCCTAATTGACAGTGCATTTGGAATGCAGAGGATGTTATACTTGAACAACCTACAGATTTTGATGGCACATCATCAAGCACATATAAACCTCCCCTTTCTTCACCTCTACCAATAATCTGTCTGGTTGTCAGGTCCTAAAATACACAGTGGTCAGGGAAAAATGATAGGCTACAATTCAGGTTCTTAGTAATTTGACTCACGGATATCAAATTAAATGATAGGTTAGGCAAATATAACACTGAAGTTGATGGTAAATTTGAACTTAACCTCATTTTTCCAGTACCTTGTACAGATGCTTGTGAACCATCAGCTAATATAACAGCCTGGGTTGATGATTTATATTGTATATCTGAAATCAAATTACTATTACCTGTCATATGATCAGTCGCTCCAGAATCTATGATCCATTTTGATTGATCTGTAGTGTTGGCAATAGCTGAAACTGATGATGCTGATACTGATTCCTTATTAGTCGATTCTTTCTTCAATAATTCTTGGAACTTCATATATTGGCCATAATCTTCTTTTGTCATGAGAACAGACTTCACCTCCTTATTCATTTGTGAGTTTTTATATTGAAGCTTTCTACATTCGAACTTCATATGACCTGGTTTCTTACAATACGTACAAAATTTTCCCTGATTCAAGGATCTAACATCTGGAACATTTGGTCTTGGTAAATTGTAATTTGGCCTTGATGAATTATTCTGACCTTGTATATAACCTCTGTTGTTGCTGATCAAAGCTCCTTCGACTTTAGTACTTGTAGCTTGAGTATGAGCAATATCTGAACGAAGAATTCTGCTAAACACTTCTTGCAGTGAAGAGATATCCGATCCTGATAAGATCTGAGACTTTGCAGACTCAAATTCCAATGGTAAACCTGCTAAGAAGCTCATACATTCCATTTGTTCCCGTTGTTGTTGCTGAATCTTAACATCTTGACTGATTGGTAACAGCATATTGAATTCCTCATAAATTTTCTTGAAATTCATAAAGTAATTCATAAGAGTCTGTTCTTGTTTCTCTGCTCGATAAAATGATTTACACACCTCATACATTCGTGTTAGGTTTCCCTTTCCAGAATACAAGAATTCTAGGTATTCCATTAACTCCTTAACAAATTCACAATGATTAACTAAACCAATTATCTCACTATCAATTGAGTTTCTGATCTGCAGAAATAATCGAGCATCAGATCTGAGCCAAATCAAATCCTTCTCCTCCTTTGAATCTGGCTTTGGTGGATCATCACTTAGATGATTATCTTTATCCATACTTCGAAGGTATAATCGGATCGTCTTACTCCAATTCAAGAAATTCATATTATTCAATTTGTGATCTGTGATTTTGGGCATCAACTGCATCGCATCCATCGTAATCTTGTTCTTACTTTCTTCTCCAGATTCTCCCATCTTTACTGATATGAGCTAAATCCCTAATCGATTTGAATTTTGGATTCTCGTGGCTCTGATACCATGTTATTTACAGAGAGATAAGAAAATGTAGAAGAGGGAAAAAGCTACATTCTCATTATTCACGAACACAATATATACAGAGAGTAGATGGGCTGACAAATACAACCAAAGCCCAAATTGAAATGAGAAAAACAAAAAATACAACTTAAACGAAATGCAACCGTACTAATATGTAAGTCACAAACATGAAAACAACTCAAACAATACTCACAACAGTTAGGATGCATCTGCATTTCTTTAGAAGAAGTAGGGGTTATAGCCTCTGCTTCCTCTGTCATGGCCGAAGCCTTGGTCTACTCCTTGGTGAGGTTGTTTGAAAGCTTTCCAGGGTCTCTTATGAGGCACGATGTGGAAGGCTTTGTAGATGGAAGCTTTCTCGGTTTTCTTCAGCAAGCTCTTGATCGTTTGAAGTACTTATCCGGTGAAGCCATGGATTTCTAGACGGTGATAATAGTGCGGGATGGTCTGCCACGGACGAGCTGTTGACGAGCTTCTTCTTCTTTGCTCTTTTTCTTCTTTTTAACTAAGTGATAAGAATATCATTGTAAGCCTAACGAGGCGGGCATTGTGCCTCCACGCTCTTTCAAAATTGAATGAAATAAAACTTTTGTTACAAACTTTGATTTGAGAAATTTGTTGAGTTGCTTGATCATCTATGCGACTTGTCAAGCGGAATGCCTTGAGTATCTAATGGTCCACGTTTTTATTCTGTAGAAATTCCTTTCTTTTTAGGATTATGCTAACTATCAATGTGATTATAAGGCGGGCTGGATACAGCTGCTAACGTAGTGAAGTGATGGCTGGATGTAGAGTTGTGGTTTGTTTGCCATGAGCTAAAACACAAATTTTCTTGCGGGTTCTCTTAGGCGGCAAGCGGTCAAGCGTAGAGTGGTGGACAAGCCCTGGATCCGAGCGCATTGGGCTGTGAGATTAAGGCGGGTGACTCGTTGCATGTAGTGAGGTGAACATTGATCCTGAATTGATCTAGAATGCATTTGCTTAGCTCATACACTCTATTGTAAGTGAGTCACATATGGTGAGGTGGGCTATGCGCAACCCGCTCATAAGGACTCGATTGTGAGATGGGCTATACGCATCCCGTTCACAAGGAATAGATAGATGAAAATGTATTTATGTTATAATTTTTTAAATGAACTAGTCTGCAATGATGAGACCGGCCTGAGGTTATGATGCCCCTGGCTTTTAGATGAGACGGTTGGTTATGAGAAAGTAGTGGCTGCTGTCAATGCCTCGAGATTGGGGGCGGTCTTGAAAGAACTAGGGCGTTTATCGACCCGCTGGATCTATTGAAAACCCCATATGGTGGAATGTTCTTGATGTAGCATGAGACACCTTGCTTTGCTTGCCTAAGGGAAGTTCTGTAATATTCACTTGCTTTTTGCAAGTTTCCCCTGATTTTGCCGACCCCATCTTGAATGGGGAACTTCATGACGAGGCGGTTGTAGGAAACGATGACTATGGGAAACAGTGTAGTACTATTGTGAATGGATCTTAAGGCTACTTTAACACTAGAAGGGGATGAATAGTGTTTTATAACTTATATGGAATTTTTCCAACATATTTCAAGATTTAAATTCAAAAACGGATAATCAATCATAGATATATATTAATAGACAGTCACAGATATATAAATGCAGTAAAAGTAAAGTAAAAATACGAAAGATGACACCTGGAGTTTTTATACTGGTTCGGATTAACCAATCCTATGTCCAGTCCTGTACAATGTATGTACAGATTTCTTTTCCAATGGGTACTTTAAAAAGGTAGCAAGCAAACCAGAATACAATCTCGATTTCAAGGTAACGAGATACACACTCTTGATTTACGAGTTCAGGGTAGACTCTCTCGATTTAATTGGGTAATAAGATCGACCACTTGGTTTGACCGGGCTACAAGCATACCCACTTGATTTGAACAGGCAACAAGCACACCCACTTGATTTAAACGGGCAACAAGCACACCTAGACAAATACTAGTAGAGAGTTATTGATTCCAAATACAAATAGTTGTACTTTGAGTATAAAATATCCTATATCCCTTTTCATAACACTTTGATCTTTGAATTGATGAGATAGTACTTTCAAATTAGTAAGAAGATTGTAGAGAATGAATATAGTAAAGTAGAGATCGAATTTGAATGAATTCAAAGAGTATAGAGAGTGGATTTTGTGAAATATATAATGAGAATTTGGAGTAAGAATAAATTAGAGAAAGTGGTTGATAAAATTTGTTTTTCAGTCCCCTTTATATAGTATATGAAGGGATATGCCTATTCGCAAAGAGATGCAACCAAAAATCACAACTATTCAAACTTCAAAAGGCATCTCTCCAACTGTTTATATGTCGACATACATAGGTAGCTTATGTCGACATATCCATATATTTTTCAAAAAAACAAAACACTTTAAATGTGTTGCAGAATTTTGAACTCTTGTAAATTTATTTAAATATAGTTTTTAAATACTTTAATATATAAAACTCTTAAAATATTTGTAGAAATATTTTTAAAAAATAAATAAATATAAAGTAAATAATTTGATAAGAGAGTATTCAAAGAACATATGGTTACTGTCCAAGGACTTTGATAATTTATTCTAATGTATGTTAACTGTAAATTATAGTCTCGGACTCCTTGTATCTTTGTCTTTAAACTCATGAGTCTTCAAATATCTTGATCATCTCTGAATATTGATATCTAGTCTTGTTACTGATCATTCTTCAAACAAGATTATCCTGTTCTTGTATAAACATGTGTAATATTCTATAAAATATTCTATACAACTTGGAAAATCATCAGTATTTATATTTATATAGTTATAGTCATCAAAATCAGTATCTATGGCATTAACAATGACATCCAACTCGACAAATGCTTGTCATCCTATTAATAGGTTATAAGCAGATGAGAAATTAACTACTACAAATTTTACCTGGGTCTTTATAGCGAGGGGCTCTTGGTCGAATGTTGTTACGAGCAAGGTTGTGCCAATTGAGACAATGCCCATACCCCAAAGCCATAAATAAGTAAGACGCACGGGGTAAGGCTGGAGTGAGGAAGCCTGAGAGCTTCAAAGACATTCTTGAACATGTCGCTGACCGAGCTACCCTCATCCACAAAGACCTAATGCACATTCGAATTGGCCAAGGAAAGAGTAACGACCATGGGATTGTAATGGAGGTAGGACATTATTTCCTTATCCTGGGCCGTGAAGCTGATCGGCCACTCTATTTCCAGTTGAAGCGCCTTGAAGGCTTGGGACTCCAATGGGTAAACCAACCTTGCAATGCCCACTTCTCTTTGATACTGGAACTGGGCTCCCCGACTACTGCCTGCCACATGTGATTCCCCACATATGGTCAGAACCTCGATGATGCCTGGAACCCTGGCGTTATTGGACTGAGGTTGCTGATTCTACCATTCTTCATGGTTTTCCTTTTGCTTGACCTAATGCCAAACAAATTCCAATAGTACTTCTTCCCGGATAAGTCTTTTGATCTCATCCTTGAGCATATGACAGTCTATTGTAGAATGGTCGTTGATTCGATAGAACTCACAATACTTAGCGTTGCATCGAGGTTTCTCCTCCTTTCCGTCTCTAATGGTGGCGGGCCTTTAATACTGCACTTGGTTCCTGGTGGTGAGGTTGATGGTAGCGATGCCCCTATTCAAATCATGTTTTTAATTTAAATAATTCAAATAACCCATTTTAGTTAAATTTCTACCATCTAAACAATTAATATCAAAGTATATAGCATACCATTTAACCATATGTAATTCAATTCAAATGATTATCGATCAAATAATTCAAACATCGATCATCTACAAACAATAATCAAGGATACCAAGCCATTATCAATCAATATACCATCTAATTTAAATAAGCTAAAATCAAGATATCAACAATAAACCTAGTCAATAAATCAATCATTCAGTAATCCAATCCAAACTTATATGTGTATCACAATTTTATTTGATCCAAATAAAAGAAAGATCGAAAGTTAAGTCACTCACTATAAATAAAAAGGATTTGAAACACTCACGAAAAAGAAAAAGGGGATTATACTCACTTATTGCTCTACAATGATAAACTAGACTACATCTACAGGGTTTAGAAAGATTTCAAGTTCTAGTGAACTACAAATGTTTATCTAAAATATAGTTTTAATGGTAGTATGCAAATTCGGATAATAAAAATACCTATTGAAAATCAAAATAGGGTTGTACTCACTTAAGTAACAAACAATAATATTTGCACTCACCTTGCTTTCCTCATCCAATGTTAATATCTTCCCTTACTGTTATTGCATGCACACCATCTCCTAACGTCACACCATGCCACTGCCCAAATTGCCCTCATCACACATGCAGTCAAGACGCCTTTACAAATTCACCCACGAGACAAGCTCTATCGCATGATGCCTACCTCACGTCGCGCAACTCAACAACGTCAAGCCTCCATTGTTGCATCTCCGTATCGCAAAACCCCAAGGAATATGGTACGAATACTCTATTGCTATAACACATACCACCTCCAATGTCGCTTGTTTCTCTATTGCGGCTGCCTAGGTCATAGCTCCATCTTATCTTCGAAGTTTCCATGTTCGAGCATGATTTTTTTCTCGAATTGAAATTGGAATTTGGGTTAAGCCTAGGCACTTGGGTTTTAATAGAAAAGAAAAACGAACGGGATAAGGATGAAGGGGATGGAGTGAACATGGTTAAGGAAAGTGTGGTCCAATAAGAAGAAAGAAATAATTTTTTAAATATAAACAACACCCTTAACCTTTTATTACTCAAATCGTCTATTAACCAATATTTCATATCCGATCGAAAATCCTTTCGAGACATTTTACTCAAATTTTATTTTATTTTTATAACGATATTCTTTTTATTAAAACGTCTCCTTTAAGTTTTGAATAATTTCAAAATAATTGTTTTATTCTTTAGAATAATTCCAAAATTCCATCAATGTTATTTATTCTGCCAAAATAAATTTCAAACAACTTTTAAATTTTTAAAACATAATCTAAGTTTCAAATTTGAATTATTAAATCTATATTCTACTTTTTATTGTCAAATAGTGATCAAAATTTAATTTATTTAATCAAAATTTAATTTATTTAATCAAATTTAATAAAATATCCATTTTATCTATTTATTTTAAACATATAGCCCCTTCCAAGCAAAATTTAATGTCAAACTATATGGTTTACGTAATGAAATAGCATCGGTCGCAAAATGTTTGAAGCACAAAAACTAGTGAATAGTTCATCTTTCAAGCCAAAAGTTGCTTTACACTAAGATATTTTTTCAATATATGAATGCATGCTTAGTTAAATTTTTATATATCTGATCTTATATTCTTTATATGAGTTAAGCACATGTACATGAAGACTATATGGACTACTTTTGGCATGTAATTACATATAAATTAAGCTAACTCGCTTAAAAACGCTAAAAACAAGGTATGTTTTTAGTTAAAAAGTTATAAATATTGTGAATTGTAGTCGTGTGACAATGATATATAAATGGTTTCCAACCATGTTTTGGTTGATGTATATCTATTTTATCATAGTGTATTTATTCAAAAGGCTCTTCGTACAATGGAGATTCTATCGAAATTTTTCGATACAAATATTTTTGAAATTTTTTTACATTTTGAATTTAATAAAGTTTTTAAAGAACCATTGAAGGCTATACATATATTGATTGTTATATTTATAATATTATGTGATGCATTTCAATGAAATAGAACATTTTTTCTTATGTATGACTATGTCGATAAAATAAATTCGAATAAGTAATATAGGTTATATATTAGATTTTATCGGAGTGGCGCAGTGAAAGCGCAATAGAGAATAATGTGCATACAATATTTTTAATTAATGTTATTAGTTAAAATCGATTACAGTATTCTCTAGTAAATTGTGAGGACGGAGTTTCTTTAAGGAGGGAAGTCTATAACATTCCGTTTTGGAGTTAAAATAAATTAAATATTTTAAAATGAATTTTCAGAATTTAATTGAATAGTTTGTTGAATTTAATTCAATAAATTGAATTATTGGATTTATTTTATAATAAAAGGGAGGTATTAATTTAAAATTAAAATTTTGAAATTTGAATTGTGCTTTAGATACAAAAGTTGTTTGAAAATTAATTTTGGAGAAATAAATAATATTTGTGGAATTTTGAAATTTATTTTGGAAATAAAACAATTATTTTATAATTATTAAAAACTGAAATATGATATTTCAATAAATGAAAAATCATTATAGAAATGAAATAGGAATTTAATAAAATGCCTCAAGTAGATTTTTAAATGGATATTAAACGTTGATTTGTATGCGGTTCGATTTAAAGATGGTTAGGAGTTCAAATTTATTTAAAAATAAAAAAAAATCTTCATTGGACCACAAACCCTTAGCCCATCCACTCCTCATACATTTCATCCTTATCTCGTTGATTCTCCTTTATCATAAAAGCCCCAATCCCAAATTACTAACGTAGAGAATCGAAAAAGAAAAAGAAAATCAAAATGAAAAAAAGAGAGAACAATTCACGCAGCATCTCCACCACATGGCCAAGGCCGAAGGCATGACAGCGGGAGGTGCACATCGAAGGAGAATGGGCACATTGACCCGAGGAGGCAAAGCGAGATGGCGACTAGGAGTTTCGTGCGACAATGACAACGTAGGCAGGCAGTTTGAACTAGCAATGTGGATGTCGATAGGTGCTGGCGATGGCGTTCAGGTGCATATGCTGGTGATGTCGCTATGGGTTTCGTGACTTCGACGATGGGAGGTTTGTGCGTTGGTTCTAGCACTAGTGGCTGGCGGGAGCTTGCATTTGTTGTTGGCTTGAGCATCTTCGATGAAGTGAATATGATTAACTTCTTTAATATCTATGAGCATAATCCCTTTTTAAATCTAACAATGAGTATATCGATTTCTTATCAATTAATTGCAGAATCACCGTGAGTATAACTTATTTCTTTTTAATTACAGTAAATACAAATTGATTTAATTTAAATTCATATTGATTATCGATGGCTTGGTAGCCTGTCGTGTTTCTATCGATAAATATGTGATTTTGTGGATATTTGATCTTAGAATGATTTTTTAGTAGCTTGAAGAACCCGTATTACTCGATAAGTTGATGCCTACACCAAACACTTGAATAATTTATAAATATAGAAACTGTAGGTTTATTTGAAATTATTTTATATAAATGTAATTTGAATTTTTTTAAGAAGTAGGAATAAAAAGAATTTGAATTGAATTTTGAATTTAAGCGATGAATGATTTCAATAAATACAAGGATATATTATTTTAGTGATAAATGATTTAAATAACCATTAATGAACAAGATGTATGTGTTAATTAAAGTGAATATTATTTGCATGAAGATTGGATAACAAATATTGTTGTTATGATATTGATTGCATTTGATGTTAATATTTAATTACATTAGATGATTGGAATTAACATTTTATTAGTTAAGCAAAATAAAACATTGTTTTGCTTAGGTATGATATGTGGTTGTTCTCGAATATTTTTTATCGATAAATTTGAAAATATAAGGTGCTTATTTATAATATTATAGAACTGTGTAATTAGAGACGATATGAATATTTAAAGCTAGTATTGTGTTTAAAGAATTTTATTTAAAATACAAAATTATATGGGAATAATATTTATGGTGTGTTAAGAAAAGAAGTGCAAATATTATTATTTGAAATGATTCTTCTTTGGTTTACAAATTCGAAATAAATAAATTATATAGGATTTTTATATAAAACAAATTTTAGTTTGAATTATTTTCAAGTGGAAAATAATGAGATTTCAAATAAAATTGAATTTAAAATCCTATTTAAATATTTTTGTTTGGATTTTGAAGTAGAAATTCTTTTTATAAAATAAATATTTACTTTAGAAATAGTCTGAATTTGAATTTAACCCGGGAAGGTTGAATGGTTTATTTATACAAGCTTTTCTATAAAAGGAAATTTTAGAGAATTATTTGAAATGTTATTTTATTGATATTGTATAAAATAAACCAGAGGTATTTTGATAGTATTTATACTACTGAGAATTTTGCAATTTGAAAGAAATAATATATTGGTTTTGGGTATTTCCTCATTTGGAAATAGTTTTGAAGATTTTATCTTTTTAAAAGTGATTGGTACTTGTTTTATAATCCATTTGGATATTATTATTATTGATATTTCTCAAAGGTAACGCCTGGATGTTGATTTCAGATGAGTGATGTCATGATTTATTATGATCTGTTATGATCTATTTTGACAAACATTCACCTTATGAGGATATTTATTTAAACAATATTTGGTGAAATCATATTGTATTTTAAAATCCATTTTTGATGAAATTAATGAAAATTTTGGAACTGGTTTTGATAAATTGAAAAATAGGAATGTTAAATAAGGAAAGGGAAAATATTATTTGACAAATGCTTTGGAAGGATATTTTGGGATAAACTAGATTTTTCAAATTAGTTTTGGAATGATATTACAAAGGTCGGTTCTATACAAACTAGGAAATATTTTGATAAGTTATTCAATATAAAACTAATATTTTGACATCGTTTGCAAAGTAGATCTCTAGTATATGATTTCTGAATATGTGGAATTTCTGTGAATAAAGTGGTTTTAAAGAAGTGATTTTGAAATCCATATTTGAAGTGATTTTGTGGAAATGATTTAAAAGAAAACAAATTTGTAAATGTATCTTCAAATGGTTTTTATGTACAAAGCTTATTGGTAATTATTTATTAGTGTTCACTAGTAATAATTTTTTGTTTATAATCGAGTAGAGTTATATTTAAACCTATCACACTCATTATATTATTATTTGAGATCGGTTGCACTCACAACTTGATTTCTAGTCTGACTCGGGGTTTGCTCTTTGTCCGACAACCTCGGATCAGACTAAGGTTATTGTATAGGTTTGATTGTATGTGCTTTTTGGGCTAAGTGTTTGATGATGAATAATTACTCTGTTTGTACATAAATTGTCATTGTATTGGTCGATATGTTTTGATGAGTTGTAAATATATACGAGTTGGTGTATTAAACATTTGGATATGATATAATATTCATTATTTTTATTCACTCTGAATCCGTTAGTTGGAAAAAATTTATCTGTGTCTCTAATACTGTATTATTTAAGTTATAACTCGCATACATTGCCTTACGTCAAGATGGGTACATATTATTTCAGATGTATTCAGGTATTAAAACGTATCCATGTTGATCCAAAGTAGTGCATATGAGAAATCGCTCATTTCGTGCCGATTAATCCAAGCTATCGGACGATAAACTCCATTTGATATTTTGATCTTTGGAGCCAGGGCTCACAACGTGGTATTTTTTTTATCATATTGTAATTGTTTGAAAGTCTCTCTGTACAAAGCAAACTCTGCCGAAATTTTTTAAAATTTTGTCACTTAGAAAAAATTTGAAAATTTTATATGTTTTGAAATTTAAGAAATTTTCAAAAGAAGTATTAAAAGCTATACGTATGTGGATCGCTATATTTATAATATCGTATGCTTTATTTGAATGAAATGGAATTTTAACAGAGTGACGTGGCGAAGGTGTAGTAATAAAGGTTGTGTATATTATATTTAGTTGTTAATGTTATATGATTAAATCATATACACTACTCTCTAGTAAATTGTGAGGACATAATTTCTTTAAGGAGGGAAGTCTGCAACATCCTGTTCCGAAGTTAAATAAAATAAATGTATTAAATAAATATATTTTTCTATAAATTGAAATTTTGGATATATTTAAATATAACAAAAAAGGCATTAATTTGAATTTTAAATTGTGTTTGAAAAAATCAAAAAGTTGTTTTAAAATTTATTTTGGAAAAATAGATAATATTTGTGGAATTTGAAATTAAATTTAGAGATAAATAATTATTTTATAATTACTGAAAACTAAAAAGTAATATTTTAATAAAAGAAAAAATATTGTTCGTGCTCATTGTTCGAATCCCTCTTATCATATTGTTCATGCTCATTGTAAGAATCGTTGGAAACTTTCGGGTGGTCTTCAGGTTCAGTTCGATAACTCTATGTTTTTATTCAAGTTTGCTAAAAAGGAGGAACGACAACGTGTGCTTGAGGCCAAGTCAACTTTCATTGAGGGTAAACTTCTAATTATTACTTCTTGGAGTAGGTCCATTGATAGTGCTAGGCATCAGGTATTATCTATTCTCATTTGGGCGCACTTCTCCCATATTCCCTCTGTTCTTCAACCGTTGCTTGGATTGAATTGGATTGCTAGCTTGGTTGGAGACCTTAAGTGTTTTGACTCGAACACAGTGGCTAGAGGTAGGATCCTATATGTGAAAGCTCTGATTGAAATTTCCACTTCCAGGCCTCTTCCTTCCAAGCTCAGAGCATGTCCGTCTGATGGTCAGGTAGCGGAAATTGATGTTCACTATGGATGGAAACTTGATATCTATGAGATTTGTCACTCTTTTGGTCATGTGGCGCTCTTATGCAAGCACCTCCCTCCTCCTGATTCTTCTGGTAACCCTCCTCTTCCTATCCCGAATAAGATCCCCCTTTCGCGACCTTCAGTTAGTATGTGGGTTCCTAAGTCTCACCCCACTATATTTGAGGACCCCGGTCCCCCTCCTGATGTCCCTATCAAGACCCGTCAAGTCCCTGATTGTAACATTGATGCTGCTCCTTCTCCAGTCATTAGTGGTCTTTTATTGATCATGGTATTGCTGCTGTCATCCCTTCTCCCGTGATTGAGTGGAACTCCAGAGAGGAGACTTGGGTTCATTTGAGTTCTGAGATGCGATACAGTCCGAAGTTTCATTATTATTATATGTTGTAGGTGGGAATGGAGAGATGAGGAGGTTATTTTATCATGTTGTTGGTAATGGCCTTGTTCTTACATGTCATGGAGAGGATGGTGATGACAATAAGCTTACTTTTGAGAATGACACTTGGGATCATAATTATATTTACTCCACCGATTCTTCGGGGTTGGATCCAGATATTACGGCTCATTTCTCAAGTTTTCTACGTGTTATGGGGCCTAGTCCTGTTGTAGTTAATAGTGGTCCCCCTTTCTGGAGGCCTTTTAGTTTTTGCTTATACAGTGGAATGGCCACTATAAAACCATTATAGCTTTTCTATACATGTGCAGAACACCTGTTTTTTCATTTATATACAGTTGCACGGCCCACTATAAAGCCGGCTAGCCTTGCTAAAAAAATCGTTATAAAAACAAAATAAAATTTGGATTAAAACGCCTCGAGCGGAATTTTAATCAATGATCGAATGTGGTTCGAGTTATATGATGGTTAGGGATTCGGACTTGTTAAAATATGTGGTCAAATTCTAGTTGGACCCTAAGTTTTATCCTTATCCTTAAATAATTATATTTTAATATTCCTTAATCCCTAGACTAACAAAACCAGACCTGACCCATCGCTTCCCAAGCTTGTTAATTTTTATTCCACTCTTCTACCTTAAAATCACACACAAATCGAAAAAATAGGTAAAAGGGTAAAACATCGTGATGACAAGCGATTAGAAGGAAGACCGACACAGAGCAAGGCATGGTGTATGCGTGGGCGTGGGCATCGTGGTCAAGGCAGACTATTCCTAGCCTAGAGAAGTTGCAGCCTTTATGGCATGACTTGGAATGAAGGTGGCTACATCAACGACAGAGGCAGATGGTCGACAGCGTCCGGGTGCATGTGTTGTTGTATGCAGTCAGGGAAGTAATAGGTTGTGCTGGTCTCGACTATGGAGGCAGCAAATATCTATAAATATTTCATCAAAAATTAGTGAATGTAATTCTCCTTCTACCTGCATATTGACTTCTAGTAGATTGTATCACTTTATTAACTCAGGCCAACACTTCATTATCCTGATCAAACATTGATTTGGACCTCATTTGAGTATAATCTATTTTTTTATTACAGTGAATACAAATTGATTTAATTTAGATTCATATTGATTATTGATGGCTTGGTAGCCTGCTGTCCTTGAACTATAATCGATAAATGTGTGATTTTATGGATGTTTGATCTTAGAATGATTTTATAGTAGCTTAAAGATGCCTACAAAACACTTAAATATTTTATAAATATAGAGAGTGTTGATTTGTTCGAAATAATTTTATATAAATGAAATTTGATTTATTTTTAAGGAGGAACAAAAAGAATTTGAATTGAATTTTGAGTGTAAGTGATGAATGATTTAAATAAATATATAGACATATTATTTTTAATGACGAATGATTCAGATAGCCATTATGAATAAGATGTATGTGTTAATTAAAGTGAATGTCATTTGGATGAAGATTAATATTTAATTATATTCGATGATTGGAATTAACATTTTATTGTTGAGCAGAATAAAAAATCATTCTGCATAGATATGATATTTGGTTATTCCTAAATATTTTTTACTAATAAATTTGAGAATATAAGGTGTTTATTTGTAATGTTAATGAACCGTGAAATTATAGATGATATAAATATTTAAAGCTAGCATGGTGTTTTAAAGGAATTTTATTTTGAAATATACTCGAATTTATTTTTGAAAGAATTTGAAATTGATTTATTTGAATTTATACAAAGAAGGAAGATTTTATAATATAATACTTTGAAAAGAATTTTTTATGGATTATACTACTAGAAAGATTTACGTATAATATGATTTTGAATTATCTTGATGCTAATAGAATTTGAATTTGAGGTTGAATTATTTTCAAGTGGAAAATAATGGGGTTTCAATTTAATTGAATTTAAAATCCTATATGAATATTTTTACTTGGATTTTGAAGTAGAAAAGCCTTTTATAAAATAAAGATTGATTGATCTATAGATAGTTTGAATTTGAATTTAAACCATAAAGGTTGAATGGTATATTTATACAAGATTTTGTATAAAAGGAATTTTGGTGAATTATTCAGAATGTTGATTTACAGATTTTGTATAAGGTAAACCAGAGGTATTTTTATAGTATTTTTACTACTGAAAATTTCCAATTTGAAAGAAATAAATGTATGATTTTGTGTATTTTCCCGTTTGGAAATAGTTTTGATGAGTTTATCTTTTTTAAAGGGATTGCTACTTATTTTATAATCCATTTAGATATTATGGCTTTTGATATCACTCAATGTTAATGCCCAAGACTAGATCATAGGGGTTGGATTAAAAGGTTCCGTCCCTATGCACCGATTACAGAGAAGTAATGTTATAATTTGTTATGATCCATTGTGAATTGTGATATATTTTGACGAGCATTCACCTTATAAGTATATCTATTTATACTAGATTTGGTGAAACCGTAATGTATTTTGGAATCTAGTTTTGATGAAATTATCGAATATTTTGGAACTGATTTTGATAAATGGAAAAGTAGAAAATTTTAAACAAAAATAAGGAAATATTATTTTAATCAATGCTTTGAAAGGATATTTTGGGATAAATTGGATTTTTCAAATTGATTAGAGAAAGTTATTTTAAGATTGGTTTTATATAAATTGGGAATATTTTGATAAATTATTTATGTTTAGAACAAGTATTTTAACATCATTTGCAAAGTGGACGTCTAGTATATGATTTTCGAATATATGGAACTTCCATTAATAAAGTAATTTTATGGAAGTGGAAATCCATTTGGAATCGATTTTGGAGAAATGATTTGAAAGAAAAAGAATTTGGAAATTAATGGTTTTAACTATAGAGCTTACTGAAATTATATATTGGTGTTGACTATAGTAATAAATTTGTGTTTATAACCGAGTAGAGTTATATTTAAATATGTCACACTCATCATGTTATTATTTGAGCTCAACTACTGTAACGATCCGCTTTTTCAACCCTCAAAAGTCAAGACTAATACATCCACGGTATTCATGTACCGAGCATTCAAGTATGGGAAAGACAAATTGTTGGGGAAAAAGAAAAGAAAGATAAAATAGAATCTCACATCGTGACGAGTAATATATAATCTACCGATGATCTTTGCAAAAAAATATCATGATATACATACACCAATCAAAGTAACTACTTATCGTCAACCTGGACAGTTAACAGCATGTCCTTAAAATTTCTGATAAATACAAACAAGAAGATACAACAGAAATAAAGATACGTGAATACATCTTGGAGGCATCCAACTTATCTCTTGAAGCTCCAAAGCATCCATAACTAAATCTGGAAATATGCTCGATCAAACCCAAGCATTATAAGAAAATAATGTTCGGATCAGTCTGGCAAACCAGCGTGAGAAACACAATCAAATGGATTTTTTTTATATTATGAAACCTTTCAAAAATAAAGGTATCTCGTAAGACCACGCCGCACATAAACATGGACTGGCTTTTACCTTACGATAACCAAACCATTTTATAGGAAATATTTTGATACTATAATATGTCTAGGTTTAAAATAAATATTAATCATAACCGGAATGGTTACATTTGTTACAATCCAGCATAATAGGTTTAAAACTAAGTACGTAAAGGCACATATCGAAGAATGGATTTCATCAATGAAAAGGTAAGGGACCACCTTCCGTATAATGCACCTCTAAATAAAATGTACCGAGGCTGCAAACCTTGCACCTCTGCCAACACAAAGCCGACTGCCCCTTTAACATAGATTACATCACGCCTCGGGCAATGAGGTTGTAAACAAGGCCTGTTCCACTTCCCAATTCGCCCCAAATGCTATAGCTCCCCTTCTCCTCCATTTCAAATTTTCCCCAAATTCGACATTGTTGAAACTAAAACGTGCATGCGCATGTTCAACCCCGACCACCGCTCGCCCAATCAAGACCACCCATAAGTCCACCTTGTCGAGCTCATCCAACAACACCTCTCCACCACGCCTTTGGCTATCCCCATAAAAAAATAACAATGCCTCCTCCATTAGAAAATGCATCAAGGCTATGACGCACCCACAAATCGAGCTCGCCCTGCCTCCACAACCATAACTAGCCACTGCCACCTATGCCATCATAGCCGCCCCACACCACAGCACCTTCGAGCCAACCACCTCCCCATTCAGTGGTCCGCCGCCGCCATACGAACCCAAAGATGCAAACCCAAAAATCAAGGCGCTGAAACCCTAGTTCGAGCTCTCCCCACCAACTCTGATCACTGGAGCACTCGGCACTACCTCCAACGTCTCCGCCATGCAGGGCCAGTCCTAAGAGTTTTAATACCTAAAGTCAATTATAAACTAAGGCCCTTTAACATGTCTAGTGTGATGAAAAAACAAAGCATCAAAATAATTTATGTAGATTATCAACAATAAATAAAGAGGATATGATCTCGGCTTTGGAGTTAAAAGGAAGACAACAATGTTGGTTTTCTACTATTCACTATTCAAAAACACAAAGATGCTATATTCATGGTTACAATTCAAAATTTTGAAAATATAAAGAGTATATTAGTAATAAATATTTGTAGCACATTCTAAATGCTTTGAAAACACAAAGCTTCAGGTTGCTTCATGTACCATTTTGAATATCAACACCATTTGCCTTTACTTAAAGGAACCAAAATTATGTTCCTTCTTTTGGTGGAGAACAAATTTTATATTGTTAGGCATCGATATTATACACGTATTTACCTGCAAATTTGCTTAATTGCTTCTTTTTCAATTAAATTGTGTGTTAGATTTCATTACTATATCACTACTATTTTTAAGCTAAAATTCTTCTTTGTGCCTACAGAACCAAAAATAATGCTCCATTTGATAATACTACTGATTCAATTTAGTCAGTTCACAACCATTTATGAATATGCAACACATGCTTTAAACACGGATGATAACTACTAGAAGTTACCAAAATCAATTATAAACTTGACTAAAACAAATACAAAAACTCTAACCTTGGATCCAAATATGCAAGCAAAGGAAAATTGATGGAAATTGAGAGAAAAATCAGAAATTGATGAGGATTGCAGATTGTAGATTATTTACCTTTGCCTCCGACCTATTCTTCTTCCTCAATTTCACCATTTCGTGATTTTCCTATTTTTCTCTATGTGGCTGCATCTTATCTTCATAGGATCTTTTATTATATAATAACGCAGAAATATTTTTTGGTGCCCTTGAAGTTTGAAGGCCCAAAGCAGTTGCTTCTGTTGCTTTAGGTAAGGGTCGGCCCTGCCGCCATGTCTCCACGCTCCTCCAAGCACTCGCTGCTCCTCCCTTCGACCACCACCTCACCAGAAATTAGAAGATGATCAGAAAATGATCAGTTAGCCACCACGACTAATTCCGGCCCCTAAAAATCATGGAACTACCTTCAAAAATCTCAACTCGTCAATACAAACCCAACTGTACTCTCCGATCTCCATTCCGTGATCGTCGAATTTTCACCACTTCTCGACATCCATTGAAATCGACGAATTCTCACCACCACGCTTGACGAAACTTCGAGCGGCTATTTTTAGAAAATATTAAAGGTGAAAATGAACGACTTTGATGTTGAACACTTTGGCTAATTTTGAGTAGATTGAGAGATGTTGAATTTTGAAGGTGGAAGAAGCTTTGTTTTCATTTGTTTACAAGGAAGTGAAAATAGACAAAGGAGGAGAAGAAAGGTTGATGCATAAGTGAAGTATAAAAAAATGAGGTTATGGTGATGTGTTGTGTGTACTTATTACCAAACAAAAATCTCATTACTTCCAACCTAAGCTAAAAAAATTCACGCTCCACCATCAAATCCAAATCAAATCACATAAATAACTTGTTGAAAAAATTGAATTTGATTTGGTTTGAAAAGGATTTTGAAAAGAAAGCTTTGCGGTATTCCGCTACCCAATATCCAGTTCGAGTACGAACCGCGAATGACAGAAACAAAAATACGATCGTGCACAATAATGTGACACGATGCCAAAACAACAATGAAATACACTAGCTGTCTTATTCTGTGAAATTTCAAAAATACCAACGTTTGCCGTAAAATTCGTTTAACGTTAATTTAAATATTTTTCAAATTTAAAATTACAAAAAAAATCCTAAAAATTCATTTAAAAATACCTTATTAAAATCAAGTCATTTTATCAAAAATTGATTTTCTTATTATTTAATAAATTGGAATCAAATTCGAATATTTAAATAAATTAAATATTCAAATTCGAAACATTAAAAATTACGGGTCATTACATTCTTTTCCCCTTAAAAGAATTTCATCCTCGAAATTTCATCACTGTCAAACCCAGAAAAACTAGGCCAACATAAATGCTTAACATCTTCCATAAGCCCGTACGATGTATATAGATCATCTGTACGCAATAACCGATTCGATCACTTACTCGAATACATTGACTTCTCTTTCGAACTAGTATTTCTCACCCGACTTCCCTAGTGCACACTCCGACAAGTCTCCTTAATTAGAAACCTCCGTTCTCCTTATATAGTCATATACTATGATAGAAAACATCGGTAACATATCAAGAACCCTTACCAAGTGTTCGCCGTCAAGAATCGAGTGATAAATCCTTATTCAGGTCAGTGTGAATCACCTCAAAGTCATGTACTCGAATCTTGGATCAAGAACCATGCGAAGAAATGATCTACGAACAATTTACGTACTTATTCTTATTGGTTCTTACTTATATCGATTTCTTTTTTCTTTCAAAATTATTTATGAATAAATTTCATAAAAACTTAAGTTTAAAACTTGTATAATACCCTACTATATCCTGAGAGTATATAATACAATATCAAATTAGTTTTACTTAACTAGGATGTTCAACAAATTTAAAACTTGTTTTAACTTATCATCTTTCCATTCTAGAGTTACAAAACTCAATTTTCATATTTTCACAAACAATTAGCTTAAAGTGCTAAACTAATTTAGAAGTTTTGACTGTCCAAAATCGCTGAAAATTCCTTTTTATTTCAACAAATGAAAACTACCAAACAGCATTACAAAATAAGATGCACAAACCAAACTATAAAAGGATACATGACTCTATAATATAACTTAACTGAAAAATTCAAAATTAAACACCTGGGTTTTATTTCAAATCATTTTGAAATAATAATAAAATAATATACATATCTCCTTTTGTATATTAAATCATACTTTTGGAAGTTAAAACAAAATTTGTTTTACTTAAACAACTTCATAGCAAATTACTATATTAGTATTTGCCCACTTAAAAAACTCAAAAATGAACGCCGATGATGTTGCAGTCATCAACAGAATTATTTTCTAACGATAGAAGTGAGTTTAGTGCTTTCTATCTCCTTTCAAATTCCTTAGAAATATTCCTATTCATAAACACGCTCAAATAATACAATTATTTTCCCCAAAATCTTGAAAATCATTTTTCAAAAACACGGAATTTAAGTTCTCAAAATTTCTACTTAAATCCTTTTTTATTTATAAGACACATTTTTATAAATCAATTTTATAAAATCAACTTCTTCTAAAAAATCATTTCTCAAACATTTATTTCAAAATATTCTAGCTTTCTTTTAATAAAATTCTTTATTAAAATCCAATTTTAACCCATATTATTATCGAATGTCTTATAGTCAAATTGTGAAACTTAATTCATAAATTGTTCATTTCAATGTTCTCACAATTTCTATTTACCCAACCCATGTTTTAAAAGGAAAATTACTTAAATCACCAAACAATAATTAATCCTAAAAACTGAACGAGCATGACTAATCAAACCTCAAATGATAATAATTGAATATTATCATTTCCTAACAAACAAGCACATAAAAAATAACTATATTAATTTTTGAAAATCATTCTTCTATATATAAAATATACTCCTAGGTAAAAGTATTTCATTTACCGATTTAAAGACAATACCGTGTCGGTTGCCCTTTTTCAAGGGTTTAGAGATCCCTATCAATAACGTTAGCTACTCGCATTGACCATAATCCATAAACCACTCAACAGATCAATCAATGTAATATAAAACCTTTTTATAAAAATAACAAACACGCGCTCTTATATACATATATACACTCAACTCATTATAGGGTATCACTTATCATATTTCTAATGAATTTACCCCACTAAGGCCAAGGTTCCCGCTTAACCTTCAGCTCTAGATACCAATTGTAACGACCTGCCTTTTCGATCCTCAAAAGTCGACAATAATGCATCCATGGTATTCACGTGCCAAGCATCTAATTGTCGAAAAGATATATTGTTGGGGTGAAAGAAAGGCAAGACGGAACAGAATCTCACATCGCGACGAGTAATATATAATATACCAATGATCATTATAAAAGAACAACTGTGATATACATACACAAATCAGAGCAACTAGCCAATCATCAACCTGGACATTTATAACAGCATGTCCTTACCATTTCTAATAAATACAAACAAGAAGATATAGCAGAGATAAAGATGCACGAATACGTCTGGGTGGCATCCATCTCGTCTCTTGAAGCTCTAAAGCATCCATAACTGAATATGGAAATATGCTCGGTCTAACCCGAGCATTATAAGAAAATAAAACCCAGATTAATCTGGTAAACCAGCGCGAGAAACACAATCAAACGAATTTTTAATATTATAAAACCTTTCGAAAATAAAGGTATCTCGTAATATCACGCTGCACATAAACACAGACGGATTTTTACCTTACGATAACAAAACCATTTTATAGGAAATCTTCTGATATTATGATAATGTCTAGGTTTAAAATAAACATTAATCATAGCCGAAATGGTTGCATTAATTACATTCCAGCATTATACGTATACAACTAAGTCCGTCAAGCACGTATTGAAGAATAAATTCCATCAATGATAAGGTAAAGGACTACCTTCCGTACAATACATTTCTAGATAAAATGTGTTGAGCTGCAAACCTTGCACCGTTTTTCAACACAGTGTCGGCTTCCTCTTTAACATGGCATACCAGATTACATCATCCCTAGGGCATCAAGGCTGCAAACATTGCCCCCCGATCGCTCGCGCACACTTACCAAATCCAGAAATCTCGATCTAGATCGAGGAATGATGCTCCTAATAGTAGCGAACCACATAGCTCTACTACATCTACCTTATTTTAGCCATTACTGGGTTGTGAGGCTTGTAGCATCATGTTTTTACCTTTTCCTCATAACAACTCTCACTTGGAATGCTAACACTACCCTCCTAACAACAATGCAATGCTAGCATTCATCCATACAAGTTGTTCAGGTATGAACAAACCGAAGGCACTACTTCTACTACATCCATTTTGGAATCACCTTTAGTATTAGTAGCAAGTAGCCCTTGCACTTCAAAGAACTTCATCTTCGGTTCCATTATCTCGAACTAGTCTCGAACCTCTTCCAAAGTGTAGAATGCGCATATGGTTTTGGTGTGGTTAGGTTTCGAGTCATCTCATATAAGTACACTCTCCCTCTTACCAGGCGCTCCAAAACCAATCTATATATTCCGATAAACTCAACTTTGGTTCTTTTGGAAATAAATAGACAGTACATAAGAGCGGAGATCACCTCCTAATAGTTTAAGTGGATGGATTTCCTTACCATTTGTCCTAGAAGAGCACAATGATCTTATGCGTATAGTATAACATGATCTAAGATAACTATACCATATAATTCCCGTGTTTCTTCTAGATATTTCTAGAGTTATTTTTAGTCAAAATTTGATAGTCGGTTATTTAACTATCAAACAAATAAACCATCAATCATAGATTTAATTCATATGGAAACCACTAAGCCTCTTTAATTAATATTTCATTAATTAAAAAATCACTTTTCAATACTTGGAAAAATGTTCATATACTTATCTCAGCGGTATAAGTATATGCACAAAACACTACACTTTCACTAAGTCGAAACTTTCCATATACTTATACAATGGCATAATTATATTCACAAAACACTAAGAAAGATATCGTATTTCAAAATCATATTAAATAGATCAAATCAAATGTCATTCAGAAACATTATTTACTATAAACCCAAACCACCTATCCTTCGGTGTTAAGTTTAGAAAGAATGCTTTCATACCACCATAATTAAGAAGGATTATTATTAATTTCATAAACTTGATTTTCATAAGTGATCCAACTCGTATACGAAAATAATACTTTATATGCCAGACATCAGTCTTCGATTTCAAACTTAAAACTATCATTCAGATAACAATGAGGCCATTCTAGATGGGGTATTATTACCTCTCAAACCTTGACTCGACAATATTTTTACCTTTCAGGATAGGTAGAAGTTTTCCTACCTCGAATTTTAATGTTAAGTGTATGTTTCAAAATCTCCGTATATTACTTAATTAAAATTAAAATTTTATAAACCAAACTTCTTTTCCAATTTCCAAGGTCTCTTTCCAATTTATGAACTCCTTTAATAAATCTTTTTTATTAAAAAATTCCTTTTATAAAAAAAATTATTATCACTTTTATAAAACAATTTATTATTTAAAGAAAACTCATTTGTAAATCCTTTTATTTAAATAAAACTCATTTATAAATCAATTAATCATCTTTAACCATCCTCATTTTAAATCAATTACTTATTTCTTTAACAACATTATAAAATTAATCAATTAACTTAAAACACCATTATTTAAAATGATAAATTACCCTTAAACATAATTAATATAATGATTAATTGAGTTAACCATCATTATAATTTTAACCATCATTAATAAAATAATTAATTAACTTTAAAACATCATTAAATAGATAATTAACTAAATTTAAAACATCATTAATAAGATAATTAATTAACTTTAAAACATCTTTAATAAGACAATTAATTAACTTTTAAAACATCATTAATAAGATAATCAATTAACTGTTTACAAATTTAGAAAGAGGTTTAGCGACTACAATGTTACTTAGACAAGCAACCATTTAATTCAACTTAACTTTCCAAGTCATAATACTGGTATTTACAAGTAGGTATATATGTAAATAAGATCCATACTTAACAATAAATGGTTATCATATCATTATCTAATATAAATCAATTGGCATATAAATAAATATCCAAATTTATACAATAGCAGAACATGGATTTATTCTACTAAATAGGTGTCTACAATAATCTATTCAATTTAAATATAGTAGAACGGACTTTTATTCTGCTATCCAAAATAATTTATTCAATTTAAATATAGCAGAACGGTGTTTTATTCTACTAACAGATGTCATCAATGAAGTATAACTAACTACGTTATTATTTAAATCAACGTAATTATATACAATCAGTATTAATTTATCGTTATTTTATACTACATTGAAACTAACAACTACTTATACCAAAATGTTATACCCGTCAATATGAGTTTAATGCAAATATCCATATGTTAAACGGATTTATAATAACCAAGATATCACATTTTTAAAGCTAACTACTTATTTATAAAATTTAAACAAATAAATTGTAATGTTTTATCACCCAAACATCAATCAAGCCCAAGGCCCGCTCCACTTCCCAACCTGCCCCAAATACTATAGCTCTCATTCTCCTCCAATCAAATTTTCCCCAAATTCGACAATGCTGAAACTAAAATATGCACGGATACATGCATGTGCACGTTCAATCTCGACCACCACTCGCCCAACTAAGACCACCCGCAATTCCACTTTACCGAGCTCATCCAACTGCACCCCACACCATGCCTCTGGCCATCCCCACTGATCGTGCCTCCTCCATTATAAAGCACGTCCAGGCTATGAACACGCACCTATAAATCGAGCTTTCCCTGCCTCCACAACCACAACCAGCCAGACGGCTGCCCCACACTGCAGCACCTCCAAGCCAACCACCTCGCCACTTGGTTGTCTACTGCTGCCGTACGAACCCAAAGACGCAAACCCAAAAATCATGGCACTGAAACCCTAGTTCAAGCTCTTCCCACCAACTCCGATCACTGGAGCACTGGCCACCGCCTCCAACGACTCTGCCATGTCCCTACGCTCCTCTAAGCACTTGTTGCTCTTCCCCTCGACCACCACCTCACGGGAAATTGCAAGATGATTGGAAAATGATCGTCTAGCTACCACAACCAACTTCGGCCGCTAAAAATCATGAAACCACCTCCAAAAATCTCAACTCGTCGATACGAACCTAACCGTTCCCTCCGATCTCCATTCCATGATCGTTGAATTTTCACCACTTCTCAACATCCACTGAAATCGATGAATTCCCACCACCATGCTCGACGTAACTTCAAGCAGCTATTTTTAGAAAATATTAGAGGTAAAAATGAACAACTTTGATGTTGAACACTTTGGCTAATCTTGAGTAGATTGAGAGACTTGAATTTTGACGGTGGAAGGAGCTTTTTTTTTCTTTTGTTTATAGGGAAGTGAAGATAGATAAAGAAGAAGAAAGGTTGATGTGAAAGTGAAGTATGAAAAAAGAGGTTGTGGTGATGTGTTGGGTGTACTTATAACCAAACAAAAATCCCATTACTTCCAACCTAAGCTAAACAAAATTCACACTCCACCATCAAATCCAAATCAAATCACATTAAATGGCTTGTTGAAAATTTTGAATTTGATTTGATTTGATTTGAAAAGTTTTTTGAAAAGAAAGCTTTGTAATATTCCACTACCTAATATCTCGTTCGCGTACGAACTACGAACGACAGAGAAATACAATTGCACACAACAATGTGACACGATCCCAAAACAACAATAAAATATACTAGTTATCTTATTTTATGAAATTTCAAAAATACCAACGTTTTCCGTAAAATACGTCAAACTATAATTTAAATATTTTGCAAATAAAAAATTATGGAAAAATCCTATAAATTCATTTAAAAATACCTTATTAAAATCAAGTCGTTTTATCAAAAATTGATTTTCTTACTATTTATTAAAGTCGAATCAAATTTGAATACTTAAATAAATTGAATATTCAAATTCGAAACGTTAAAAATATCGGGTCATTACAGTTACACTCACTGCTAGATTTCTAGCCTGACTCGTGGTTTGTTATTTTTTCAACAATCTTGTGTCAGGCTGAGGTTATTGCACAGGTCAATATTATGACAGTGTCTGCTTTGTAGGCTACGATATGGAGTTGGAGCAGACGACAATGACAAGTATTTACTCTACTTGTACTTTGTATTGGTCATGTAATTTATTTATGTGATGAGTGTTATATGTATGAGATGGTGTATTAAATTTTTGGTTATGATATAAAATTCATAATTTTTATTCACTTCGATTCTGTTAGTTGGAAAGTTTTTATTTGTGTCTCCAATACTGTATTATAATCATGTTCATTGCCTTGCGTCGAGATACGTATAATTTCAAATATACTTAAGTATTGAAACGTATTCGTGTTGATCCAAAGTAGTGTATATGAGAGATCGCTCCTTTCAGGCCCATTGATCTGAGTTATCAAACGGTAAACTCTCTTTGATATTTTGATCACTAGAGTTGGGCGTTACAACTTAACCGTTGATCTGACTGTAGAGGTAGAATGGTCGATAGTTGTAAAGTGTGCCAGAAGATGTGTTGTGGATAAGGATGTACTCATCACCTCTCTGTATCAGGCCTGGGCTTGCATTAAATGCACATTTAATGCTGATGGTAAGCTATATCAGTTCAGCTGTCCAACCATGGTGCTTAGGATGGATGGATGAATAACTTTGTCGTTCACTTGAGTGTTCACATGAATGAGCTACCGATCGGTTGTCGGCAGCACATAAGAGACTTGGTATCTTGTAGAGGACCATTGGGAAGACAATTAGTAACCGGGAGTGAAGTGGTCCGTGATAGAGTTAGGGGGATGCCATAAGGGCAATTATGTAATTTGTTACATATATCTAACTCGTTGATCAATCTTGTTCGAAATAAAAGGTATTTTCTTCCTATTATATACTTGATACAATGTGATTATATTAATTAATTAACTTAACTAAAAGTATATTTAATAGAAAAATCCATAAATGAAATATTTTATGATAGTAGTTACAAAGTGTTATAACTGTGAGTAATTTATCACAATGAAACAAATATACCATTTTAAATGTTCCTAGTCAAGATGCATCGAGACTGGATATCGATGTATCCATTGAGACCGGAGTACGTAACGCTCTTCAAATGTTGGGCAGTGTATCACTCATAACTGCTAGGGGCACCTAGGGGTTACATACTATTAGTTGTTGGATAACTATAGAACTACTCACTCGATAGTTTTCTGTTGGTTAATATAACTAAGGTCAAACGGAAAATATCGATGTGACTGATTTACACAGTTCTCTCGACTTGAGAATACTGTGGATCTCCAATATGAAAGCTCTTCTTTGATTATAGCCAAATCATGGCATGGCGTCCATCGAGTGACTATAGTTGGGTCGAGTGGAAGTATTGGAAGTGAAGCGCTATTCAAGAGAGGATTCGTCTCCTCAGTTATATGTCGTTGGTATCACAGTCAACTCAAAGTCAAAGTCTTTGGCCAGAGCATTTCGGTTAATAATAATTGTTATTATTGAACCAAGGACTTTGTATTTGGACTATAAAGTTGAATGTGGATGAGGTTGGAATTTTGACCATTATCAAATTCCATAAGTCCAAAGTGATATAGTTTTGACGAAGAGAATTGGTGTAAACAAATGTCGCAACCAAGTAACGCTTATTAAACTAAAATTGGATTTTTATCGAAAATGAGTAAGCGATAAATTTGGCCATAATGTCACACCAACTGCTAGGTGACGTGTGAACGTTAACATTAGAATAGTTCGATGTTAACCGCTGACCAAATTTACACCCAAGAGTTACACATCCAAAATGATGAATTCCCTTAAGACCGAACGATTTAATTAGTTTATAATTGTTATAAATTAATTAATATTTATGAAATATTAATTATAAAATTTGAATATGATTTGAGAAATAAATATATATATTTATAACAGTTATAAATATATCGATCGATATACAATATCGACAAGCTATTAAATTAGATTTAATTGCATTGTATTTTGTCTTGGGCTAAGATGGGTTTAAGGCCTATCATTAGGGCTTCAAAATTTCGGTATTGGGTAGGTCTAGGGGTGGCTAACACATAGGGAATTGGCTTGGATATAATGGGTTGAGATCAAGTGAGAATGGGTAAAAAGGTTTTTCTCGTTTCTCTCTAATACAACACTATAATATATATATATATATATATGTATGTATGTATGTATGTATGTGTCTCTAAAAATAATAAAAAACTTTTTTTTGGCCGCCATTGCCTTCTACATTGCTGATTAAAACATAGCTCTCAATCCACTTCAAAATTCTCAAATATATTTCAAATTAAAATAAAACTATTCGACAGTTAGAGGTCGGTGATTCCAGACTTGCAATCTGACGAATCAAGAACAGTAAAAGGTAGGGAAGTCATTGCTTCAACGTGGATTCACAGGCATCATTAAATTGGTAATTTTAATTCATATTACAGTAATTAAATTATATTCTAGGATCCTATAATGAGCAATTTCATATCTATTTAAATATATTGCTAATATATGTTTAGTTAGGTGAGATATTTGTAAGTAGATGTTGTTGTCAAAAATCAGTTTGGTTATGTGCATAATTTGTTTATTATACTATATGATTTATGTATAGACAAATGTTGTTTACTGTACAAAATCAATTTTTGTCATTGGTAATTATTATATATATATATATATATTAATAAATTCATATATATATATATATATATTAGTGTATATTTCTATCTCATAATAACATATATAAGATAAATATATGATTTAAAAAATTTAGTACACTTATTTATATATAATATAAATTTAAAAATTCGAAAATTAATTATCATACATATATTCCTATTTTTAAATTAACATTTATTAAAATTTTGAATTGTTTATTATATATAAAATAATTATTACATTAAAAATTCAATTTTATATTTAAAAAAATATTATATCGTTTCAGAAACATATAAAAAAAATTAGGAATTTTTCAATAAAGTTTATTGTTTTTAATAATTAATATTATTTCGGAAAAACTGTTTATGATTTATTAAAAATAATAATTTAATTGAAAAATTCTTCAAAGTTTTTTATAACCTTTCATTCATGATTCTAGAATTTGTGAAATTTTAAAGTTTGAATTTTTAATAATATATTATTTTATATTAAATAATTATTGCCGAAATCAATGTATTTGTTTTCAAAAATAATATTTCAACTTTGAGCAATCTCTAGATTTTTCCTAAGCTTTATTTTATGATCCTATATTTTAGAAAATTGTAAAATTTGAATTTTCATCAATAGATTATTTTATGTTAATTATTTATGGATGAAAACATTATTTTATTCATAATATATACAAATTAAAATACTAAAATTATTATGTTTGCAAAACTAAGTTAATTTTGAATTATAAATAATTTTTAATAATTATTTTCTCTCTTTATATATATATATATATATTTATCTATATATAAATGTTTTTTATGTTCATATATTATATATAATATATTTATACATACATATGTGTGTGTGTGTGTATTTTGTAACACATATACATGCACATATTTGGACAACATACATGACATACAAAATGAGCTAATATGTCTGTTGCGATGTAAATCTCAACATCTACATATGGGCATATTATACCTTTCACGGATTATTATGTTACACATGCACTCACACATATATGTATATGATACATTTATGTATAAACTAAATCAAATAAAATTAATTTCATATCTTAATATATTTGAATTTAAATAAAATAAATGATTTTATTTAAATAAAATTTAGAAATGTTCTAATTCAGTTAGATTTCATAGGCCCAATAAAAGATCCAATAGGGTAAATTTTTTGAAATTAACCCATAACTTCCGCTGCGGGCTAGTCCAGTTCCAATAATGTTATTGGAGCCTAATAGCCTATGCGGTCTAATTTAGTCATATTAGGGCTAACTAATTAAGCTTGCCCACTTAGTACGGTGTCTAGAAAAGTAATGTCTAGGATTGGAATTAGGTAATCAAGTATCCTGTCCTACATGGTTACCGGCCAGGCCCGAAATGTGAAGTGAGCCCAAAGGTTGCTCCTAATAGAAAAGGCCCAACTTAGTTTGGGCCTTGGGCTAATTTTCAAAATCGTTTTGAAAATTAATGTTAAAGATTTTAAATTTAATAGTTAAATTTAAAATAAAACATGTTTATTATTAAAATTATAATACTACGTAAGTTTTCAAAATGTTTGAAAGGATAATGATATTTTCAAAATGTTTGAAAATATTTATATAATAATTTCAAATTTTAAATTTATTAATAAGGTTAATAAAATAAATAAATTAAATATGTTAATTAATTAATGTATATATGCATGTATTATATATGTTGATATATGTTATGTTATTTTAAAATGTTTAAGATAACATAAGTATACATGTATGTATACAAGATGAATTTTGAAATTAATAAATTTTAATAAAAATTGTTTGATTGAATAAATTAATTAAAGTTTGATTATTTAAATAAAATACACATATATATGATATATGTGTGTTACACTATAAATGTTATAGTAGATATGTCCAATATAAAAGTTATATTGGAATACTTATTTAAAATCAATTAAAGAGTTAATTGATTAAAATTAATTAGATAAGATTTAATTAATGATATATTATACGTAAGACTATCATATAAGTAATATGAAATATAAAAGTTATATAACAATAAAACTTATATGATATGTGTATAAACTAAATGTGGAACATTAAAGAAACCCAAATAGACTTGAGAAATAAATACATATGTAAATGTATATATACCATGATTTCTGATGTGTCTAACACTTGAATCGCTGGGTATTTCATAAGAAATATATTAAATATATTATTCTATAAGTCGATATCACTCGATATATATATTGAATATTATGAATCTTCAATATAATGTTGTCCTCTACCATATATATATATATATATTAATAAATTACTTACATACTCCTCAGTTGTTGAGCAAACTCAAGCTAGGGATGTTATGTGTAGTATTATTAATACATTGAGCAGATGAGGTAAGGTAACTATATGTATTTGTTGAGAAAACTTAAGGTACACATACTATACTTTGGCCATCACGATATGGTAGGTATGAGTTGTGGAATATGCGATTATATGATCGTTATATAGTTTTTGTTTGATGATAATAAACATATATATTCATACAAATGTATTTGATATTGTACTATTTCATACTTCACAGAATAAATGACAATATACTGAATAAAATTAAATAACAACGGAATTTGGAATTCAAAAAGAAATTTTATTCATATCATTGTCATTACAAAGTTTTTGAATAGTACACACTCACACTCTCACAATAACTGTACAATTTTCTGAATACATCACAACTCGATTTTACATCATTTCCTCACTACATTTCGCTCACACTCATATTTGATCTTCAACTATATTCCAGTCCGGATTCCAGCATTTGAGCAATCTACAAAAATAGTTTCAAACGCAGTAAAATTGAAAAAGAAATATTTTTGCAAATTCAATTTGAAAGAAACGATGATTTTGAAAATATTGTTTGCCTCAGTTATTTGGGTTGTTCGTCATCATTTTTGACTGTGCAATATATGTGCATATCAGTTTTTTTTTTTCAGGGACAGTCTCGAGTGGCTGCGATACACACGCATACATTTGTACACGTGTGCACCGCCTCGCCAACTCGAGTGCACAAGGTCAAACCTCGACAGGTTCAACTCAAGTTCATCATCACATAATCAAACTGCAACAAGACAAGGCACTATCACTCAAGACCAAATCCAACTCAAACAAGTAAACTGGCCATGACAGTGAAACAGACGCAAATGCCAAATCAAAGAACTCGAGAGACACAGCATGAATCAAAGGCAAAGCAGATACACAATGCACCAAATCAGACTAGAGAAAAATGTACAAAACCAATGAAAACAAGCTCAAAACAGTCTACAAGATTGTACATGCCACTCAGTAAAGCTACAACAAGCTATGGTGCATTTACAACTACAATATGGACACAACAACAACTACAACAGTGAATGCAAATGGGGTGCAGACCCGAACCAGATGAACATCAACAAAGCCACTGCAACCATGTGCAAGTACATAGTGTACAACAGGTGATATTACAAGAATGAACAATATCAGAGAAGAATATCACAGAGAAAATAATTCACAGAGAAGAGGATAGCAATGTCGAAGAGTATGCTACAGAAAAAAAGTCAAAGCCAATAATCTCAAAATCAAGTCAGCCCAGAAAATATATACGAGTATATACGCATATGGAACAGGTCAGAGACGTGGTGAATGACTCAAATTCAACACCGTGGAGATCAAGCAAATATATACGAAAAATATACGTATATGAACAAGTCAAGGAAAATCGCAATCATCCAACAATGATCAAACGGCCAAAGCACATATTTTGAAACAATCAGACGAACGAAAATTATGGAGTTCGACTCCTATATAAACCAACATCATCATCGGCAAAAAGGTATGAGCTTCAACGACAAATCATACGAACGCAAAATAACCTCAATCATCATCGGCATATCCATAGGAGTTCGAATACAAAAATCGAAGAGCAACAGTGATAAAAATCTAACCTCGAAGCAATTGTCGAACTCATCGAAGCAACCGAAGAAAGCAACAGGAGATCGATCGAGCCAGGATAAATCGCGCACAACCAACAATCGATCGAAATAGTATCGGAGCTTCGCAAAGCCCCAATTCAAAGCGACAAAGAATCGAAGAGTCAAAGCCCTAGTTTCCAGATCGAAGAAAAAAAGGGGACGAGAGTCGCCATTTTTAATCTCCAGAGAGAACAAAAGAGGATCGGGCTTATAACATGAAGGGGTGAAGCAACTTGATCGGCCAATAATAGAACGGGTTGAATAAAATAGAAAGGGGCGGTCGGTTTTTAATTAGGGTTTAGGTTTCTTTTTAAAATAAGGTTTTAATTTAGTTTTATTTTAAATTTGGGCCAGTGTTTTATTGAAATAGTTTTTTAGGCCAAATTTATTTTGAGGGCAAAAATATTTTAAACTGTCAATCTATATTTTGCCCTAGGGTTCAAACTGTAATTTGTATTTTCAGTTTTCTCAAAGTTCAGTCAGAGTGAATCACCACCTAGGGTTTAGGTGTTGTCAGATTGTCTAGTTAGAATTATTTCAGTGAGCAGGGGGAGCTGCGAGTTTGCAAAGCTCTACAGGCGGGAGCAGAGTTTGCAAGTAAGCGAAGCTCTATAGGCGGGAGCAGAGTTCGCGAGTAAGCGAAGCTCTATAGGCGGGAGCAGGGGTTGCGAGTCTATTAGAGTGTTTGTGAGCGGGAGCGAGTGTCTGCGAGTCTAGTAGAGTGTTTGTGAGCGGAGCGAGTGTCTGCGAGTCTGTGAGAGTGTTTGTAAGCGGGAGACTGTTTAATTCTAATAGAAATCTGGGAATGCAGCAGTAGGCAGGGGTTGCCGAAGCTGGGTAAATTTTGTGTGTGATTTACTTTACTGCATATTTATTTATCTGTTGTTTACTTCCGCGTTTAATTTGAGAAAATTTGCGATAACCCTATTCACCCCCCCCTCTAGGGTTAATCTAGATCCTACAAGTGGTATCAGAGCCCGGTATTTTTTCTTTAACTCTAGAGTCATGAATCTATCAAATAATGCTTTTTCGGAGGGGCAATCTATTGTTAGGCCACCAATGTTTAATGGGGATGATTATGCTTATTGGAAAGTTAGGATGGGTATTTATCTTAGTTCTGTTGATTATGATGTTTGGGATATTATTGAAACTGGCTATACACCTCCCACTATAACTATTGGTGATACTGAGATTCCTAAACCGAGAGATAGGTGGGATGCTAATGATAAGAAGTTGAAAACCACTAATGCTAAGGCCATGAATGCTCTTATCTGTGCTCTTGATAAAACTGAATTTAATAGAATTTCTCATTGTAAAACAGCACAGGAAATTTGGCATACTTTGGAGGTGACACACGAAGGAACTTCTCAAGTCAAAGAGTCTCGTCTAGCCCTGTTCAGCAATGAATACGAGAACTTTGTGATGGACAAAGGCGAGAGCATAAAGGATATGTTTGGACGCTTCTCAACCTTGGTGTACAATGCTAGAGCGCTTGGAAAGGTATTCTCTGAAGTAGAGCTGGTGAGGAAGATTCTACGAGTCTTACCAATGAACTTTGAGGCAAAAGTCACGGCAATACAAGAATCAAAAGATTTGAGTAAACTACGCATGGAGGATTTGATCGGAAATTTGATGACGTATGAGCTTGAGTTGAAAGCAAAGGAGGAACGCATCAATTCTGAACCAAAGAAGAAGACGATTGCCTTAAAGAGCAGAGAAGAGAGCGATGAAGAAGAAGTTGATCCAATTGAAGGACTTACAGTGGCTGTCAATAATTTCAGAAGGTGGTCGAAATACAAGCCACGAAAGAAGAAGACCAGTAGTAATACATCTAAAGATTCTGACAACTCTGAAAACGAACTAGTCTGTTATAACTGCAACAAGCCTGGTCACTTCAAACAAAACTGTCCACTTCTCAAAAACAACAAAGGAAAGAAAAAGAAGAAAAAGGCCTTCGCAGCAACTTGGGATGATGAGGAAGGAGAGGAAGTTTCAACTGATAGCTCAGAGGAGGCTAATCTATGTCTTACGGTAAGATCAGATTCAGAAGCAAGCTCAAAGGAATCAAGATCAAATTCAGAAGCAAGCTCAGAGGAATCCAATGAGGTAAAAAACTACTCTTATAAAGATCTTGTTTATTTGTGCCTCGATCTTACTAAAACTGTTGAAACTCTTGATTCTAAAAATGAAAAACTGAAATCTGATAGGAAAGAACTTGCCCATGAAAATTTTAGGTTAGAATCTGAACTTGAAAAAATTCAAAACCTAGAATGTAAAAACTGTAAAGCTTTAGATTCAGAATTATCTAAACTGAAAAATAGCTTCGAGGATCTTGAAAAAGAAAATCTGTATCTAAAGGAAATTATTGAGACTAGGAAAAAGGATTTTATAAATAGATGCACTACACTTGTGTCTGAAAACTCAACACTGAAAACCAAAGTCCTAGATCTTGAGAAATCACTGAATAACTTTTCTAGAGGAGAAAAATCATTCAATATGTTATTAGGCAATCAACTGTTTGCTAACAACCGAAAAGGGCTAGGTTTTGGTAAATCACAGGTTGACGATAGTGCAAAAGGAAAGGGCATCTTTACTGAATGTGAAATAATTGGACATCATATTGAAAATTGTAGTCATAGGAACAAGAACACAAAATTTATACAAGTTTGGGTTCCTAAGAATTTTACAAACAAACTCAATATCTATTGGAACAAGAATAAAAATACAAAACAAGTTTGGATTCCAAAGGGAGTGTATATTCACAATGCTTCTGTTACTAATGTCATTGGACCTACGAGTTACTCTAGGTCCTCCCTCCCTCTCTCTATATAGATTTGTTGGCAGGCTAGGGAGTAACTAGAATGGTTTCAAGTTTTTGGCTGTTCTAGACATATAACAGGTGATAATTTGAAGCTCCTTAGCCTAGAGAATTTTAGAGAATTGAATTGTGATCATGGAAGACAACCGCAAGTATAATTGATAAAGACTTTGCTAGCACATCAAGGATCCTTGAGTCAATTCACATAGATTTACTTGAACCAAATGAATTTGCAAGCTTGAATGGAATTCGTTATTGTTGATTGATGATTCTTCTTGATTTACATAGGTTTATCTCTTAACCAAAAAGTCTGAATTTTTGATTATTCAAAGAGTACAAAACTTGTTAAAATGGGTCTCCACAAAACTATTCGTTATTTTTCTGCCACTAACAATCATGGACCTATATAGGTCACATAAATCTTTTCGTGCAGGTGAGATGGCAAGCAGAGGAACAATAATAGTGTTACTCGGACTCAGACTGTTCTAAGGACACAACGGATGACTAAGCGAGATCCTCAGCCCAACGTAAAGGTGACAGAATCACCATGAACAACTTTGAGAAATATCGTAAAGGTAAAACAGGTATTGGTATATTTGAACGGTATATCAAAGGTGATTATCTGCACCATAATATTGAATCAAAATCAGTCAATATTGAGATAATAATTTTTGACTCTGATTTATTCAAAACTGTTGGCCAATCATGTCAATAACACTATGCTTGAAAATCCTTTCCGAATTATTATTTTTTGGATGATAATACTTTTGATTTTGGCTTTACTCACGAGTTTCGATTATTTACACTGCTTCAATTCAAATTCAAAAATGTTGCTAACTCTGTTTATGGTACTCACTTCATGGTCTGATCTATCAAAGTGAATTTGTGATAATTTGGAATAAAATTGAAAAACTCGGATGAGGATCACTGGTAATCTAGTTGATAGAAAAAGTAAGAGTTGAAAGTGATTCTTATTAATTGCATCATTTCTTTCATAGAAAATATCTGCATATTTTTCACTTGAAATAATTTTTATTTTAGCAGATTTTCCTCTTATAAAACCCCTTTGAGAAAATCATCTCTTTTTCTGGTATCAGAGCAGACATTTTGAAATTTTGATTTTATAATCATTCTTGAATTTGATTTTAAATGACTATGTTAACTTATCAAACTCCCTAATGGTTATCGAAAAGATCAACAGTGAATAGAAAAAGTGATGAGTGTCGATATTTTTCATACATTACTCAAGACAGTATATTTAGAAGAATTTCTTTAGAATTTCATAACAAGAGTTATAAAAATTTTTCGTTGGGTAAAAATTCCATGACCATTTCTATTTCTATCATCTTTTCTACCGACCATAACTCATCAAAACTTCATATAGTATGTAAATTTGTGGTAGTTTACAAAGGAGATCATTTGTTCTTCAATTTACAATATCTTCAGATTTGTGAAAGAAATCATTTGTGCTTTAATAAAAATAATATCCAAAGTATTCACTCTCATTTAAAAGTCCTCACGGTCATGCATGGGTGAATTACTTGGATTTTTGATTATGTGCTTCCATACTCATTTAAAAGTCCTCACGGTTATGCATGTATGGAACGCGTATCAAAATTGAGTTTTTAAACTGACAAGTTGATTCTAATCCCATTTAAAAGTCCTCACGGTTATGCATGGTTAGAAGATACTTGAATTTTTTTTAAAAATTGTGAATACTACTAATCTCATTTAAAAGTCCTAACGGTTATGCATGGTTAGTAGATATTCAAATTTCCTGAAATAAATATACCGCAAATAGACAAAACTGTATGATTTTTGATGATTTTATCTCCACCATTTCTGAAAGTGGAATATGCGTCTAACGAGAATAATTATGATTTTTGTTTGATTTTTATTGAAATTTGATATTTATATTCAATTGATGTTAATGTTAGATTTATGTCTGTCACTTCATCTCTATTTTTATAACACTGTTATTCTTTTGCTGATAACAAAAGGGGGAGAGAAAAGTTAAGATTTTGTCAAATAAAATCAAGCAAAGAAGTCAAATTTTATTTGTCTATTTATTTGACTATGCATTGATGAAGGGGGAGCTTCTATGCGTTTATAAAGGGGGAGTTTTTGAGAAAATAGGAAGCATTCAAATAGGGGGAGCAAAATTGAATGATCAAATACATTTCACATGTTCAAAATCTTAAATATATGTTTGTTATCATCAAAAGGGGGAGATTGTGGAATATGCGATTATATGATCGTTATATAGTTTTTGTTTGATGATAATAAACATATATATTCATACAAATGTATTTGATATTGTACTATTTCATACTTCACAGAATAAATGACAATATACTGAATAAAATTAAATAACAACGGAATTTGGAATTCAAAAAGAAATTTTATTCATATCATTGTCATTACAAAGTTTTTGAATAGTACACACTCACACTCTCACAATAACTGTACAATTTTCTGAATACATCACAACTCGATTTTACATCATTTCCTCACTACATTTCGCTCACACTCATATTTGATCTTCAACTATATTCCAGTCCGGATTCCAGCATTTGAGCAATCTACAAAAATAGTTTCAAACGCAGTAAAATTGAAAAAGAAATATTTTTGCAAATTCAATTTGAAAGAAACGATGATTTTGAAAATATTGTTTGCCTCAGTTATTTGGGTTGTTCGTCATCATTTTTGACTGTGCAATATATGTGCATATCAGTTTTTTTTTTCAGGGACAGTCTCGAGTGGCTGCGATACACACGCATACATTTGTACACGTGTGCACCGCCTCGCCAACTCGAGTGCACAAGGTCAAACCTCGACAGGTTCAACTCAAGTTCATCATCACATAATCAAACTGCAACAAGACAAGGCACTATCACTCAAGACCAAATCCAACTCAAACAAGTAAACTGGCCATGACAGTGAAACAGACGCAAATGCCAAATCAAAGAACTCGAGAGACACAGCATGAATCAAAGGCAAAGCAGATACACAATGCACCAAATCAGACTAGAGAAAAATGTACAAAACCAATGAAAACAAGCTCAAAACAGTCTACAAGATTGTACATGCCACTCAGTAAAGCTACAACAAGCTATGGTGCATTTACAACTACAATATGGACACAACAACAACTACAACAGTGAATGCAAATGGGGTGCAGACCCGAACCAGATGAACATCAACAAAGCCACTGCAACCATGTGCAAGTACATAGTGTACAACAGGTGATATTACAAGAATGAACAATATCAGAGAAGAATATCACAGAGAAAATAATTCACAGAGAAGAGGATAGAAATGTCGAAGAGTATGCTACAGAAAAAAAGTCAAAGCCAATAATCTCAAAATCAAGTCAGCCCAGAAAATATATACGAGTATATACGCATATGGAACAGGTCAGAGACGTGGTGAATGACTCAAATTCAACACCGTGGAGATCAAGCAAATATATACGAAAAATATACGTATATGAACAAGTCAAGGAAAATCGCAATCATCCAACAATGATCAAACGGCCAAAGCACATATTTTGAAACAATCAGACGAACGAAAATTATGGAGTTCGACTCCTATATAAACCAACATCATCATCGGCAAAAAGGTATGAGCTTCAACGACAAATCATACGAACGCAAAATAACCTCAATCATCATCGGCATATCCATAGGAGTTCGAATACAAAAATCGAAGAGCAACAGTGATAAAAATCTAACCTCGAAGCAATTGTCGAACTCATCGAAGCAACCGAAGAAAGCAACAGGAGATCGATCGAGCCAGGATAAATCGCGCACAACCAACAATCGATCGAAATAGTATCGGAGCTTCGCAAAGCCCCAATTCAAAGCGACAAAGAATCGAAGAGTCAAAGCCCTAGTTTCCAGATCGAAGAAAAAAAGGGGACGAGAGTCGCCATTTTTAATCTCCAGAGAGAACAAAAGAGGATCGGGCTTATAACATGAAGGGGTGAAGCAACTTGATCGGCCAATAATAGAACGGGTTGAATAAAATAGAAAGGGGCGGTCGGTTTTTAATTAGGGTTTAGGTTTCTTTTTAAAATAAGGTTTTAATTTAGTTTTATTTTAAATTTGGGCCAGTGTTTTATTGAAATAGTTTTTTAGGCCAAATTTATTTTGAGGGCAAAAATATTTTAAACTGTCAATCTATATTTTGCCCTAGGGTTCAAACTGTAATTTGTATTTTCAGTTTTCTCAAAGTTCAGTCAGAGTGAATCACCACCTAGGGTTTAGGTGTTGTCAGATTGTCTAGTTAGAATTAGTTCAGTGAGCAGGGGGAGCTACGAGTTTGCAAAGCTCTACAGGCGGGAGCAGAGTTTGCAAGTAAGCGAAGCTCTATAGGCGGGAGCAGAGTTCGCGAGTAAGCGAAGCTCTATAGGCGGGAGCAGGGGTTGCGAGTCTATTAGAGTGTTTGTGAGCGGGAGCGAGTGTCTGCGAGTCTAGTAGAGTGTTTGTGAGCGGAGCGAGTGTCTGCGAGTCTGTGAGAGTGTTTGTAAGCGGGAGACTGTTTAATTCTAATAGAAATCTGGGAATGCAGCAGTAGGCAGGGGTTGCCGAAGCTGGGTAAATTTTGTGTGTGATTTACTTTACTGCATATTTATTTATCTGTTGTTTACTTCCGCGTTTAATTTGAGAAAATTTGCGATAACCCTATTCACCCCCCCCCCTCTAGGGTTAATCTAGATCCTACATGAGTGAATAATCTCTTTCGATTTGTTGAGCAAACTCAAGGTCAAAATGAGATTAGAACAAAGAAAAATGGGTTATTGTATGTGATACAACCAATAAGGAGTTATCCATCGTTTGTGGGGCTATGATTTGTTGAGCAAACTCAAGGTCAGAATACCAAAACGAACGAGTCCTAACACCCACTACTGAAGTTGTAAGACTTCTATGTTTCATCTTAGGGTTTGGAGAAACATAAAAGACTAGTGGGAGCCTTATTAGAAAAATGAAATGGTAACATTTAACCTTTCTAATATTGTAAGAACATATGATATGTAATGTAGAATTATCTACAATGATAAATTTGTGCATTTAATATGATTGATAAAACGTTTGTCAATTAACATATATAAACAAACTGAATTGAAAGTTGACAAATAGAAATATATATACTTACTAATAATTCTAATTGCATGTTATATAATGTTTCTATACCCATGCAAGTGCCTAATTTCAACAACTTGATACATTCGTAAGTTGGTCACTTATATGTTTGTTTGGTTTAGACCGTGTATTGCATTTTATGAATTTTTGAACTCTAAATGCAATTCAAGACTATGGATATTTGATCCATGTACTTTCACATATAAATGTTACATGGTGAACAGTTATAGTTTGTGTGGTACAATATTTCGATGAAATTAGTTCATTCGAAGTAAGCCAATAAACGGTATTTTAAGCTCATATATTCAACTTGAATGATTTCAAAAGGATCATATTGTGTTAATATAACAAAAGACCAAAAACTACGAGATACATCTAAGAACTCGATCATTGAAATGTCATCTTGATCGGTTTACATAAAGTGCAACATATTTGATGTCTTAAAATCAAGAATAATCGAATGCGCTTTTGTAAAAAGTTTGTTATGATATAGTAGTAAGGTTTTCTTTTGAATAGTTTGACCATTTGAAAGAAAAACGAATGTATAAGTATAGATGTAATTTAAGGTAAAGTTGGAATGAAAAGAATGAATAGTCACTTCTATTTCATAGAGAAACATTGGAAACAAGATTTGTAATAATAATTGATACTTAATATTGAAATATGAAATATGATTTTTATTCCGAAATGTATTTTCATATAGAAAATTATTTTCTATAACATTTATTTCTTTGAGTTCAAGATATTTGATCAAAGAACTCTCCACTGTAAACTAGTTGCAGCATGTGAAATAAGTAAACAATATTAAGTGAATGGTGGACCTATAAATTTAGTATGCTATTATAGTAAAGGCGAAAATAGTGGGAGCAAGCCATATAGCACCTAATGGTTGCATCAAATTACGAAAATTGTTTTCGTAAAATATACCGAACATTATTTGTGAAATAATGTTTATTTTTGGTATTGACTGAAAAATAGATATAGCTATATTTCAATATGAGTTTATGAATATTCATTATGAAATAGAACTATATTATGGAATTTGTTTTCATAGTAAAAGTAATGCAACAAAAATACATAAGTGTCTAATATTGTTTACAGTTGTTTTGGAATTATAGACTAAGTCGTAGTTTTGAGAAATAATTTTACTATATGATTATGAATCATATGATACAGGTTAATTATATCTCAAACAATTAATGGCTATGCACCCATTCAGTGGGAACATCATAAGAGTTGACGAACTCTTTGAATTAATACATATTGATGTATGCAATCACAAGTCTATTAATACCAAAAGGGTTCCACATACTTTGTTATATTCATCGATGATTTATTACCAACATGAACATGTGTATTAGATACACATGTAGTAAGTTTATGATAAAATCAAAGAATATAAAAGAAAAGTAAATAAAATAACATGCAATATAATAAAATGATTTGATTTGGTCGAATAAGTGAGTATATTGGAAAGAGTTCCAAATGTACCTAAAAATGAATATAGATACAATCTCATAAGTTACTCCTCCATGTGATACATAATGATGCATCGATAAGGAGTAATCAGACACTGTTGGACAATTTACGATTAATTGTGAGTTAAGTTGAGTTAGTTTCTTTCTATAAGGTCATGTACTTAAGAGTAGTACACAAGGTTGATGTTATTTCATCTAAACAACAGTTTACAAAATTAAGGGTTTGTAAGAAATCGCAACATATCCTAGGCCAAGGAGTTGGCAGGTTGTGCGAGTCGAAAGATTGCCCGTGATAATTATTCATGAGGGATCTTGTATGAATCTCCAAAAGTTTTTTGGAAAGGTCTGTCATCAAATGAAATATTTACGTTTTAAACATAATTTTTGTAAACTAAAATCAGTTTTATAGATAAAAAGGTTCATAAAGCGTTTATGAATTCTTATTCTATTTGCACTAAGAAATAATTGTTGTTTCAAGATATATCAACTTCATTGTGAAGGAATTTCTTTAAGAAATTTTTGGTAGTTAAATGGAATTGGATCCGATCCAAAGATAGAACTGATTATATGAGATGAAGTAAAATTAACTGACCTAAATGAACAAATAGCATTAGAATGTCTAATAAGTATTCTAGTACATCGAAGAGAAACTATGAGTTTCTAATTAATATCGAAAATATACATTACCCTCGGTTGTTCAATTAAACCATTAAGATTGTTGACTTTATATGGTATGATGCACAAATCTGAAAGAATTCCAAGTACGCCATCAAAATATGATTTTGGTGGTCATAACCAAAGAGATGTGATTCATCGGTCGAGATTGTGTCTTTATTGGAAAGACTAATGTGGTTGGAATTAAATGAGCAATGTTGATAAGAATAATATCACAAATTTCAATTGTTAAAATTAGCATAACAGATTCAGTATTCAACATGCTCAAGTTAATTCAGATTTACTCACAAAATTATCGCTCGATAAGACTTAGTGTTTGGTACTTATGTATTGAAACAGAAATTCTAAATAATGATTTAGAGTAAGCCGTTTACACATATTAACCAAAAATTCCTCGAAGTTGGTGGGAGCGATATTGGGTTTGTGTGTCTTTGGATATGATCCAAGAAATGATACGAATGTATCATTTTATAAGCATCAAGATTGAATTAGTATTTTGATAGAAATATCAAATAGTTTGATTTTCAATCAAAGTGCAGAGGAAGCGAGTGTTCATAAGAAAGAACGTTAAAAGGTACATTGATATTTCTAAACTATAAGTAAACAACACGTTGTTGATTTTAACAATATGCTTGTATTAAAATCAACTTTAGTTGTTTTAATACTCAATTTTGGATTGTAAAAGATGTCTTTTATGGTGAGTATAAAAGATATAGGAATTGTCCAAAAACGATATACAAGAGCACCCTATTAAAAAGAGAACATGTAAGTTGGATTCCTTATGCATTAGCAATAGGAATTATCATACAGATAATGTTGTGTATTACATGGAGCAAATATAAAATCCAAATTGATATCACTAAATGGTTGTTTGAGGTGTTCTCGCGTATTTATGAAATACTAGAGAATTGTTTATAGAAACAACGAACTCGTTATGATGGAACGTTTGGAAACAAACTTTTATAAGTGATATTGAGTATAACATGTCAATGATAAAATTCAAGTTAAAATCGTTAATTTGAAAATGTTTCAAAATAAAAGTGATTGTGGTTGATTCAACGAAATGTTGAGAACATTAACTTGAATAGCGCTACAACAAACCAATGTATATAGATATAAATGCACAAATTTATAATTGAGCCAAAGGTGATTCCAAATGTTGAGAATCCCATTATATTGTTATAAGATAACAATGTCATGAAATTGGTCATGATAGAACTTAAAGCTCACTAGAAGTCGAAAGACATACTTCGAATCGTTCCACATGATAAAGGCAGTTTATCAGTGTCAAAGAGAGTTAATCGACAAAGTAGATAATTAAAACATAATAGCATACTCATTCACTTAGGGACTGACCTAATTAGTTTTGAGAAAACTGATTGGAGAAGTTGGAATTTGATTCCATAATTGACTCCAAGTACAAGTGGGAGATTGATAGAGTTAGGGGTATGCACTAGGGGCAATTATGTATTTGTTACATATATCTAACTCGTTGGCCAATCTTGTTCGACATAAAATGTATTTTCCTATTATATACTTGATACAATGTGATTATATTAATTAATTAACTTAACTAAAAGTATATTTAATAGAAAAATCCATAAATGATATATTTTGTGATAGTAGCTACAAAGTGTTGTGACCGTGAGTAATTTATCACAACGAAACAAATATACCATTTTAAATGTTCCTAGTCAAGATGCATCGAAACGGGATATCGATGTATCAGTTGAGACTGAAGTACGTAACGCTCTTCAAATGTTGGGTAGTGTATTACTCATGACTGCTAGGGGCACTTAGGGGTTACGTACTAATAGTTGTTGGATAACTATAGAACGACTCACTCGATAGTTTTCTGTTGGTTAATATAACTAAGGTCAAACAGAAAATATCGATGTGACTGATTTACACAGTTCTCTCGACTTGAGAATACTGTGGATCTCCAATATGAAAGCTCTGCTTTGATTATAGCCAAATCATGGCATGGAGTCCATCGAGTGACTATAGTTGGGTCGAGTGGAAGTATTGGAAGTGAAGCACTATTCAAGAGAGGATTCGTCTCCTCAGTTATATGTCGTTGGTATCACAGTCAACTTAAGTCAAGTCAAAGTCTTTGGCCAGAGCATTTCGGTTAATAATAATTGTTATTATTGAACCAAGGACTTTGTATTTGGACTATAAAGTTGAATGTGGATGAGGTTGGAATTTTGACCATTACCAAATTCCATAAGTCCAAAGTGATATAGTTTTGACAAAAAGAATTGGTGTAAACAAATGTCGCAACCAAGCAATGCTTATTAAACTAAAATTGGATTTTTATCGAAAATGAGTAAACGATAAATTTGGCCATAATGTCACACCACCTGTTAGGTGACGTGTGAATGTGAACATTAGAATAGTTCGATGTTAATCGCTGACCAAATTTACACCCAAGAGTTACACAGCCGAAATGATGAATTCCCTTAAGATTGAACGATTTAATTAGTTTATAATTGTTATAAATTAATTAAATTAATTAATATTTATGAATTATTAATTATAAAATCTGAATATGATTTGAGAAATAAATAATGTTATATATATTTATAACAGTTATAAATATATCGATCGATATACAATATCGACAAGCGATTAAATTAGATTTAATTGCATAGTATTTTGGCTTGGGCTTAGATGGGTTTAAGGCCTATCATTAGGGCTGCAAAATTCCAGTTTTTGGAAGGTCTAGGGGTGGCTAACACATAAGGAATTGGCTTGGATATAATGGGTTGAGATCAAGTGAGAATGGGTAAAAAGATTTTCCTCGTTTCTCTCTAATACAACCCTATATATATATATATATATGTATGTATGTATGTATGTATGTATGTATGTATATGTATATGTATGTATATATGTATGTATGTATGTATGTATGTATGTATATATATGTATGTATGTATGTATCTCTAAAAATAATATTAAAAAAAACTTTGGCTGCCATTACCTTCTACATTGCTGATTAAAACATAGCTCTCAATCCATTTCAAATTCTCAAATATATTTTAAATTAAAATAATATTATTCGATAGTTAGAGGTCGGTGATTTCGTACTTGCAATCTACGAATCAAGAACAGTAAAAGGAAGGGAAGTCATTGCTTCAACGTGGATTCAAAGGCACCATTAAATTGGTAATTTTAATTCATATTACAGTAATTAAATTATATTCTATGCTCCTATAATGAACAATTTCATATCTGTTTAAATATATTGCTACTATATGTTTAGTTATGTGAGATATTTGTAAGTAGATGTGGTTGTCACAAATCAGTTTGGTTATGTGCATAATTTGTTTATTATACTATATGATTTATGTATAGATAAATGTTGTTTACAGTACAAAATCAATTTTTGTCATTAATAATTATTTTATATATATTTATTAATAAATTCATATATATATATATATATGTATGTATGTATGTATGTATGTATGTATGTATTAGTGTATATTTCTCTCTCATAATAGCATACATGCATATATAAGATATATATGTGATTTAAAAAATTTAGTAAACTTATTTATATATAATATGAATTTAAAAATTCAAAAATTAATTATCATACATATATTCTTATTTTTAAATTAACATTTATTGAAATTTTGAATTGTTTATTATATATAAAATAATTATTAAATTAAAAATTCAATTTTTTTTAAAATTATTATAACGTTTCAAAAACATATAAAAAAGTTTAGGAATTTTTCAATAAAGTTTATTATTTTTAATAATTAATATTATTTCGGAAAAACTGTTTATGATTCATTAAAAATAATAATTTAATTGAAAAATTCTTTAAAATTTTCATAACCTTTCATTCATGATCCTAGAATTTCAAAAAATTTAAAATTTGAATTTTTAACAATATATTATTTAATATTAAATAATTATTTCCGAAATCAATGTATTTGTTTTCAAAAATAATATTTCAACTTTGAAAAATCTCCAGATTTTTCCTAAGCTCTATTTTATGATCCTAAATTTTTGAAAATTGTAAAATTTGAATTTTCATCAATAGATTATTTTATGTTAATTATTTATGGATGAAAATATTATTTTATTCATAATATATACAAATTAAAATACTATAATTATTATGTTTGCTAAACTAAGTTAATTTTGAATTATAAATAATTTTTAATAATTGCTCTCTCTCGCTTTCGATATATATATATATATATTATAAATTTTTTATGTTCATATATTATATATAATATATTTATACATACATGTGTGTGTGTGTATTTTGTAACACATATACATGCACATATTTGGACAACATACATGACATACAAAATGAGCTAATATGTCTGTTGCGATGTAAATCTCAACATCTACATATGGGCATATTATACCTTTCACGGATTATTATGTTACACATGCACTCACACATATATGTATATGATACATTTATGTATAAACTAAATTAAATAAAATTAATTTCATATCTTAATATATTTGAATTTGAATTTAAATAAAATAAATGATTTTATTTAAATGAAATTTAGAAATGTTCTAATTCAGTTAGACTTCATAGGCCCAATAAAAGATCCAATAGGGTAAAAAATTTGAAATTCACCCATAACTTCCGCCGCGGGCTAGTCCAGTTCCAATAATGGTATCGGAGCCCAATAGCCTATGCGGTCTAATTTAGTCATATTAGGGCTAACTAATTAAGCTTGCCCACTTAGTACGGTGTCTAGAAAGGCAATGTCTAGGATTGGAATTGGAAAATCAAGTACCTTGTCCTACCTAGTAACCGGCCTGGTCCGAAAGGTGAAGTGAGCCCAAAGGTTGCTCCTAATAGAAAAGGCCCAACTTAATTTGGGCCTTTGGCTAATTTTCAAAATCGTTTTGAAAATTAATGTTAAAGATTTTAAATTTAATAGTTAAATTTAAAATAAAACATATTTATTATAAAAATTATAATACTACATAAGTTTTCAAAACGTTTGAACGTTATTTTCAAAATGTTTGAAAATATTTAATTAATAATTTCAAATTTTAAATTTATAAATAAGATTAATAAAATAAATTAATTAAATATGTTAATTAATTAATGTATATATGCATGTATTATATATGTTGTATATGTTATGTTACTTTAAAATGTTTAAGATAACATAAGTATACATGTATGTATACAAGATAAATTTGAAATTAATAAATTTTAATAAAAATTGTTTGATTGAATAAATTAATTAAAGTTTGATTAAAACATAGCTCTCAATCCACTTCAAAATTCTCAAATATATTGCGAATTAAAATAATACTATTCGATAGTTATAGGTCGGTGATTTCGGACTTGCAATCTAACGAAACAAAAACAGTAAAAGGAAGGGAAGCCATTACTTCAACGTGGATTCAAAGGCATCATTAAATTGGTAATTTTAATTCATATTACAGTAATTAAATTATATTCTATGATCCTATAATGAGCAATTTCATATCTGTTTAAGTATATTGCTACTATACATTTAGTTAGGTGAGATATTTGTAAGTAGATGTGGTTGTCACAAATAAGTTTGGTTATGTGCATAATTTGTTTATTATACTATTTGATTTATGTATAAGAAAATGTTGTTTACTGTACAAAATCAAATTTTGTCATTGATTTCTCTCTCATAATAGCAACATTTGATTTTGTACATTGATTTCATATCTTAATATATTTGAATTTTAATAAAATTATTCACATAACTATAGGTCAAACGTTATGTACGGTATATACATTATTTTGTAACATTGATTTCTCTCTCATATGTACAAAATTCAAATATATTAAGATATGAAATCAATGTACAAAATAATGTATATACCGTACAAATCAATGTATTTATTTTCAAAAATAATATTTCAACTTTGAAAAATCTTCAGATTTTTCCTAAGCTCTATTTTATGATCCTAGATTTTTGAAAATGGTAAAATTTGAATTTTCATCAATAGATTATTTTATGTTAATTATTTATAGATGAAAACATTATTTTATTCATAATATATACAAATTAAATTACTAAAATTATTATGTTTCCATAACTAAGTTAATTTTGAATTATAAATAATTTTTAATAATTGTTCTCTCTCTTTCTATATATATATATTTATCTATATATAAATATTTTATGTTCATATATATTATATAATATATATTTATACATACATACGTGTGTGTGTGTTGTAACAACACATATACATGCACATATTTGAACAACATACATGACATATAAAATGAGCTAATATGTCTGTTGCGATGTAAATCCCAATATCTACATATGGACATATTTTACCTTTCACGGATTATTATGTTACACATGCACTCACACATATATGTATAAACTAAATCAAATAAAATTGATTTCATATCTTAATATATTTGAATTTTAATAAAATATATGATTTTATTTAAATGAAATTTAGAAATGTTCTAATTTAATTTGACTTCATAGGCCCAATAAAAGATCCAATAGGGTAAAAATTTTGAAATTCACCCATAACTTCCGATGCGGGCTAGTCCAGTTCCAACAGTCGGGAGAGAGGCCTGATGCTCGTTGTAGTTGGCTGTACTGAAGCCATGCTAAAGACGGACAATGCTAGGGCCATTATTGCCTAATGGGTTGTCTATTGGGGTGGGCTTGGGTAGGAGTTGGTCGTCGACTGATGTAATGTCGGGTGAATTATGTTGGCTTTCAGCTGCTAGTGGAATTAGTTCAAGAGGAATGGGTCGGGACCGAGCCAAATTTGGTCCATATCTTGTGTAAACGTGAATGCTGCTTTGGGATGAGATGGCCGTAACATCCCCCATTCCGAGGCCCAAAACTAACCGCTACGGATGCTATAGTTATCTATAGTTATTAATCCTTGATAACAAAATGCGGTTATGTTGATCATATCAATAGTTAGAAGCACATGAATATAAAAAAATTCAAACATAATTCAATGATAACTATTATATCCCATTTCAAAATATGATTTCATTTCATTACATAATCCCATTCACAAGCCCACGTTAAGAGAATTTATAATTATTACAAAATATTCTAAGAGCGACATATGAAGACGACCCCTTGGTTGATCAGAGTCAAATACTTGGCAATTATACAACTTTTGCCATTACATCCAAATAGACGAAACCAAACTACACAATGAAAATAGATAAAGCTCCTAATAGCTAGATTGCCTTATGCATGTCTCCGAAAGTTTATTTGTTTAACTGGAAACTTGAAAACCCTTACTCCCGACCTACTCAAATGAGTACCCGAGAGTTTAAGGGGAAAACAAAAACTTCGAATCAAACAACAGTCTGGGGTGAAAAATAACCTACCATCTCGGACCAAATAGATATCCAGTGAGACCATGCCGCTGAGCAGAATGGTTTTTTCCCTCACTGGTATCTTATCCAAAACTAATTAACGATATACAGTGCTCCTGCAACTACAATGGTTAGAACCTAAAATAGTATTAATAGTTTTGCAACACATACTAGATTACCCATCCCAATTTATTAGATTACCAATCTAAATGTTAAATGACTACCGGTCACAATCTAAATCTACTATCGTCTTATTGTAGTCTGACTACCCGTTTTATAATTATATGGACTACTCATCTCACATTTAATCATATTCATAGTTATATGGGCTATCCATCTCACGTACAATTATTGCTTGGATTGCCCATCCCCTATCATATTGACTAACCATCAGTATGGTTCCATTGTTTAAATTTATGTGGACTATCCATTATATATATTCTATTTAAATTGCAGTGATGTGGACGATCCATCACATATCCCATAGTTTTTCTAGGATGACTATGAACCCATCATTAACCTCATAGAGACTATCTATCTCCGGCATGATGTGGACTATCCATCTCACATCTTACAGTTTTCCTAGGATAATTGTGAATCCATCATTTAACAATTTTATTCATGTTACCCCTATGTAGTTAATGCACCGCTAAAGCATCGCAAAATCCCTACTATAGCGCATAACGCACTTCGACTGCTATGCTATTTCAATTTACACTATTAAACATTAGATCTGCTTTAATCCCCGCTATTTTCCGCTACATCCACTAAATCTAGGCTTTTTAGCACCCACAATTTAGCAATACTAATATACAAAGGTTGATTTGACTAGTTCAAATTTAAACCAAATAAACAAAGTTAGGGTACATACCAAGTTTTAAGGCATAAATGCTCAATATAAGTTAGAAATCTATTGTGATCACCAAATCTAGTTTGCATAAATCATGATATTCTTCAATTTTGTTATATAAGATTAAACAATATTTCCTTTTTCTACACAAATGATGTGTGAAGTAAATTGACTTTAAATATTTGGTTTTATATCCAATAAAGCTTTTTGCACCTCCGTTATTTCCTGCTATATCCTTGCTTTATCCCCACTATAACCTTTTGCACCTCCACTGCTATATGGAATCGCTATGCATTTTAACTGCACGGTGTTACCCACATGTTTAACCTATGTCTATTGGTGTCTCCAATTAGGTTATCTTCCTTTAAAGTTATAACATTTCGAAGTGACATACATTGGTATCCCCAAATGATCAATATCGAACTCATTTAAGAAAATGCATTGGTATCCCCAATGATTAAATCTCATTTATAAAACATTTAGTTTATCGAAACTAATCTACTTTGGTGTCCCTAATGATAGTGTCGACATATACAATCAAAATAGCATTGGTATCCCCAATGTAAAAAATCGAAGTCATATAACAATAGGCTCGCCGCCATTAACCAATTTAAATTTAGATCAATGTTGAAGTTTATCTACATTGGTGTCCCCAACGATAGTGTCAAAGTGTACAATTTAAAATGACATTGGTATCCTAAATGACGATGTCAAAAATAGAAAACATAAGGCTTGCCGCCTTTAAAGAAATACACATAACACATGCGGTAATAAACCAACGTCGACCCCTATCCATGGTCGAAGATAAAAACTTAAATTCTTTTGAGTTTAAGAAAAATTCATGTCGAGATTGGTGTTGTCGACCTTCATATACTATAGGCTATCCATCTACTAAAACAAAACTTAAATCCTTTATAAGTTATATATGGCTAACTACCGAAGATATAGGGTCATCGACACTCTTGAAACATAGACCACTTCGCCCCTTTTAAAAATAGTTTTATTTAACTTAAAAGCAAACCTCTTTGGAATACAAAAGGTAAAGTGTGACGTCGTGGACAAGAGGCATCGACGCTATAACGTAAGCTCACCAACTTGATGCACATCAACCCCAAGAACCTCGACGACATTATAAAACTATTATACTTAAGTTGCTTCGGCTATTATGTTGCTCCATGTATAGAGTCGAAGTCAGTAAAAGCGACATCGCTGCCTTAGCCTTGAAAATATCAAAGTGGTTAGGCATGACATCATTGAAAACAATGATGAAGACATGCGACGTCGTCGATGTCGACATTAAACTTTTAAAACGTTTAGATGAATCACGAAGACACCATGCCGCCAATCATCCACTGTCGTTGTTATCCACTTCAAAGCCGAAGGAATCACTCCATAGACACTTAGGTAACTATCATGTGCTTCCTCCTTCATCGATGTCGACGTTCAATGGTGCAGCCTCATCATTAGCTCGACAATGTATGGTGGCATGGCATTATCGTAAATTTTAAGAAAATTGTTTTATTACTACTTTAAGCAAAAACTTTTCACCAATTTTATTTCTTGTCCAATTTCTATTGGATAAAGCAATTTCTTTATAAATCCTTTTCAGAAATTACTACCACCCTAAATTTTCAAGTTCCCAACATATTTAAAATAATAAATTAATATCTTTAATTAATTATCTTTTTAAATACTTGTCTAACATAATAAATTCATAATAAATTGAAATCACTTGGGAAAAATCCCAAAAATTCACTGAAATTAGAGATATCCTTCTATATACCATATAAAAATTTCAAAGTCAAAAACCACATTTAATCAATTTAAATAATTAAAACCCAAAATGATGCTATTTCCTCCTTAGGAAATTCATAAAATAATCTATATAACTTGAAAAATTATGAAACTAAAAACCCATCTCCAGAAATGTTTTATACAACATATCAAAAAATTAAAGCATTTGGAGATTAAAATCTTAGGTTTACCCTTAAAACCCATTTTAATAATTCCCTAAATTTTTTAATGATCATTATTCTACCCAAATAATGATTAAACAACCATATCTTGGCAACACAAACAACAGTAATTTGGGTACTATCCATAACCGAATTCAAGATAAACAAAAGAGATGGATCTTGTATTATTCACCTTAAATTTAATGTTAGAGTTGAGATTTGTTGTTGCTTTAGTTTCCCTAAGCTTCTTCTCCCTTGAATCCCCTTGATTTCAGGATTTCTTCCCTAGGTTATGGCCGACCTCTTTTCTTCTTTCTTTTGATTATTTTGTTTGAGTAAAATGAGAATGATACGAGGGGGAGACGGTTTAAGGGGTTAAAAAATGGGTCTTCCTATTTTGCCCTCCTCATATTATCTCTTATATGTTAAGTTTAAACAACCTTAATTAATTAAGTATGGTACGACCTTATTAAGTTTCAAATCTTATTCTCCTCAACCCTTTACATTATTCTATTTAATCTACCCAATTAAATGTATTGAATAATGTTTAACTAAAAATAGGGGTGTTACAACAGTCGAGCCTCATCTTGGCGTTTTGCTGAGTAGAAAGGTTGGTTTGAGACCAACATGGACTTAGGTTGGCATTTGTGGGCTAATGGCAGATCAATTGGGCTCTCTTAGGTTGGGCCAAACTGTCTTCACTTGGTCACTTACTCCTTGCGAGAAAATTGAGCAACATTTTGCCTTCCAATTTTGTATTCACTTGCGGTTGCGGACTTAAAAAGCATTCAAATCTCGTCGACTGACATTTATGTAACGTAGTTAATGCACTTTCCACATGGCTTTGTGTAATTAGATGTGATTGTTAATCTTTCCAAACATGGCAGGAGGTGTGTTACGCCTCCCTATGTGCATAACTTGACTTAATACTAATCACTTTTGAACAGCCGTGATTCTTTTTGCTGTTTGAATTCAACACATGCGATTAAAGGCGATGGTATTCTTCCCTTAGCCCATAAAATCACTATTCATGAATTTTTTACAAAGCTTGTGAATCTTTTGCAATTCTTTACTAATGATAAGCCATTGGCATCATCATTTATTTTCTTTCCAGACTCTTTTGCATGCATGTATTTTTATCAATTTAGTTGGAATGTAGAGAATGGAAAAGGCTATTTGGTGCTTGAATTGTTGCTTGTTTATTCAGCTCAAACCATTGGTTGAAAACTTTCGCTTTGGACAGACTATGCCTTACCACTTGGCTTGGACTCTTGCCTACTGGACAAGGTGAAGCTAGGGCACTTCCTATCTTTGAAGCTCCGACACTCCAAACCTCAAGTTGTTTAGGATGCTTCGACACTTGATTAGAAGGAATAGGGGTTATAGCTCCTGCTGCTTCTATCGTGGTCGAAGCCTTGGTTTGCTTCTTGGCGAGGTTGTTTGGAAGCTTTCCAAGGTCTCTTGTGAGACCCAATGTGGAAGGCTTTGAAGATGGGAGATTAGTCAGTTTTATTCATCAAGTTCTTGATTATTTGAAGTACTTCTTCGACGAAGCCAGGTGCTTTCTAGACGATGTTAAGAGTGCAGGCTGGCTTGCTTTGGATGAGCTATTAATATGCTTCTTCTTCTTTTCTCTTTTTCTTCTTTTTAACTAAGTGATAAAAGTATCATTGCAAGCCTAGCGGGGTGGGCATTATGCCCCTGTGCTCTTTTGAACTGAATGAAATAGATCTACCATTGCAAACTCTGATTTGACAAATTTTGTGTTGCTTGATCATCTATGAAACTTGTTAAGCAGAATGCGTTAAGTATACAATGGTCCTTGTATTTATTCTACAGACATTTCTTTCTTTTTAGGATTATGCTAATAATTAATGTAATGATATGGTGGGCTGGATACAGCCGTTAATGCAACCAAGTGATGGACGAATGTAGAGTGGCAGTTCATCCGGCGTGAACTGAAATGAAAATTTGCTTATGGGTTCTCTTGGGCGGCAAGTGGTCGAGCGTGGAATGGCGGACAAGCCCAGAACATAAGTGCATGGGGCTGTAAGGTTAAGATAGGTTTACATGTCGTCTATCGTGAGGAGACCATTGTTCCCGAATTAAATCGGAGCGGAATTCCTTAGCTTAGACACTAAGTGAGTCGTGTGATGGTTAGGCAAGCTATACTCTACTCGCTCAAAAGGACTCGATGGTGAGATGGGCTATATGCAGCCATTCACAAGGAATATATAGATGAAAAAGTATTCATATTATGTTTTTTAAAAGAACTTATCTATAATGATGAGTTCAACCCGAGGTTATGATGCCCTTGGCTTTTAGATGAGGTAGCCGTTTATGATAGAGTAGGGGTTATTGCTAATGCCTCGGAATCGGGGGCGGCTTGGAAAGAACCAAGGCATTAACCAACGCGCTGCATCTGTTGAGAAACCCACCATTGATGGTGATGTTCTTATTTCAGCATGAGAACACCCTTCTTTGCTTGCATGAGAGTAGTTCTGTAATATTACCTTACTTGTTGTTGGTTGCTCCTAATTTCGCTGACCCTGTCTTAGAAAGGGAACTTCAGGATGAGGCGGTTGTAGGAGACTATGAGATCCAGCTTGGCAAGCATGGGTCGTCCTATTAACATGTTATAAGAAGATGGGCAATCAACTACTACGAAGTTTACATGGATCATTACAGCGAGTGGATCTTGGTCAAATGTTGTTACGAGCGAGGTTATGCCATTGGGACAATGCCCACACACTTAAATCCAAAAAAGGGCAAGGAACACGGGGTGAGGCTGGATGTAAGAAGCCTGAAATCTTCAAAGACATTCTTGAACATGACATTGACCGTGCTAACCCCATCCTTGATGGCCCGATGAACATTGGAACTAGCCATGGCAAAAGAAACTACCATGGGATTGTGATGGGGTTAGGACCCTGCTTCCCTATCTTGGGCCGTGAAGCCGATCAACCGCTCTATTTCTAATCGAAGCGCCTTGAATGTCCGACACTCCAATGAGTAAACCTACGTGATTATGCCCACTTCTTTTTGACACCATGACTAGGCTCCCTAACAACTGCTACCCATATGAAGTTCTTCGCATATGGTCAGGACATCGGCGATGGTTGGAACCTTGGCGCTATTTGGCTGAGGTGGCCGATTCTGCCATTGTTCATGGTTTTCCCTTTGCTCGACCTGATGTCGAACAAATTCCAGGAGTACTTTTTCCTAGATGAGCCTTTCGATTTCATCCTTAAGCATACGACAGTCTATTGTAGAATGGTCATTGATTCGATGGAACTCAAAGTACTTGGCGTTGCGGCGAGTTTCCTCTTACTTTCCGTCTCTGATGGTAGCAGACCTTTGATAATGCACTTGGTTCCTGGTGGGGAGGTAGATAGTGGCGATTTCCCTATTTAAGTATGAGTAGTTATGATACCTGAGCTCGTAGGGAGGGTCGGCCTCTGGACCCCTTCTGATGTCAGCTTGACAACCACCGTTTCCACGATTGTTGTTGTTACGAGGGCCGATTTGGGCAGGGTGCTTTGCCTTGTTTTCACTCTTTGAATGATCTACATCTTCCATCCTCATTATGACGTTAGCCCATTGATATAAGTCGGTTAGGGATGAAGCCGGTTGTTTTTGAAACTTTCTCTGCATCCTAGACTTGTACCTGACCCATGAGCGTAGGGCCATGACCAAGCTACTCACATTTGCTCCCCAAGCTGGGTGGACTCATCATTAAAGTGGCTAACATATAACCGTAACCCTAATTAATATTTCCCAGCCCGCTGGCCAACATGATATGGGTACGGGACATGAAGAAATGAGTCTTGAAGTCCATGCATAGTTGAGCCCAGGAGTGGATATTGCCTGATCGCAAGTGTAAGAATCTACCGGAGGCCGATCCAGCAAGGGTGGAAGAGAAGAGCAAGCCTTTGCTAAGTCGGAGAGCTACACGGGCGATGAAGTTGGATGTTGTGATGTGGTCAGAGGGGTTTGCATTTCCATCATACTTGTCAATTGGCTGTAAGGCATATCGCCAATGGATGTAAGTGTCCAAGATTATTGGAAGACAGGCATATGAGAATGTCTCGTCCTTAGCCTTGTGGTTTGCATTCTGTTGAGTTGTTGGCGAAGGACGTGCATTTCTTCTCAGAGGCTAGCAACGGCCTGTTGTAGGATGTTCTAACCAACCACAGGCTGAGGGCTCAGTCATCTCCAGGGTGGAGTAGGAGATCAGTTACGAGATGGAGAAGGACAAGGACGAGATGGAGATCTCCCCCTATGCACCGAGGGGGATCTAGAATGCATGGTTCGCTCTCCATTTTGCCTATTCTAAGCCACATCCCTATGGGATTGGGAATATGCCGAGGGAGCCATGCACGCCCTACTAACGGTAGGGGACCGCTGTTGAGACGGTCAAATACAAAAGTTCGTGGATGATTAGGAGTTGGCGCCATTCTGCTGAAGGGGAACGACGACAGGTTGGCCTAATAGATGAAGTCAAATCCAAGGCGAGGTCAATTTGGCTAGGCATGCACGCGATGTACCTTATAGGATGGATCGGGATGTCCATCAGCGGAGTTTCTGGCACCATCCTCTCATGGACCTTGGTAGTGTTTAGGAGATCGTAACCGTTGGAAGGATTGGCTTTGCAAGCGGGCAGGTCGACCAGGTCAACTATCGAAGGAGCTGGTGGGACAAATTTACCTTAGCTTGAGCGTCCATCTGCATCCTTAAGTCATCCACTTTGCGGGCCCGCTGACCCACATTTGACAGCTGTAGCAGTACAATACACTAAATTTCTTATTTGGAGCCAAGATTAGGCTGGACGGCACTGGATAGATTATTTCTATTGCTTTGGTGCTCATTAGAGTTGTTACCTTCAAATGGCGGAGGATTATCCATGGTAACAAGTCAGATTAGGTCTTGCTTATTTGAGAGGTGTGGAAAGGGGAGATCTTTTTAGAGGGAGACCCTCCTTCTAGTGTCAAAATGTTGACTAGTTTTCTAGCCAACCTCGAAATGATTCGAGTGCGTTGAGAAAAGCAAAGGCTAGTTGCTAATCACTAGTCTTTAAAAAAAGAAAACGAGAAGTAAAATAAGAGGCTGAAAGGTAAATAACACAATATATGGAGTGGTTCAATAAGGCTTCCTAGGTCCACCGTGGAGTTCTCTTACTATATATTTCTCTTGTAGCTACATGAAATTATAAGAAACTAATAAGAAAAATGGGGCACTCAAGAGTAACAAAGCTATGTAATTTCATGGACATATGTTGTATTAGGAGCGTTGAATTATACATAGTTTTTAGGATTCTTAAATGTTTTAATAAGCGTTCCACCCCTTTGAAGTTGCAAAACAAGGGGTATCTATAGTAACTAAAGTGGATGGAGGACGGTTGAGATTGCATTGTAGAGCTAGCAAGAAAAGTGTTTGACTGTTGATTTGACTATAGAGGTGGATGGTTGACAGTTGTAAAGTATGCTAGAAGATGTGCGGTGGATGAGAATTTACTCATTGTCTCTCTGTACCTGCCATGGGCTTGCAATAAATGTGCATTTAATGTTGATGATAAGCCACATCAGTCCAGCTGCCCAACTATGATGTTTAGGATGGATGGATGGACATCTTTGTCTTTCACTTGAGTGTTCACGTGGCTGAGCTGGCTGTCGGCAACATGGAAGATACTTAGAATCTTATAGAGGACCATGTTGGAAGATGATTAATGACCAGGTGCGAGGCGGTTGGGATGGAGGCCTGATCCTGGTTGGAGTTGGCTGTACTAAAGCCACACTAAAGACGGACCATGCTATGGCTATTCTTGCATGATGTGCTATCTATTGGGGAGGGCTTGGGTAGGAGCCGACCGTCGACTGATGTGATGTTTGGCGAATTGTGTTGACTTTCAATTGTTGCTGGAAATAGTTTGATATAGAGGAACCTGCCGGGACCGACCCGGACCTGGTCCAGATCTTGCCTAAGTGTATAGGATGAGACAACTGAGCATCATCTTGGCGCTTTGCTAAGTAGAAAGGTCGGTTTGAGACCAACATGGGCTTGGAGCGGCCTAAGCGAGTCGGTGTCAAATCAATTGGGCTGGCGTTGATTGGACCAAACAGTCTTCACTTGGCTTGTTAACTACTTGCGAGAAAATTGAGCAACACCCGTAATCATTATTATATCATACACACACACCCCAATCACACATGATAGAAAAAAAATAAAAAACATACTTTTATTTCGAACAAGATTTGTTACAGAGTTAAAATTAAATAACAAATTACATAATTGCCCTAGGGCATACCCTTAACTCTCTTGGCATTACCATAATTTATTGTGAAAAGTGTCTTATTTTATCTAAATTTGGAAAATAATTTTTAGATTATTATAATAAATTTAAACTAGTTCAATTTTTTTTAACAATTAATATATCCGTAATAAAATTCAATTAAAACTATTTATATGTGCATAATTCTTAATACTATTTTTCAAATGAAAATATTTCATTTATTCTATTTATTACTTAAATTCATAATATGCATCATTATTTCTAAAATTCATAACAAATTAAATAATGATAATAAAATTCATACAGAATTATCATACAATTTGCAAAACTATATAGTAATTTTCATCATAAAATTATATTTATTTAATATATATACATATACAAACATACATATTATATAATTGAAACACTCAATTGAAGTGTGTATATATAATTACTAGCATCCAAAATTAACAAAAATCAGAAACTAATCTTACGACGAGATTGAGAGTTTATTTTTAAATGTATTTTTTGTTTAATACACACACACACACATATATATTAAAACAACTAAAAGAATTTTAAAATTTATTTATTTATTTTTTGGTCAAAAATATTATGACAACAATAGTGTAGAATAAATAATTAGATTAGGAGTTTTTTTCCTTGATGAGTAATGTCGGTTGATTACTCGTTGAGTTGCAAGTGATTACCTATTTGGATAACTCTTACTTTGTCCTCTTACATTGATTTGCATAATCTAACTATTGGCTTTATATCTCTCTAATAGAGATATTAAACTATTGAGGTTGTATGCATCAATCGAAGAAAAACACCTTTCTATTATAGGACTAATAAGGCTAAACATGTAAAATATCTAACCTTATCTTTCTTTACAATCTTTAGCTAATAATCCAATTATAATACATATAAAACTTATGTATATTGGTCAATTATGAATAAGGGAGCCATCACTCACACACATACACAAAATAATAATTTCATAAATATTATATATTAATAATGTGGCTAAATATATATATATATATATTTGGCCATATTAATAATATATAATATTTATGAAATTATTATTTTAGCTTGTTTAATTAATTATAAAAATGTAAGATTTTTATATGTTTTTAATTAATTGTAATCCCTTTGGTAATAATTAAAAGCCCCCAAAAATAATATATAATTTATATTAATTTCCTCCATTTTACTTTATAATAATTATAAATAAATTTAGAAATATGTTTACAACTAAATTTGTGTGACTCCCTATTGAGCACTCGACCCTCACTAAACTAAAATATGTTGATAACTACAACAGTTACAAATTAGTTCAATCAAGTCCCAATGCTATGATAATATCATAGTTAATAGAGAATAAGGTTCACTATAAGCGTTAGTTACATAATCAAATTACATAATTGTCCTTAGGTAATAACTTTAGCTTTATCATAAGTCATAATTCACAAAACAAGAATTTGATGCTAAAAAGGAAAAATTTCGGCAATCTGAAAAAGAATTAGGATTTACTAAACTTTCTAAATTGAAATTTATAATTCTATAGAGGTTAAAAATCACCTTATCTTTGGAATTACACTATGTTAAAAATGAATTCCAATAAGTAGAAAATGACAATAGAGGATCTGAACCAATAGCTATTATAGTCAACATATAAAAACAAGTGGCATCAAATATTTATATGTGCATACATCTTATTAAGATTTTCCAAATGAAAATATTTTATTTATTTCTATTTGTTACTTAAATTCATAATATATATTATTATTTCTAAAATTCATAACAAATTAAACAACGATAATAAAATTCAAACAGAATTATCTTATAATATGCAAAACTATATAGTAATTTTCCAAATCATAAAATTATATTTATTTTATATATATACATATACAAACATGCATATTATATATATATATATATAAATTGAAACACTCAATTGAAGTGTGTGTGTGTATAATTACTAAAATCCAAAATTAACAAAAAATTAGAAACTAATCTTACGACAAGATTGAGAGTTTCTTTTTAGATATATTTTTTGTTTAATACACAAACACACATACATACATATATATATATTAAAACAATTAAAAGAATTTTAATTTTTTTATTTTATTTTGAGGTTGAAAATATTATTACAACAATAGTGTAGAATAAATAATTAGATTAGGAGTTTTTTCCTTGATGAGTAATGTCGGTTGATTACTCGTTAAGTAGCAAGTGATTACCTATTTGGATAACTCTTACTTTGTCCTCTTACGTTGATTTACATAATCTAACCGTTGGCTTTATCTCTCTCTAACGGAGATATTAAACTATTGAGATTGTATGCATTAATTGAAGAAAAACACTTTTCTATTATAGGACAAATGAGGCTAAACATGTAAAATATCTAACCTTATCTTTCTCAACAACCTTTTACCTAATAATCCAATTATAATACACATAAAACTTATGTATATTTGTCAATTATGAATAGGGGAGCCATCACTCTCACACACACATAATAATGATTTCATTAATATTATATATTAATAATATGTCCAAATATATATATATATATGTATGTATGTATGTATGTATATGTATTCGGCCATATTAATAATATATAATATTTATGAAATTATTATTTTAGCCTAGTTAATTAATTATAAAAAATGTAACATTTTATATGTTATTTTAATTAATTGTAATCCCTTTTTTAATAATTAAAAGCCCCTAAAAATAATATATAATTTATATTAATTTCCTCCATTTTAATTTATAATAATTATAAATAAATTTAGAAATATGTTTACAACTAAATTTGTATGACTCCCTATTGTGCACTCGACCCTAACTAAACTAAAATATGTTGATAACTACAACAATTACAAATTAATTCGGTCAAGGCTCAATGCTATGATAATATCATAGTTAATAGCGAACAAGGTTCACTATAATCGTTAGTTACATAATCAAATTACATAATTATACTTAGGTAATAACTTTGGCTTTATCATAAGTCGTAATTCATAAAATAAGAATTTGATGCTAAAAAGGAAAAAATTCGGCAATTTGAAAAAGAATTAGGATTTACTAAACTTTCTAAATTGAAATTTATAATTCTATAGAGGTTAAAAATCACCTTATTTTTGGAATTACACTATGTAGAAAATGAATTCCAATAAGTAGAAAATGACAATGGAGGATCTGAACCAATAGTTATTCTAGTCAACATATAAAAAACAAGTGGCATCAAATCTAACTTACCAAACTAAAATGAAATATGTGTGTCATTTTCCACCGCACCCAACTACGATTAAACATTAATGCTGATCAGCATTCATCGTCCGTTGAATCCGAAAAGAGTAATGGAAACCAAGTGTAACACCCTATATTTTTAGTAACATTATTTAGGATATTTAATTAGTTAAATTAAATTAAATTAAATAATGTAAGTTGATTAATGGATTGAGATTTGTGATTAAATAAGGGGTAGCCATGCCATGTTAACAATGAACTAAAGAATAAAAATGAAGTGTTAGAGTAAATAAATAAGGGGCAATATAGGAAAAACATTATTCTTATACCCTAAACTCTTAGGCCATACAATTCACACGTTCATTCATACAATCACAAACAAAAATAAGCTAAGGCCGGCCACCATTAGCAAGCTGAAGAGAAGATAAAAGCTAGGATTTCAAGAGAAAGAATCAAATCACTTAATCAAGGACAAATCTCACATATTTAATCACAAAGCTAAGGTGAATAATGACTACATCTCATTTTTTTAAATTATTTTCAGTTTTAAAATGAATCCGAAGTATTTTGCATGATAATGCCATGTTTTTGAATGATAAAATGTTTATATATGCTTGTTGATGATTTATGCTTGTTCATATAGATTTTATGGTATGTTTTAATGTGAAAACCCTATTTAATGACATCCAAATGTCTTGCGATTTTTGATATAGATCAGAAATAATATTTTAGATATCGGTTTCAATTTTCATAATTTTCTAAATTATTGTGGATTTTATATTAATTTTCTAGTGTAGAAAATGATTATTTGGGTTTTAAATTATTTACGGCTAAATAATTAATATTTTGGGACTGAAATTAATATATGTTAGGAAACATATTAAAAATGATTTTTTGTAATTTTTGTAGAATTTTCCTAAGTGTTTTAATAGATATATAAAATTATTTAAGGTATGTATATTTTTTATATTTGTAAAAGGAGAAGGGGTATTTTGTAAATAAATTAAATTGTTTATTTCTGAAATATTGGCAGCACTTATAGAAAAGAAAATTAACAACCAAATAGATTTTGACAAATAAGGCAGGTTAGTTGAAAAGATTACTTTAAAAGGCTAAAAATCAATTTAAACATGTTTTTTTCTTCATGTTTTACTACTTTCGGCACCAGGGGTTCTGACCTAGTAGTTCCACCACCATCACCATCAAAACTAATGTGCATGGCTTCAAAGACTTGGTGCGTAGCGAATTGGATATAGGTGGAAGGTATTGGGTCGAAACCATGGATTTTGAAGGGAAGAAAGCGCTACTTTGCTTTCAAATGAAAACGCGCCTGCTTTTGCTTTCGAAGGGTTTGCTTTCGACTTGGTTGGCTTTCGACTGAGTCAAATGTTTTAAAGGAAAGGTTTCAAATGGGTTGTGCCTTTTGTTTTAAATAAATGATTTCGAATGGGGTCGAAACCCCTAGCTGCCGCTTTTCCTACCTTTCGAAGTCAATGGTTTCGGAAGGTATACTTTATTTTTAAAACTTAACCACTTCTCCAATGCTTTCAGAAGTTTGGTTTCGACACCATCACTTCTTTACTTAGGAATCGCTTTCGAAAGAGTGCTTTCGACTTAAATGTTTTAATGACCCTTTTGCTCTATTGAATTATAATCCAAAGGTTTCGAAAAAGATGGTTTTAAATGGTTTCGAAAGGTGTTTCCACATGTTTTAAATTGAACCCAATGCTTTCGAAAGGTTTGTTGTTTACAAAGGTTTTGATGCTTTCGAAAGGTTGTAAATGAAGGTTTCGAAGGGGTGGTTCCCCAACGGTTTCGAAAGGTCTGAAAGGAATGGTTTTCCAATGTTTTCGAAGGGAAAAGTTTAAAGTGTTTTAAAGATAGGATGCCTAAGGTTTTAAAGGAAAGGTTTTTAAAGTATTTTCGAAAGGAAGATTGAATGGTTTCGAAAGGAGTGTTTTGGCTTTTGGCCTAGGTTATAAAGAAGGGTTTACTTGGTTTTGAAAGGGGTACTTTCAATGGATTCGAAAGGGGTACTTTCAAAGGTTTAAATGTTTTCATCAACAAAGGTTTGTGTAAAGTATATATATAACATGGCAAGGTGATTTTGAGTAAAGCTTAGAGTATACGTATTTTCCTTGTTTAAGTTTGGTTTAAAGGTTTTAAATCAATTTGAGATGAAAGGGTTTTCAAGGAAAATTTTGTGAAGATTACCCTAAGTAAAATGACTCCGATATTAGAATACTAGATGAGACTGGTATAGGGTCGCGCCCTATACATTAGCTATTAGCCCCAGCTAATTTAGTCAAAAATTCTAATGTGTAGGGCTTTGTCACAGGTAAGACTAAAATTATGATTACACACAGAAGGAAATATATATTTATATACAAATAGGTTATTGGTGAACCCGCAAAACCATTAGGATTAGGTGACCCTGAGAGAAGTTAGGTTAAGGACAGACCGTCCAGAAGAGGAGTATCTAATAGATAAGTTAGGGACAGACCGTCCAGAAGAGGAGTGTCTAACAGGTGTTAGATTATTTTGTTTATATTGTCTGGTAGGCCCGAGTCAGCCATAGGTTAGTAGTTAGCCAAACAAAACTACAGTGTTCAGATAGATAGTTCATTTGTTACCTGATACGTATGTTTACATAAAAATGCTTTACAGTTTTAACCAGTTTTGGTTGCAGGATAAAGGTTTGCAAAAGATAAGTTTTAAAAGGATATTAGTGAGGGGAAACCCGTTCCGCTAAGCGGCGTGGTCTCACTTAATATCAAATAACCATGATGTATAGTATTATTCATACCAGGCTTTATGTCTGACTCGAAGTTTATGTTTTCCCCTTAAACTCTCGGGTGCTCATAATTGATTTGAGTAGGCCAAGGGTTGAGGTTTACAGGTTTTTAGTAGGATGACGAATAAAGCTACCAAAGACGAGCAGGTGGCTGACGGATAGCTATTAGGAGTTGCTGTTTTACTTTGTTTATTTCGCCGTGTTGTATTATGTCAGTTATGACTATATATTACTCTGGTCAACCAAGGGGGCATCATCATATGTTGCTTTTGGCGTATTTATGTAATAATTATATTTTATTTGAACATGGGAAACGATTATGGGATTATGTAACTTGGATATGAAAATTTATTTTGAAATGTAATCAGAAGAATGTTTTAATCTGTGATGTTTTTATTTCATATTCAAGTGCTTCTGATATTATGACACCATTAACATTGTCGTATTTGGTTACCAGAATTTAATACTATGGATGACTAAAACATCTGTAGCGCTTAGCTTCGGGCCTCCAGATAGGGGATGTTACACCAAGCATACTCAATACATCGGTAAGCTCTCGATTGCGTTCTATTAAATTTTCATAACTATGAATAACCCCAACCAAAGCTACACGACGTTGGATATCACGAGGCTACTAATTTTTGTAATTATTTAACTATAAAATATATGAACGAAATAAAATAGTTATAGAATATGCTTAGTGCCTCCAAATTTTTTTCCGAAACATATTGATGCTAGTTGTTTAGTTTAACTAAATGCTGGTCGATGTGGTGGTCTACCGGAGTATATTGTTTTTATTGAACATGGGTTTATCTGCTACTAACAACAAGCACAGAAGGTTCGAGTCTTCCTTAAAGATGCCGCGAAGCCGTTTAGTTTTTACGAAGAGATGTGAGTAGATTCAAAATAAGAGTATTGAAAAATAAATTTATTGAATGCATGAAAAATTGAAGTAACGGTTATGATAGTGTTTGATTTGAAAACGATCAATTTATAAAATGATTTTAATATACAAAAATGAAAATAATTTTTTTCTCCTTTTTTGAGAAATATCAAAATTTATCTTCACTCCACCCCTTCTCCAATTAATTGAAATGACTATGATTTTCCTAATACTTCGTCTCTCCTTAGTCATTTCACATATATATTTTGAAAACTCAATCAAATCTAACGCTACTTAAATCATCTCTAGCAGGGGAGGGGAAATCAGTGTGGGGAAGGAAATTAAAAACGTCGAATCCTCCCACTTTTCCAGCAATCAAGTGAGAGAACACAGTGTTTTTATATATTTATGAAATGATTATAAAAATTAGAAATTAGGGATTTTGCAATTATCGGTCGAAATCGTAAAAATTGAGTGAAAGGAGGAGAATGGCTTGATCTTCCAATGGGTATGTTTTAATTTTGATTTTAGTTGAATTTTGGAGGAAATAGAAAAAAAGTTCAGTCAAAGGAGGACATGATCTTGTAGTTTTGAAGATGCAGAACATAAATGAAGAAGGTTCTAACTCTACAGCCTTTGTGCGTAGAAGGAAAACATCGAGAAGGAGTAGAAGAGCTTTCGATGGCGATGACAAAGGATTTGGAGTGGATGTACCGAATATGATTTCACCGACATTCCTGTTTAGGTTGGTCACAATGCTTCGAGAAGGCATTCATCACATTTTCATCGACGGAAAAGAGCTCACGGTATATCGTTTATTATCGTTAAAATTTATTAATGCCTTAATTTCTTTTTATATATTACTAATTTACATTAAAACCGTATTATAAATAGAATTGCGATAGAATGAGATGTCATGGAGCTTTCACAACAACGTTGAAATGGTGGAAGAGATTAAATGTACATCTACAGATTAGAGACCAAGTAGTTAAGATATTTGGTAGATTTATGGATATCGAGTTAGTTTTTTTAGATAATAGATGTATTCATGTTATAGTCAAGCGTTGGTGGCCAACAACACATACATTTTTATTTTCAAATACCGATATTGGTTTTACACTGTTAGATTTTACCATGTTACCATCTATGCTTATGGGGTTGACTACACTCAATTATGATATGATGAAATTTGGAGTTGGTTTTGCAATGCTAGTATATTTTTACTGCTACTTGTCGAGATCAATATCAAGATTGGAAATGTCGCTTTATCCTATCTAGTTAAATATTTTGTTGATGATTATATAATGCAAAATTTGAATAATCTGGATCACACTGCTAGAATATTTGCGTTGTACATGATGGGGACTCTTTTTTCACAACAACAAATGATAAAACCAATCTTGGGTATTTAGAGATGGTTATGGATTTGGAAGTAGCTCAACAATATGATCAGGGTTCAGCTATTCTGGAATATTTATAGCAAAGCCTAGATTTTGCTATGACCAATAGAGGTCATATCACCGAATTTGTCGAGTTTTTGCAGGTACATTAACTTACCGTGTACTTGAGTTGTTATATGTTACTTGTCGAATTATCATTTTTTTAACATAATAATATATTTTTTATTTACACTATTGGTTCTTCGAGTATATGACTGTCTGCAGCTATTGTAAAAGAAAGTGTGAAGTAGTCATCTTACCCAAGAATAAAAGCGTGGGAAAAATGAAATAGAGCCAAAACCCATAAAACTACAGCTCATTTGTTTTCCATCACCCGATTATCATATTGATCATCATTAGGCCAGTCATATAAATTAGAATCCGTGGAACACCTCAATTGTATCTGAACTAAATGAGGTTTTGGTTGCTCGTAACCTACCGATGAAATGATTGCCTCTACTTGTTTCTCCAAGGAACTTTATGAGTTATTTCTAGTAGTGCGTTACTTGTGGGAGTTGACCGGCCTTATAGCTATCCCATTAGATCAGACTTTGCATAGCCAAAACACATGCAACTACAGCTCATTTGTTTTCCATCAACCGATTATCATATCGATCATCATTAGGCCAGTCATATAAATTAGAATCCATGGAAAACCACAATCGTATCTGAACTAAATTAGGTTTTGGTTGCTCGTAACCTACCGATGAAACGATTGCCTCTCCTTGTTCCTCCAAGGGAACTTTATGAGTTATTTCTAGTAGTGTGTTACTTGTGGGAGTTGACCGGCCTTATAGCTATCCCATTAGATCATACTCTGCACATGACTTGTAGAATGAAATATGGTAGCTACACAATGATGCAAGATGAGCTATATCAAGATGACCGCCAACAGTATGTTTATCAAGAACAAGACATAGACTACAACACGTATTGGAAGCTAACTGCAAAAGATGTTGGTCTATTACTAGATGCCACAGTTCGTATTGGAAATATGGATTTTTTTGCCCATCTTCTCTTAAGTTAGGTATTCAAGTCCCTATCGTTATGTCTTTAGAAGTTAATTATTCATCATAGTTTTATCCCTCACACGAGCAAGCAGATCGAGCAGAAGATCCTGGTTGGTACATGTAATAGCTGGGCGGGATCCAATACCTATCCCTCATTTGGCTAAAATACCCCCAGCCCCGTCTCACTATTCAATCGATGGTTTATGGGAGATGAACATGGTATGCGGAATCTTATTCTTCAAGAATTGCAGTATTACGAGGACGGGTTGCGGAGCATAAATGACATGGCAAATGATTTTATAAGTTAATAATCTCTAATTCCAAATATGTTCCACAATCCTCTATTTTCTATCGTAAATTTATGTTATTTGGTCTTTCTTTTATGCAGAACATGGAGTTTAAAAGGGAACCCAAGTTGTGTCTTGTAATAAAAGCATCGGTCGATCGAAATCTAGAAAAAAAGGAAAACAATTCATCAAAAGCAAGGCAGTGACGACGATGAAGACGACGACGATGAAGACGATGGCAGTGACGATGAATGCAATGATGATAAAGGAAAGATGCAATCGTAAGCAGTAGATATGAGGTTAAATTCAGAATTCCAACCACTTCATCTTCTACTCGGGTATGTGTTATAATTTATATTCAAAATCAAAAGTGATCATTTATATTTAGTTATATATTTGATTGTTGTATACAGGTTCGAATCGCAGAAAGGAGAAAGTCGAAGGTAAGAAGAAGAGTTGTGGAATTATTAGCAAGATGATATCTTTATTCAAAGGGAAAGGGAGTAAGAGTGGAAAGGTAGATTTGGAAGATTTTTAGTGATTGTTTAATTTTAGCAATGATTTCATGATTTGAAATTTGTCTAAGGATGTTATATATGCTTATTTATGTTGTTACATATGCTTGTAAGTTGTCATATATGCTCAAATATGGCATTGGTAGTTGGTTTATATGTTTTAGATTGTCTACTTCTATATGCATGTAAATTGTTCATATGCCTGTATATATTTTGCTTTAGGACATACATACATACATACATACATACATACATATATAAACCTAAAACGGTAAAATGAAAACCGTCTAAGGCTATAAACGGTTTTCTATTTGCCGTTTATAGCTTAAACAGATTTCATTTACTGTTAACCAAAAAGGTTTTCATTCGCCGTTTAAATTTATTTTTGAATTTATATTTTTATTCAAAACTCCAAAGAACACCATGTGATCGTTTTGCTACAACGGCTATAAATGACTATATTTTTCTCTATAAATTCATTCTTCAATTCAGACTCATTCAATCAAACATATCAGCAACTAAAAAATGTCACAACATAACTTTAGCAGTGAAGAAGTTGAAAATGAAAATTCGAAGTTCAAAGGGTCTATCAACAATAGTGAAAACGACATGGAGGATAGTCAAACCGATTTTGATGAAGATGATGAGCTATATAAACAAAGAGATTTTCTTCAATTATCATCAGAAACCACTACTGATACTGATAAGCTAGAGCTAATGATGCAAGTGGTAATCGTTCACCAACAAAGAGTCCAAACATTCATAATCAAAGGATGTAGTTGTGGATCTCATGGTGGAAGTGTATTTGGCTGTATAGATAAAAGGAACATGCATTACCATAAAAGTGGAACTGCTAAATTACTTAAAGACTATTTCAACGCCCCTTATACTTATGACCATAAAGATTTTCATCGCGATTCCAAATGAGTAAGAATATGTTCGTGTAGATTTTTAATGGAGTTGTTGGACATGATAATTATTTTATTCAAAAACATAATAATGCTCAGACCATAGGATGTTCACATTATCAAAAAATTATAAGAGCATTACATGTTATAGCTTATGGGATAGCCCCTGATGCATTTGATGAGGTGATCCGAATGGGTGAGAGTACCATACACTTAACTCTAGAAAAGTTTTGTATAGCTATTATTGAATTGTATGGTGAGGAATATTTGCAATCTCCAATGCAAACCGATGTCAATAAACTGAAAAAGTTAAGGGCAAAAGGAGGTTTTTTCTAGAATATTAGGTGGTCTCGATTGTATGCACTGAGACTGGAAAAATGCCCCAAAGCTTGGCACGGTCAATTTATTGGTCATTATCCTAAAGTTATAATGGTATTAGAAGTAGTTACCTCACATGATCTTTAGCTTTGGCACATGTACTTCGGATGTCCTGGATCCATGAATGGTATTAACATGTTACACCAATCATGTCTATTTAAAAATCTCACACATGGGAATGCCCCTACATGCAATTTTAGTATTGCTAGAAATTCCTATGATATGAAATATTATTTAGCGAATGGTATATATCCATCGTGGGGGTACCCTGGTCTAAAAAAATTTATATCCAAAAACAAAGAAACATAAATATTATGCTAAAAGACAAGAAGCTACGAGAAAAGATGTAGACATGTTTTGGGGTATTACAAGCAAGATTTTCCATTGTGAAAAATCCTATTAAACCGTGTAAGCCAAAAAAATTGAGCAATGTGATGCGAGTATGTGTTATACTACATAATATGATCACTAAAGAAGAAAGATGCACGTTACCATCTTATTTAGGCTACGATCCAGATAATACAGCTATAGTTGTTGCTGAGAGAGATCCAGACACAATTGAGGTTTTCTTGAGACGTTTGCATAAAAATAGATCCAGATAAATACATGAAAAGCTTTAAGATGATCTGGTTAAGCATTTGTGGCATTTAAAGGAAAATCATTGATGTAATTCATTGTGTTAGCTATGTACTATTTTATTATATCGTGTAATGTATTAGATAAAGGTTATTGTATAGTTTACGTTGTGCAACAATATGAAATATTATTTATTGGCATTCAACAATTATATTTTCCTCTACTGTAGTGTTCAATCACATTTATGAACAGTGACCAGTTTAATCAACATATCTTGTATTGTTTAGTCAATTCAACTTATAGCTTTTCTGACATTGTAATATCCAATATCCTTTATAGACAATTCTATGTACCATTAATATGTCTTTTAGCTATGCAATCTTTTAGATACTTTAGTATTCAATCACCTTTATTTAGAGTATGTGTGAGTATATTCACTATAAATAACATCTCCTCCTACTATTTTGCAGCAACATAAATTTTTTCAACAATGGTGGATCATAGTCGCATTTCTCTCCCTTCATCATACAACTATGAAAGTCCACTTAAGCACTCGATGCCTTTCAATCCATCAACACTATAAACTGATATTGATTTCTATATTGAAATGAAGATAGACACCATGAAGATTTGCAAGAGCATGAACGAGAACAAGAAGAACTTCAAAAACAAGTGAGAAAACAAAGACATCACGAAGAAAGACTAAGACGACATCGAAGATGCAATTCAAGGCATCAACAACAACGAATCAACCTTTCGAAACTTGAGCAAGAACTTGACTCACAAAGTATAATATGTGAATGTGGGTACGCCGCTATAGAAGATGTCATCCAACGAGGAAATGATGTTGGTCATCGTCATTTCAGATGCCACATGTATCCAAGAGGTTATGGCTTTTGAAAGTGGATTGACGATCATTTTCCTCAACGAGCCGCTGACCACGCTAACGAATTAGAGTATCAACTAACAATGTTGCAAAATCAATCTGTTAGGTGGTAAAATAAAATAAATAGACTTCACAATAAACTTCATCGGCTAAATATTAGTAGAAAAAACTAAGTTATTAAGGCTAATAGTGTTTATGTTTGATAATGTAAGATGACGATGTATGCCATTATATCACCATTTTCAGTACTGTTTTTGGTTTCTTCGAATAGAGATTAATATTTCAATAAATAGCTCATACAAGCATTGTAGCATACAAATAGCGATAAATAGATATTACGCTTAACAATCACTCTTAAGGTTGTTACTCAAATTGCAATGTATGGTTGTTCCATAGCTTGTATGCATCGTGCCCTACAAAGCTTGTACGGTATTCGAAGATGTAACGTGAGTTGTAGGTTGAACGGGACAGCTGAAAAATGTCCTCTTCTTTCACCTCAGTATTTATTTTGGGTATCTCCTACATGACCTACTAAATGTGACGAACGTACTTCTAGTGTCTAGAATCCTCTGCATTAATCTACATTTTGAATGATTGGTGTATGATTCATTGACGGTAACTCAAAAATCTTGATCAATCTCTTCTTCCATGTGAAGACTATATTTGTCTGAATGTATGCTTTTATCAATACTTAGTAATCCGTTGGAGTCCATGCTTCATTTGTCATAGTGAAATTTAATAGCTCAAAATAGCATTTGCATTCATATGTATAGTAGAAACGATATTAAAGAGCAAAGAAACACCATATTAACAAATTTCTATATAAAGTTGATAAGACTAGTCAATGCCAAAAAAAGTTGAATGATTTTAAGGAAAACAAACAATTTCTATATGAAGTTGATAAGACTAGTCAATGTAAAAAAAAGTTGAATGATATAAAGAGCAAACAAACAATTTGTGTATAAAGTTGATAAGACTAGTCAATGCAAAAAGTAGATGAATGATTTTAAAGCAAACAAACAATTTCTATATAAAATGATGATAAGAATAGTTGATGCAAAAAAAAGTTCAATGATATTTAAAAGCAGCTACAATATTTCTTCTCAAAGTTGATAAGATCGGACACTGCAAAAATCAGCTGGTAAGACTAAACACTGCAAAAATCAGTCGATAAGACTAGATACCGCAAAAATCGGCTGATAAGACTAGACATTGTAAAAATCAATTGCATCAAATTCATTATATACATTGTGTATAACATATTACATACCGTCTTCATACTCAAACAAATCTATCTCTATTAAACAAAGGAACAAACTAATGATAAACTCAAACAATAACAATGTCCTTGAAATGAACTTGTATGGTGATAGTCTCATGAACTTTACTGATTTACAATCGCAGTCTGAAGCTTCACAAGTTACACCAACACAATTCTTTACTCTACAACAAAATCAGCTACTTATTGAACTATACTTTGTAGTTTGGTAACATTCTCAATTAAATCCCTCTAAAACCGAACATGTTTGGTTCATAACCGATAACTCCTCCTGCATAAACAACTCAAGGGACCCATTCAGATACTACTATAAGTGATAAGGGGAAAGGCAAGACAAAAAGAGTTTACAACAAAAGAAAGCCCAAGGATCCTCAATTTGATGGTTCTGTTGATACTAGCACTGATAATGGTAAGACATGGAGAACACATGACTATAAGGTGTTGACCAATGCATGGGTCAATGCATCTGTAGTTTCATTAGGGCGTTCGGGTGGAAGGTTCTTTTATTTGAGAATAGTTAGAACTACAACCAGGGCTCAAAATGCCACAAAAAACTATCGTTTGAGAGCACAAAGACAGCATCATATAACTTGAATACTATGTGTACCAAATATAAAGGTATTACAGCACAAAGAGGAGACATACTAAGGGGTGGACGGTCGTTTAGAGACTTGAAAGAAGATTATGATAAAATATATCATTATACTTATAGCAGTGATTTAAAGACTCATGGAGCATTTGAAATTCTCCATGTGAAGCCGTGTTGGACAACTCTCAATTAAGAAGAGGATGTTGGTGAAGAAGATACTGAAGAACTTAATTTAAGAAATGTATCTTCAAGACACCGATGAATTCATCCCTTGGTCATTTAAATGAATCTCCAATGTCAGTAGACGCGGAGGGGAACAACAACAATCCATTGACTCTTACTCCAGGAATGTTGTATAGTGGCGTTGCAAATCGACCTGAAAGAATATAATCAAGCAAGAGATTGTTGTTGAGAAACAATGAAACAAGTGACTTGGCACTGGCTAGTGACAAGCTAAATACACTTCTAAGTGATATTTCAATTACATTTTTCTTATAAAAAAAGAAAGATGAAGGAGCAGAAGTTAAAGATCTTGGAAGCGTGGGTTCAACAAGATGCAGAAAAAACTAGAGCTCTAAGAGAAAGAACTAAATTGAAGAAGACCCGTGAAAGATGTTTACGGGATAAAGAAGAGGAAGAGTATTTAGCAAAAGATGTTTTTCATCTATCTACGGAGTTTTGGACTACGTTTTGACCAGAAAACGTAGCATTCTAAGGGCCCAACGACAAATGTATCAGAATGAAGAGGGAAGTTTTGAAATGTTGAAGAACTTCAACAACATTGTTTGTGTTACTAATTTAATACTTTCATGTTCTAGTTTCTATACTTGATTGTTTGTTTGTAGATTTGTTTTGAGCTTTATTAAATGATCGACTGTCCTATTACTATTATTTTTCAAAATTTGAGTAACATTAACACACGTGTGTGTACATACCTATATATATACATGTGTGTGTAAATATATATATGTATGTATGTATACAAATATATATATATATGTATGTATGTGTGTGCGCACAAATATATATAGACACATACACACATATAATTTTATAAAAACTAACTAAAACCCTATTTATCAACTTAAAAGGCATGTATATATAAATAATTTTATAAAACCAACTTAATTTACGGCTAACTAAAATCCTATTTATGAACCTAAATGTCTTTTTAAAATTTCTTTTGTTAAAAGGTAAAATGAAACCCGTTTATTGCTATGAACGGTTTTGAAAACCGTTTATAGCATAAACGTTTTTATTTTTCTATTTATATATGATCGCTTAAAAAGATAAATGAAATTTCAACTAATTTCTTTTCTCCATGTTCGAATTGTCGCTGCTGGAGCGTGGAAAATCGAAAAAAATAGGTAACTTTCCCCATTTTTCATCCTTTAAGTGCCGCTGGAGATGATCTTATGCAGGGAAAAGTGGTTGTTTACCGAGCTTTTTCGTTTGAGGATGAGATAGAAAGTACCAAAGGGTGCCTAGTACGAAACAACTCAATGCTTCCTACGGGTTCATTTGGGATGATCTTATCATACAGGTAGGAATGTGGCTCACAAATAAGATCTATGTATATCCAACATATTACCTAATTTCTAGCCAAAGCTATCGTAATTCCTGAGCAATCTTATTGGCTACAATCAAATTATAATTATATTATACGTAATGAATGTACATGTGATTCCCAACTATTTAGTGGTATATGCTTCTCATGTTCAGACATGATACCATGTTACTAAATTTTTTCTTCATTATCTGTACCCAAGTCAACTTAGATCCAACTGATTTGATAATTAACTACAACTTGGATTGATTCCAGACTATACTTCTTTATGAGTTATGTTGAATACCGTTATTTATGAGTATATTTAACTAAATGTCTAAATCAATTTACACCATTTATTCATCTTGCATCGATTGACTAGTACAACCGCATAACGATGAGACGACACCAAACATTCGAAAATAGTATTTAATGTAGTTTTTTTTTAATTTTAGTTAAACGTTAAATTATAATATGTTGAAATGAAATTATAACGGACTATATTTAAGATTTGTGAAGAGAAGAAAATAATCAGTATACACCGAACATACATATACGCACACATATACATATAGACTCACATATATATATACACATCCACATGCGCACATGCACGCACACACAAATATAAGTATGTCTGTGCGCGCATTACACGCACATCACTTATATTAAACTAATGTGCAGTGATTATCTAATCGATATTAATATAGTTTAATTAATAGTTAGTTATTTTATGTAATTATTCAATGCAAATATTATTTGTACAAAATGTATGTGATGAACGTCTATTTTCATTCAGGCTCCGTCTCAACTTCGTTCAGACTCAAAAGTCAATCGTAACGTCTAGCACTCAACATAGCTTAGAAGTGTGGGCTTATACTCAAATTTTACATTGCAAATTCATCGATCACTAACTACTTTTTTAGTGGAGAGAGCACATATCCTCTCCATAAATGAATATATTTATAATTTGTCTAAGCCTTCTCCTATATTTTAAATAATAAAACTATGATAAAGAAATTGTTGATACTGAAAGGACGCATGGAGGTAACGATGTGACATTAGAGCGTTTTAGATTTGCAGGTGGTTTATGTTTAATAGGTCTGATTAATGATTATTAATAAACATTTTTTTTTTTTTTAACCTAGAAGAACCGACGAACCGTTAAACTCCTGAGGAGGGTGTAGCAAAGCCGTTCGCCGATCCAAGCTCACATATTTCCGGATAAATTTATATATGATAGGGAAGCGCATGGTAGGAATCTAATTTGGTTTTTTTACCAAAAACCAAGCTTTTTTTCACTGCGCCGAACCCGCGCGGACAAATGACTATTAATAACAAAACAGAGAGAAAAATGATTATTATTTGATTAAATCAAAATAGCATACAAATAAAAGGTGAGCACGAAAGATGTAACAGTCAAACATTTACATCTAAGACTAACCGAACAAATAACTTTGAACACGATTGCTGGTTTTAAATAAATGGATACGCTCTGCTTAATTTCTTGCATATATCAACTTCTCGCCTAACAACACAAACAACGAGAGTAGACGGAACAAAAGACCAACCAAAGAGAAAAGAGTTTTGTGAGTATTTCTTCACAGTTTTGTCAACTCTGTATTCAACATATATAACTAACATAGAAGAACCGTTGGCTTAATAAACTTATATTACGTGCTAGATTCTTTGTCCAACGAAAATTTTGCGCATGCGAGGCAAGTAAAGTTACGTTGTTCGCTTTTGTCTTCATGATAGGTAAGAAAGTTCCAAAATCTAATTTGCATCTTCTAACCCATTTTGCTACCTTTTATAGTTTTACTTTTATGTACGTGTGTTCTCGTTTGCTTCCAATATTTTAACAAATCCGGAACATTAATTTTCAAGCATATATATAGTAGCTTTAATATTATGTTTTTATTATTCATAAGCATTTAGTTTCAAGTTAAAGCGTTTATTAAACAAACACAACAATACTAGACGTTTATAAAATAATCTTATCTATTGTGTAATGTTGCACATTCAGATTTATTGGTTGGATATATTATACCCTAAAAGCAATCCGAACAAGAACTCTTACCTTATATTTTATGATAATATGTCACGTTAACTTTTAATAATTCATCCCCAAACGCAGAATTCGACCTACTTTTAAACGTGTATAATCTCCACTAAAGTTAAACATATAGAACCGATATTTTGTTTTGAGCACCAATTCATATGACGTTAAAAAGAGCATACAGGCTAATCCATCATCTTAATATCGGCTAAGTGGCACTTTACCATTGTTGCTTTGATTGCTTAAAAGAAACGTGAGCACACTGGGCTTATGTATACAAAATATATATAAACATCAAGCTTTTAAAAAAAAAAAAAAAAATAAACGTTAACGAATGCAAGGTTCAAAGGTAACCAATTAGTTACATAAGGATACAAAATTCAAAAAGCTTATCATGTAAATATACAATCATGATGTATGACCAATAAGCGGACGTATATCCCAAAAATGTCAAGAGAAGCCACAATTAATAGACATTTAATAACCATATGTCTATGTATTCACCTGTTACTTTGACTACCGCTACTACAAAACTGTTGCGAGGTTCCATCAACACGACTATTTATTGTAATCTGGATGACCATTCCCATCAACACTATTATTTCATCTCACGGGTATGAAAAGTAAGATGGACGTGCAATAGAAATAAGCAAATATCAAACCAGTTTATTAAATTTAATTTTCTTGCTGGACCTGTTGAGATGTCTCCGGTGTGGGTGATGAGCGCATATTAGAAAAGAAGAATAGTTCCACGTTATAGAAAATAATAAAAGCGGAGTGGTAAATATACGATCAAACTCATATGTTGCCTCACGTAGGGATGTGCGTACCAAATTTCAATAAATAAATTTGAAATTAAAAAATATATGAATAAGGACAAGACAAAGTTTGGTAAATAATTTACTAACCCTTCCGTGATTCCAAATGCTTGTGTCTTTGAACACTTTGAACCCCAAAATTGAGAGAGGTAAGGTCGTATATATTATTTAGTCAACTGAGTGGTTTTTATTTGTATGGTTAAGTTAAAAAATATTTTGATAATTATTTCAACGAATAAGCAGGAAATAATTTAATTCGACAATAGAATTTTATAATATTCAACAATTAATCTATATCACATGAGTGCTCCTCGCATTTATTATTTATAAACATTATTCTACCTCCTCACATTGTAAGTTGTTTCATCAAAAACCTCTACCAATCAGGCCTTGTAAATCCACTTTAAAAGTGGTGCAAGATGCATCCCATTTTATACTTCAAATTATCAGATTTTCTTTTTTTCCTTGCTTTCCCAATTTTAAAAAACATGCTATTCTATTAAGTTGGTGTCGTAGGGTCGATCAACCAAATGCGTTAGTTTTCTTTGTTACATTGTCATACGTGTAACGTGATAGAGCTAAAGGTTTGCCTTAAGAACAATTATGCAAGTAGTTATATAAACTTAACTATGTAAACAATCTTGTTCTGATTGATGACGATGATCCTTCGAGAGGTTCTCAAAGTCGAATCATAACTCAACTTGCAGATGAGAAAGAAGTTGGTAAGGTTTCTTCGGACAAAAACGAACTTGTTCGCTTGAATACATTCCGATATACGTGGGATATTGTCTGAAATTGCATGTCGCACATTGAATGTGAACCCAAGTTACCCTCATGTAAAACAGAAGAGGCGCGGTATCAAATGTGGCGATCTACTGATTTGAAAGAAGAGGTGGATAACCGCAAACGACTTCATCCGCGATGTTTTATACCCGAAATGGTTATCAAATCCGACGTTGGTCAAGAAGGTGAACAGAAAATGACGAACATGCATTGATTGTTCTAACTTGAATATAGCATGTCCGAGAAGGACTGCTTCCCCTTGTCGATGATTGACCAACTTGTGGATGGAATGGTCGGACATGAACTCCTAATTTTTATGGATTTGTACTCCAGTTGCAACTAGATTGTGATGCATGTACCAGATCAAGAGTATACTGGTTTTATCACATATTAGGAGTTGTATTGTTACAAAGTCATACCGCTTGGTCTGAAGAATGTTGTATCTACTTACCAGCGCTTGAAGAAGAAACATGTTTAAAGATTAGATCGAACAGACAATGGACACTACACCATAACAGCCATTTCGTAACACTTATTTTTTTCAATTGCCAACATTTATTTGCGTTGTAAATTAATCACAGCAATAAGCGTTGCTAAGCAAGAAAAGTGTGACCGAATATACAGATTTATAATTTTTTAATTGCCAACGCTTATTAGAGTTGGAAATTTTGGTTAAATTGGAATTAGCTAATATTGGTTGGGGGCAAAAAAGTAATTCAGTATCGTTTTCTGTCGTTGCCCTAATTCCCGATGCTCTACGCTTTTTTTCTTTACTGCTATGAAGAAATATTCATCGTTCGCCTTTCGCTCTAGAAATTCAGGCGATTCGCTCTGGCAATTTCAGGCGATTCGTGTTGTAGATCTGGCATCGAAGTTTAGGCGATTCGCTCTGGCAAACTAAGGATCGTCTCCGATTCGGCGAGGGTTATAACTTTAGGCGATTCTCGATTTCAGGTATCGGATTTCATGTACTGTGCCATCTTGGTTCTTCATCCTCTTCGAACATCCAAAGAAATTACACTATTCCAAATGGAGGAGGAAGAAAAGTTCTCAAATCAAAATCACAAATTTTGACGGATAATCAGAATCCGGTGAAGCCTGTAAGAGGAAGCTTAAGAAGAATACCGCCATCTTATTCTAATCCTACCCAAAACAAGTAATCAGTTAATGCCTATTTCTTCTTCTTTCGTCTTTCTAAAACTATGACGATATAATTAGATAGTGGAGGGGTAATCATACTAACCGTTGCTGTTGAATTTGCAGATCTAGGCCTCGTGTTGATAAGCCATGAAAAGTTTGTGGTATGGATTAGGTTTAGAGATTAGAAAGGTTATATACAGTGATATTATTGTTGTAGTTTGTTTCTTTGTTAAGATTTATGTACTAAGTAGCGTCACTCACTTTTTGTATCAGTTTACAGTGAGAGTAATGGTTCATTAATTTTTGATTTAATCTGGTTCTAGGCTTGTAGCTGTATTGCAAATTATTTTTCTTTTCGGTTTCATTTTCCCCTTTCAAATAATGAAAATAGAACTTCATCTTGCAAAGTCTGATGATAAATAAAATAAGTTACTTCTTTTTTGATGTACTTTGTTAGCTTGTTTGGGATTTTCTTCACTTGAAAGTTTTTGAAATGTAACCATTTCTTCTTAACATATACCAGAAATGAAAGTTTTTGAAATGTTCGACTTATTTAATGTTCAATTTATTAATTATCAACTTGATATCCGGGTCTTGGATTATAATTTTTCTTGAATTGGTATGGTTGGGTTCTTGGCTTGTATAATGTTTTTGCTTGCTGGTGGTTTCTCCGGCAATTCACTAGCCGGATTCCATCTTTGTCGAACTAGGTTTTGTTCGATTATATGATCAATTTTGAAGAACTAGGTTTTGTTCGATTTTTTAGGAGAAAACTGGGGATTTGAAATCTAAGCATTTTCTGATTGGACATTATCTTCTTTGTTTTTTTTCCACCAAAAGAAGAATGGCTTCGAAAACTTTGTTGCAACCCTGAAAATAAGTGTATTCTACATTAAAGCTTAACCTCTAAAATAGCCTGCAGTCAAAACAATAAAGGTTGTATCTTACATAAGTACTTTGCGCTTATATATAATTATTTCATTCTCTTTTAACCTAATTAAAATAGTTTTGTAACCTCTTGCAGAGTGAAGATGGTGACATCGTTGATTGTGTTGACATTTACAGTCAGCCTGCTTTTGATCATCCCTTGCTTAAAAATCACACCATTCAGGTTTGCTATTTCCCTCAAATACTGTGATCCTTTGCATTCAAACTAGTTATATATAGTCATTCTTTCTCTATTGTACCAGATGCAACCTAGTTTTATCCCAACAATATTGAAACACAATGGTACATTTAAAACTGGGGCACAACAAACCTGGCAAAACTCTGGAAGCTGCCCAGAAGGAACTATCCCCATTCAAAGGCTTCGTAACTCTTCCAAATCCTATGTTCCAAACGGAGAATTTTCAAATTGCAAAGTTGAGGTGATTTTATTTTCAAAAATTTATTTTCAAGTTGTCACATCGGCTCCTTTTCATTCTATGTATTACTGTATAAAATCGCTTGCAAATAATTTTGTAAGTTCTCATACTTTAATTTTTTAATTGCACTTTCCCTCTAAGTATAGTTTTTTACTTTCAAACTTTCATTCTAATTCAGTCTTATGTTTTTTCTTGGATAAAACACATCATTTGATTATTGTTGTTTTGTTGTTTTAATAGAAGGAGAAGTTTGGCTGCGATCCCGATCCTATCAAAGCATACAAGCTGGTTCATAGAAGAAAGGACAAAAGCAAAAGCTAAGTGGATGCTGCATCGGAAAAAGTGGGTGGTAATTTGATTTATGATTTTTCTAGATTTATATCTATATTTATATCATGCTTTTTATAGCATAGTACTTTACATGGTGAAGACTTTTTTTTATTAAAGTAAATTGTATTCTTATCCACATAATTAATCAATGAATCCATGCAAAATTTGAGGAGTATCCTCTACTTTTGTGGCCTTGTTTTAGGTTTTTCTTTCAGATATTTTTATATTCACCATGAATATGTTGGATTTTCTCATTGAATTCACAAGATGATTCTTCATTCATAAATTGTGATGTCATTCATAATTTGTGAATTCAAAAGAAAAGGAAATCTACTCTAGAAAATACTACTTACATTGCTTGGTCTTACCAACCTAATCATTGATGTGCTTTATTTAACCTAACTATTTTAGTTAGGTTGCCAAACCTAATAAAAGAAAATTTATGCTCACCTATAATGTCAAATGCATAAATACAGGAAAAGAACAAGTTTAAGAAGAGAGTAGAGATTGAAATATGGTATATTACTTGTTAGAATCAAAAAATTAATTACCTTATCCATAGTGTATTATTTTAAGAAAATATGGTGCATTTATTTGTTAAGTTTATTTGGTGGATTAACTAACAGAATTGGCGGATGAGAATAAATTTCCTATTTAACGGTTCTCAGCATTTTATTTTTGTAGTCTTCTAATTTTGTAGATAAATGTTGCCCATGCTTTTGATATGGTGTGACTGTGTGGTTGGTACATCAAGTTAATGCAAGTATTTTCTCATTGATTAAGTGCTTGCTACTAAATTTTTTTTAATGTTTACCTGACTAGATACAACCCATTAGGTCGGTTATTGACTAGAATTGGCGGATGAGAATAATAATCCTCTTTGTCTTTAAACCTGACTAGATACAACCCATTAGGTCGGTTATTGATTTTGAACCCCCCTTTTAGTTTCCATACCTTTTTTTTTAAGTGCAAATAGTATTGGTCTAGATCCAAAAACATGAATGACTAGTGAATTACCTCATTTTGCTTCAGATCTGGTACAAATGGTCTTTGTAAGAAATGGACGTTTTTTACTCTTTTGCTGGTAATAAGCCAGTTGCCTTTCTTCACTTGCAATTCTATTATCTTCAGTGGCTAACTCTGCCCAAGTTTTCCCCCTTCCAATATGCTTGTGAAACCATGGCGATCGGTGGATCACTTGGACAACCTATCTGAGATGTTCGACATGCTTCGGAAGTATGAAAAAAATCGAATTCGTTGAAGTGTTCTTTCGAAATTGCATCGGGTGAGTTTCATTGTAAACTCAAGGAACATTGAAGCTAACCCAAAAATGATTGAAGTATTGAAATTGGTTACTTTCCCGAAGATGAGGGAGGGAATGCAAAGCTTAAAGGGGGAAAGTCACCGCATTGGGTCGACTCATTTCGAAAGAGACGGACAAGTGTATATCATTTTTTGATACCCTCAAGAAGGAAAAGGAAAGTTTTGATGTACAGACGAAAGTAAAACTGCATTTCAGAATCTAATGGAGCGTATGAAGAAACCATTGAAATTGTCGAAGCCATTGTAAAGAGAAGATTTGTATATCCAAGTATCAACTCACGTACTAAGTGTAGCCTAAAGGGACAAGCTCAACCGAAAGCGGGTTAATTGTGTGAATTTCAAAAAGAATTCATTTTGGATCATTGTTGGGCCTACGAAGTCTAATTGGTTTTAGATCTACTTTAAAACTTGTTTCAAATAAATTGTAACATCTTGAAATTTTTTAAATAATAAATTAAAATATTAGTAAGGGTAAAAATGTAATTTTACAAAAAAATAATAAAATAGTAAATTTTCACAAACATTGGAATTAGGCTCTAGACCTATTCCATTGCATCCAAAATGTTGTTTACAGAAGGAAAACATATATAACTTGTTAAGATTGATAAAAGAAGTCAAAGTTAGCGAAAACTAGACCCGATAGCATTTCTATAATTATCAATTTTGGGGTTTTGACCTAATAACCATAGTTTTCAATTATAAATAAGACCCTAACCCTCATTCCTCTTCGTTCTAAACCCAAACCACTGCCTCCCTAATTCTGTATGTACATTTCTTCGTCTTCGTACTCAAAAACTCCTTAATTCAAACAACACTTTATATTCTCCCCTAAATTTATAAACTAAAAACAAAACAAAACAAATTAAAAGAAAGGAAGGGAAGAGAAGATAGATAATTTAAATGAGGAAAGCAAAATAAAAAACAACAACAAACTAGGAAGGGAAGAAAGAGCGTAAATTCGAATCAGGATAGAAAAGGGTTTATTCAAACAACCCATCCAGGTTAGTGGATTTATCTACGAAATGATTATGTTGTAGATAAGTAGTTAATTTTCAAATATACATCTTATTAGAACTAAAAATATGACTTTTAACTTTGAATCAACGTTTTTATTTAAAAGTACTTATGAATTGAAAGAATTGAAAAACCCAAGGTAATGAATTTACATTGTAATTTGAGAGGAAAGGGTAAATTTGATTTAATAGACACCTAATTATGATTTGATTATATGCAACAAGTTCAGATTGATTTTGATAAATTAAAACGCAAAAGGAATATTCCCTTTGAGTTTATTTAGACTTGAATATTATTAACATTGAATATATGTAGAGAATTTATTGAAATACATGTAGAAAATCGATTGAAAAATATGTTGATAATTGATTTAAAGGTTATATACACTTGTTAATGAAAATTAGCTAAAATTCTAGATATATAAATAATAATGGTTGTAGCTAAAATCCTCCTAAAAATGAATCTAGCATGTATGTTCGAATCCACGAAGAAAACGAACGAAAATAAATAAAATAAATTTACCAAAACTGGAAATTCAAAAGTAGACGTCTGAAAATGTAACCAAACGTCTGAATTCATTTTCAGACGTTTGAATTTCAGACCGTTCGAAACAAAAAGGAGTTAGTTCAAAATTGACTTGATTTAGACATCTGAACCCTTATTCAGACATCTAAATAAGGAACCAGGCATCTGAATACCCATAATAAATTTATGTACATGGTGAATCAGATGTCTAAATTATTTTTTGGACACCTGAATTACTACAGCAAGCCCAAATTGAACTTGGACCTAGTAGAGGCCAAGTATGATGGATCAAGAAACTAGTTCCCACTTCCTTGGTTTTTTTTGGAGTTCACGTAGCTAACTGGAGTCATGCAACAAGATGGAAAATATCACACTTGGTGAAGTCCTAGGCTCTCACTTCATGAGGTTGTTAAGCATGACACTCAATGCGGCGAGCAATTACAGTGCAATTAGGAGCTCTTATCATTCGTAGCGATTCTAGCCATCTATAGGCGGAAGCTAGAAAGAGATGGCGGAGAAATCCGTCATAGTAGGATATGTTAATCCTACATGGGATTGGATTTGTAAATCCACTCTCGAATGCTACTTGTGTAATAGTATAAGACATATGATATACGCACTAACAAAAAGATAATATTGAGATTGTTAACCTAAAAGATTATTGTGATTGTTAACCCAAATGATTACGTTAGGATTGTTAACCCAAAATATTATGTTAGGATTGCTAAGCTGAATGTGTAGGCTTAGCATGGTAAGCTATACTCAGTTTGACGTAACTCAATGAATTGAATTGAAAATGTTAACTCGATATATAGATAGACAGTCATATACTAGAATGCTTCTAGGAATTATTCAATTAGCATGTTCCACCTGCAAGTGGAAACTTTTAAAATCAAAAATTAGGTTTAATCACACTAGGACTAGCCAAGCTATATTATGAAGGTACTTAGTCACTTACATATAGAACACGCACTAAAGAACACTCTTAGGCGTAGGTTATAACTGAACTTTAATTACTTGTCCATACCATACAACTAGTGATATAATTCACTCATCATACCTTGTCTGACCGTCTCCAATTTTCCCTCTTTAAATATATCATAGGAGGTCAGAGTAGTAAGTGACGTCGGCAAGGTAAGGTGCATGGAGCTAGCGCTCTAAAAATACATTTATTTATAGTTGCTTTCCATGTAATTTATATTATATTATTCTTATCTGTCAGACTCTTATGTATTATTATTTAGAGACATTGTTTTTGTTTAAATTGAGTACTTAGAGATTAGTACATATTAGTACTATATGTCTTAGGTAGTATACAACATACTATTTGGAGATATTGTTGTATGGATCATGTTTATGTCGTGACTATAATCTGATATTGTTATTTTCAGTACTTATATTTTATTTCCTTCCATTGTGAGATCTGAAAGTGTAGAATGTCCTAAATTTATGGTTGTCTCTATACCATGTAATAGTTTAAAAAACCAATGGCTCGTACTTCTTGGCACGATGTGAGTCCAAATTCCATTTTGGGCTTTGGATCAGTGTGTTTAGAGGTGCAACTTGTTACAGTTGGTACCAAAGCTTACGTTTAGAATTCCATAGGAATTAGGCGCCTATTGAAAGAATATACTTGTATATTTTCAAAACAATTATATATATAAGTATAACATGAACACCCTTATATTCCAGTAATGCTTAACACCATCTGAGGAAAGTTGCAAATAATTCCTAAATACAGATAAGTGAGAATAAGCAATCAAATTGAAAGTAGATCTAGTGAGGCAATTAGGTTTCGAGCATGAACATTCCTATATGGTTCCATCAGCAGCCTCATGAAAGAGGCCAGACCGAGCTCAACCCCAATGAAGGACCCGTAGTGCAAGCACAGGGTGCTTTTCTAGCTCCTCCACCTTCTTTGGATTTCCCCAAGATGTTTCGGGACATCTAAAGTCTTGGTCGATAGAATTAATTTGGGACTAAATCATTTGATGAACTATAGGCATGGCTGAGGAATCATGATATGATTTTTGCTCTGATGGGTGTGGAGGACGTGATGAAGAGATAATCATCTTCATCGCACTTACAAGGGGAAGCCTTGAACTGGTGGAGATTGTTATTGCTGAAACAGAGGAGACTGGGATTGCTTGGACTGATTTTAAGAAGCGCTTTGAGGCTATGTTTATTTTGAAGGCAATATAGGGAGTGGATTTAGAAAAGTTTATTCATTTGGAACAAGGAGACTGCAGTGTTAAGGAGTACGTTAATGAATTTAATCAGCTAGCAAAGTATGGCTTGGACCTTATAAATACACTAGTGAAAAAGGAGACAAAAATTGCTAAGGGGTTAAATCCATCTTTGGGGGATATTGATTTGAGTTATATACCCAATGTAGCTACTTTTGAAATCTTTGTTGAGATGGCACTGCTAAATTAAATCACTAAGGAAGGGCCTAAGAAGGTATAAGGAGGCTAATTTAGCAACCCATTGCAAACGTGGAATGGGGGCTCAAGGCAAGATAAAGAAGCAAGAGCTCAGTGTAGGAGGTGCAATTTTATAGGCTATTTGGCTAGAAACTACAAGACGAACTTAACAAAGGTCAAATGCTACAATTGTAGCCAGCTAGGTCACATGACGGAGGAGTGTCTGAATTTGTCTAAGACTTATACCAAGGTGGTTGTAGCGTATGCACTAGATAATATTCCCAGCTTGAGCTCAGCACTAGCTATGGAAAGGGGGAAGAAAATTGTCATCGAATGAACGTTAAATCTTTCTAATTTTCTATTCGCACTTATTTAACATTGGAGCATCACACTCCTTTATTTCAAGTAGATTGAAAGTGCACACGGATCTTGTATAATATGGCTTATGTGTATACTAACGTAAATAGTCTAAACTAAGCAGAACTAATTAGCAGAGTATACAAATAGAATAAATAAAGGCAACCACACCAGGATTTTTATACTGGTTCTGACCTCCCCTCCTACGTCCAGTCCCGAAGCTCCCCTTTGGAATTTCCTTTAATCAAATACCCCCACTTCAACCGGAGGAACAGGCAGTACAACAAAGTTTCTTACAACACAGATTTGACTACTGGTACAAATCTTCCTATAATCTCCTTAATGATTCAAGATGCATGCTCCATGATTATGGAAGTGTAGTAAGTGATTCTTGAGTATAGAATAAGATTTGAATGCAATAGTTCAAGAGTGCTCAAGAGGGAATAGAGATTAAGAAAGTAAATTCAGAAAGTTAAAATGATTTGTGAAAGTTGATCTCTATTTACATCGAAGAGTAGCGATCGTTCAGAACAACCATTACTATTCGCGGAGATGCTCTTGAACGATCGCAACCATTCAAAGTGACTTTTCATAAAATAGTCGTTACAGGATGATCAATCAACTGAGCATGAAAAGTCAGTCTATTGAATATAAACGATAAATTATGTGGCGAATTTAAAAATTAGTTGCACAGTAAAATGTTCTTGTTCAGTCGACTAAATATATTTTCAATCGACTTCCCTTAGTCGACTAAAAATATATTTAGTCGACTAAACTATATAAAATATGTTTTTTTATATAAACAACATTTAAACTTGTTTAACTCTTTGATCTTTGAAAATATTTGTATGCAGATGTGTGCGTGTGCGCATATGGACTACCAAAAAGATTTTACAAGTATATCTAAGGCCAAATACATATATTTGACTTGACGATCCATATTTCCTTAGCTTTTGATATGTAGATGATCCACATTTCTTTCTCCTTGATTCTCTGATTCAAGAGCTTTTGATACCTGCATAATATTATATTTTAGATATATACAAAGATATAGTTGTCATCATTAAAACATACAAACAAGGTTCTAACAATCTCCTCTTTTTTTATGATGACAACTATATAAATTGAGAAAAAATAATATATAACTCTCCCGCTTAATACATGCTCCCTTGTCAATATTCCTTCCCCCTTTGTCATCAACAAAAAGACGAAAATATAACGAAGGCAAGACTACTCAAACGAACAATATAGGAGATTTGTATGAGATGCACATAAATGACAAATGACAAACAAACATTTTTAAATACAAGGTCCTTACAAATAACAATTTTCAAATTTATATAATCAATAATTTCGAAATATATTTATATCATTAAAACATTTCAATGGGTATATATACTTTTAAGACATAATCTTTTATAGCACTTATACCCATAACTATAATTTTCTTTTAAGACAAATCCTTTATTTTCAAAAAATATGTATTAGCTTAAAGATAACATTTCTCATAAAATCAAATTGAAGATATGATTATTAATTTTTTTGATTTTCCTACATTTATAGCTTCATTTCCATATGCATCAGAAAATTACGAAAGCATCACTTCCTCAATATGTGGCGTACCTATAAAAAAATAAGACAAAGTTCTACTACCCACTTCCTATGTTAAGGCCCGAAGGTTAGGTTTTCTGTAACCATACCCAAGACGGTTTAGAACCTTAAAAATATTATGGCTGCTATAAACAACATTTACTAGATAATCATCTGTATATTTTTGTCTAGTCAAACTTTTATTTGTTTTAGGAACCCAAAGCTTTAAAAAAATTAAATTTGAATTATTTGATTTAACACTATCTTTGGACTTTTTTAACTTAGTATACAAAGTACTATATTTCTTGTGACTTTGTTTAGATTTGATACTAAGTCCATTTCTATTGTCAGAAGGTTTTGAAATTTTAATTAAATTTTTTAAATTTTGCTTTCCTTTATTAAATTTTGAAACGTTATTAGTAATTTGTTCCAACTTTTGCTTCAATTCAAAATTTTCACTTCTAGCTGAGTCTAGACAGGATTTTAGTTCACAATTCTCATTGTTAAGCTTATCGTTCTCAGTTTTACTAGCCTTAAGTTCATTGGTTAGAGCTTCATTTTGAGAAGATAAGTTTTCACAAGATTTTTGTGAAATTTATAGTTCCTCCACTAGAATACTTTTCTCATCTTCTAATAAGCCAATTTCTAGGTCAGCTCTATTTAATTTTCCTATATTTTCTGTATGTAACTTCTTTAGATCTCTAAGTTTGTCATCTAATTTTATGCTTATTTCCAAAATCGCGTTATAAGAGAGTTCAGGCTTACCTCTGCTGTAGTGGCCATAAAATAGACATTTGCCTGTTCTAAATCACTATCCCTATCACATTCTAAAGAGATTGAGTCTGAATCATCCCGTGTCACCTGGGTCCGAATCATCCCGTGTCACCTGGAATGCCTTTCTCTTTTTCTTGAACTTTTCAAACTTGCTTTTCTTTTTATCATTGTTTAGTAGTGAACGGTCTTGAAATTTATAGTTCCTCCACTAGAATACTTTTCTCATCTTCTAATAAGCCAATTTCTAGGTCAGCTCTATTTAATTTTCCTATATTTTCTGTATATAACTTCTTTAGATCTCTAAGTTTGTCATCTAATTTTATGCTTATTTCCAACATCGCGTTATAAGAGAGTTCAGGCTTACCTCTGCTGTAGTGGCCATAAAACAGACATTTGCCTGTTCTAAATCACTATCCCTATCACTTTCTGAAGAGGATGAGTCTGAATCATCCCGTGTCACCTGGGTCCGAATCATCCCGTGTCACCTAGAATGTCTTTCTCTTTTTCTTGAACTTTTCAAACTTGCTTTTCTTCTTATCATTGTTTAGTAGTGGACAGTCTTTCTTCATATGGCCAAATTTGTTACACTCATAACACTTGATAGATGTCGGGTTGGATGAGTTTGAATTGCCACCATTATGTGCCTTTGAAAACTTCTTGAACTCGTTATAGTTTTTGGAAATGAATACAGTCTCATCATCATCCAAATCGGAGTCATTTTTATTGACTTGGAATGCTATACTCTTTTTCTCTTGATTTTGCTCTTTCCTTCCCTGCAAGTTAGCTTCTTACGACATCGAAATTCCTATTAATTCTTCAACATTAAGTTGGGAAGGATTGTTAGCATCTTTGGTAGCTAAGGCTTTTCTTTCCTATTCCATAGTTAAAGAGTTTAAAATGCATGTGACTAGATCAAAATCTGTAAAAATGATTCCTGGTGCCACGAGATCGTGTTAAATCGTTTGAAATCTAGCATATATATCCATGATCATCTTATTTGCTTTCATTTTGAATGATGAAAACTGATTCTATAAAATAGATATTTTAGTTTGTATTACTTTATTCATGCCTTCATGAGTGACTTGTAGTGTACGCCAGATATCATATGCAGTTTTACAAAGCATAACACTTAAGAACTCGTTTTTTTTCAAGTGAACAGAATAAGACATCTATAGCTTTAGCATTGTTGGTCGCTGCGGTATTTTGAACGTCTGTCCAAGTACTCATTTCGGTAGTAGGAACTTCATACTTAGTTTGAGTAGCTTGCTCGATTTCAAGACCATTAGCTTCCATAAATATTCTCATACATGTGGACCAATAAGCATAGTTAGATCCAATGAATAGTGGAGGACGTGCAGTTGACTGACCTTCTTGAAAAGTACTTGCCATGTTATAATGATTATTCAAATACTTCGTTACGGTAATTTGAAATGACCTCGCTCTAATACCAAATGAAAGTGCACACGGAACTTGTATAATATGGCTATGTGTATACTAACTTATATAGTCTAAACTAAGTAGAACTAACTAGTATAGTATAAAAATAGAATAAAGAAAAGCAATCACACTAGGAATTTTATACTGGCTCGGACCTCCCATCCTACATCTAGTCCTGAAGCTCCCCTTCGGAATTTCCTTTAACCAAATACACTCACTTCATCCGGAGGAATAGGTAGTACAATAGAGTTTCTTGAGTTGACAATCTTGTGTTCTTACAACATAGATTTTGACTACTGATACAAATCTTCCTATAATCTCCTTGATAATTCAAGATGTGTGCTCTATGATTAGGAAGTGCAACAAGTGATTCTTGAGTAAAAAAGAAGATTTGAATGAAATAATTCAAGAGTGCTTAAGAGGGAATAGAGATCAAGAAAGTAAACTCAAAAAGTTAAAATGATTTGTGAAAGTTTTTCTTTATTTGTAGATATCAAAGAGTAGCATTGAAGAGTAGAAATCATTTAGAACAGCCATTACTATTTACAGAGATGCTCTTGAATGATCTTAACCATTCGAAGTAGGGCTGCACACAACCCATATCCAACCCGACCCAACCCACCAACCCGACCCAACCCATATAAACCCAACCCATCCTAGTTCGGGTCGGATATGGGTTACAATTTGTAACCCATACTATATATGGGTCGGGTGTGTTATTTTGTTCAACCCAACCCTACTTTAACCCAACCCAACCCTGTATTAAAAACCTAATTTAATATCAATACACTTAAAATTAGAATAGTCTAATCCTAGAATAATGTTTATGTATTCTACAGTAAATATACGAAAAAGCATATTTTATGTCAACCCAAACAAGATAGAATTTGGCAAAGATATTCCAAAGGGCATTTTAATGTATTTTAAAATGAAACACTTGTTCTACTATGTAGTGAACTAATTTCATATGATGTGTTTTACAATGAAATTTTAATAAAATATATGTTATAATGAATTAGTTAGTTTAAGCGCGTAATGCTAGCTAAAATCTAATATATTATGTTGAACATTTTAATGTTATTTTTTGAAAATATTCCCTTATATTCTTATTTTTTATTAGATTCATGCAACCCAACCCAACCCTACTAAACCCGACCCAACCCATACTTCGACCCAACCTATATCCAACCTCATATAGGGTCGGATACGGGTTGAGCTACCTTAAACCCATACCTATGCGGGTCGGATGAAATATTTGGTCTGACCCGACCCAACCCATACTTTGTGCAGCCCTAATTCGAAGTGACTTTTCTAGAAATAGCCGTTACAGGGTGATTAGTCGACTGAGCATGAAAGGTCGGTCCACTGAATATAAACGATAAATTACGCGGCAAATTTAAAAATTAGTTTGGACAACAAAATGTTCATGTTCAGTCGACTGAATATGGATATCTAAGAAATTCTCATAGATATATATATATATATATATTAGTGAGAAACAAAACGTGTTTGTTTCGAGACATGCCACCTTTCTAAAATAGGAATTGCACTTTCTCGAAATTAGTGACAGTAAGATAGACTTGGATAAGATCCAAGAAACCTCTGTAGAAACTGAGTATATAGACAGTAATTCAACACCCGTAGAAAATATGCAACCTATTAGAATTAGATGTAACATGGAATCTAGTGTGCCAGGGAGATGCTATAGGTTTCTCATTAACAACGAGAACATGGATTGTGATCCCCTCATTAAGTTTGGTAAGTCGGACTCCTTATGCTTCGGCAATAGGACCAATCATTCATGCCATGCTATATACAAAGTCGGATATTTCTTTTGCACTAGTTGTAGTAGTAAGTCGATATTAATCAAGTCTGAGAGAAAATCATTCAATGACAGTTAAGGTCATCCCTAAGTATTTAAGAAATACTCGGAATTTGTGTTTGATATATGGAAATAATGAACTCCTTGTGAAGAGGTATTCATACTTAAGTTTTCAAAACAATATCGACGACTGTAAGTCGGTCTTAAATTTGGGGGAGGGGGATTAGGAAAAGTTCCTAAGAAGAAGTTGTGGTTAATTCAACAATGGAGGTTGAGTACATTGCCTTGAGCGATTCCACAAAATAAGTAATGTGGATGTGCAAATTCATTAAGGAGATAAGAGCGATCAAAAGCGTTGAAGGTGTGATGCTATTGTATTGCAATAATACTATGGAAATGTGGATTATCAAGGAACCGCATGCTCATAAGAAGTTGAGACACATCCTCTGTATGTACGACATAATAAGGAAGTTTATCAATGACAGGGAAATCATGATTGAGAGAGTAGATACGAAAGATAGCATAGTAGATTCATTCACTAAGGCGCTTTCTCAGTCTGCTTTAGGAAGACTGATCGAAAACATTGAATGAGGCTCCATAATTAGCCTCAAGTGCGAGTGAGAGACTGATAGAGTTAAGGGTGAGCAGTAGAGTAATTATATAATTTTTATATACATTTAACCCTATAAACAATCTTGTTTGAAATAAAGTACGATTTTGGTTTTATTTTCGTTGTATGTGTCATTATATAGTGATATAAATAATGAATTAATTACATTAAACATATAAAGTAGAAAATCCTTAAGAGAGGTGTTTTATTAGTTGCAGTTAAGAATGTGTTCATAACCATGAGTATTGAATAAATATATATATATATACACACACATATATATATAACACTAACTCCTTAAATGTTTCTAGTCAAGATGTATCGAGAAGAGGATATCGATACATCTATTGGGACTAGTGTACGCAACACGCTATGTATGATGGACGATGATTTACTCATGACCATTGGGGCACTAAGGGGTTACATACTTGTGGTTGTTTGGAAGAATCACTAAACGAATTGACGAGAGTCTATATGTGAATATTACTAAGTCAAAATAGAAGACCCCCATGGTAACGACGATGTACAATAGTCTTCTGACTTGATAGCATTGTCAATCTTTATTAAGTAGGCCGTATTTTGGTTATGGTAAAGCATATGACATGGCTACCATGTTACAACTATTAAAATACCCCACATCCCTTAATATACCCAAAAGGACACATTAAAAGCGTGGTGCGTTGTAGGTATAATTGAAACTAACAGAGTATAAGATTCATAAGACAAAAATAGATAAAATAGTGGAAACTTAAAATAATAACTTAATTAAAACAAAACTTCATAATTGCTTCATAAATAAGTCAAATACCAAATGCCACATACGTGTCTAAAAATCCAATATGTCTCATGAAACAAAAACTCATAGTCTCAAAAATCAGAGTACATAATATCCCTCATAATAAGCCAGTACATAGAAAGAACAAAAGCTGAAAGAAAAGAAATACATGATAGCAAACTCCTTCAAGAAGTCTCCAAGCAACTGCAATCTACTGTCCTCTCCCTTGATTGCCTAAGGGACTGGGAAAGGGGAAATAAAGGAGTGGCTCAGACTAAAAGTCTGGTGAATGATGGTAATTACTAGAGTCTTTAAGCAAAGTAAAAGTAATAGACTCTACAACAATTCTAGTATATAAAGAGGAAACAAAGAAAATAGGAAAGAGATAAACTAGAAATAAATACGATTAACTATAAGATAGGTTAATTTCGATTGCTTGCACTTGTCCTTGATTTCCGCTTTGGTTAGGTTGAATTCCTAATCCTGTAATTAGGATGTAAACCTAATTCTACCCTTTTTGATAGGCCTGCTACTCCGTAGACCTTATTGCAGACCGGCTGTAATGATCCCGGATTTTTACTAAGTTTAAATTGATAATTAATTTAATTTTTGAATAAAAATTGTGAAATTAATTGGTAAATTGATTTGAGTTTCTCCAAATTCAAATAAAATATGTGTTGAATCATTTGAATTTAAATCTTGTATATATATGTGAATATATATGTATATGTGCATATATGAGTGGATTTGAATATATATATATATGTATATATTGGATTTGAATTTTAATTTTAAGTAAATGATTTAAAAATAATTTGAATTTATAAATAGATATATATAAGATAAATTATAAAATACAAAGTAAACATTAGCTAAATTTTAACAACATATTAAATATAGAAATTCACCTATATTACAAAATAATAAGATTAAAGAAAAATAAAATACATTCAAGTATGTAGACAAAAATCGAATTGGATGAGATAAGTCTGATAGTATGAAACCAGACAACAACAAAATTTTATATATATGAAGGCTTGCAAAAGAAGATACTAGTATACATATTCAACTATGTACAAGCAAATGAAGATAAGTATAAGCTTGTAAAATAGGACAAGCCTAATTAATGCAAGCACAAATTTTATCATCAGCCATAAAAGCAAAGAAATATCTCTGCCTATATTTGTACTAGAGAGAAAAAAAATATCACCCTGTGCAACAATCTTTTATATATCAACCTTCCTCATTTCAGTTTAGTTCGTCCATCTAAAATTGAGTAACCTCTGAAGTAAATACTATTTCATACCTAAACAAAATTCAACTTAAACAACACTTTAGCTCAACTCTAATCAGAGATTAAAAGATTTCAGCTTGCAAAATTTTCAAAGCCTGTGTCATCATAAACTTTGTTCTTTCTTCTGGAAAACAAGGTGAGTAACATTTTCTTAAAATCTAAAAAAATATGGATCTGTTGCAAGTTGAATCTGTGATAAGTATGTTTGAATCTATATATATGAATGCTCTGTGAGTGATGGATATATTGTACAGGCTGGTGTTTGTAACTGTCTTTGTTCGGAGTTCATAAACACCAGATTTTTGATTTAAAAATCATTTCCGCTTGTTCTACTTGATGTTTGGACTTAGCGTTAAAACAAATGTTGCTTGTCTGATCTTGAACTAAATTTTAAAAACTTATTTAAGTTAAAACAACCTGATGAAGTCTCTGGAAAGCAAGAAACTTTAGCATAGCTTTTAAAGAGTCAAAATTTAAACTTCTCAATTCTCTAATTCAGGCAAGTAAATTGAATTCGTATACTTCAATATGATTTTTAAAGCTTAAATCATAATTTTTCGAGTTAGAATTTGAGAGCAGTTTGGGTTTGATTGTGTTATGCAAATTTGGTCGCCGCGGGTGATTTCGTTGATCAGAGATGTCGAGTTTCCTCCTGGAGGTGGAGGAGTGATCGGTGGCTCTGGGAAAAATAGCGCGAGGGTGGTCAGGTAATTGTGGTGGCGTCGGCGATCGTTTGAAGGCTGTAGCCCTAGTTTGGTCGAGGCCGTGTGTTTTGATTCGTTCGTCCTCTACAATTGATCGAGTGCTACGAAACTTAGGGAGATGGTAGAGGTCGAGTTAACGAAGTGATGACCGAAGTTTCGTGCATTCGGAAGATCGGAGCCGCAAGAACGAGGTGATGACAAGGTTGGTTGTGGTGGGTCTTATTGGTTCCAGGTTTGGTTTTGAAGTCAATTTTGATTTTGCGGGGGATGGTGGCGTTCTGATGGTCGGAGGATGGGTTGTTGGTGATTGTCGACTTGCTCGATGATCTGGAGTCGACTGGAGGAGTGCGGTGGCGCCGTGCACGTGCACCGTGCACGAGTTTTGGTGATCTGGAAATTTGGGTAGTTTGGGATGAAGTAGGGTTGTACTCGAGATTGTCTCGAGTTACTCGAGTATTTTACTCGAAGGATTTTCATTTTGGCTCGAAGCAAGATTGAGTGGCTCGGGTAAATTGTTGTTGCCAGGTTTTAAAACTTTAAAATTTAAACAAACTTTTGAAAAGGAAAGAAAAGATGGGTTTCACGGGTAAGTACTCGAGTGGGCTTCGGGACGAACCCGAAGCAGCATTTGGAAACAGATTTTTAAAGTTTTTTTTATAAACAAGATTTTGATTTTAAATAATTTGGTTTTAAACTCTTATAAATTTCTTTTATAAGATAAGTGTTCTCTAACCTTGATTTAAAAGGTTTGTAAATTTGATATAAATTTTGTTAAAGTTAAATTTGAAATCATTTTAAATCTTGAATTTGAAATGAAATGTGAAGGTAACTACTTAATAAAGTAAATCAAGTAATTAATTACTCAGTGTAATTAATTAAGTTAATGTGGTTAATTTTAATTAATTAATTAAGTTCAATTAATTTAAGATAATTACTTGATATTGGGTTAAGTATAATTACTTAATGTAATTAATGAAGTGTAATTACTTAGTGAAGCAATTAATAGAAAATTACTAGATGTAATTAAAAGGGAAATTACTTAATGGATAAAAATTAAAGGATAATTACTTGAGGGAAGTAATTAAGTGATGATTACTCAGTGTAATTAAAGGATTAATTAATGTAATTAATCAAGGAGTTAGTTTAATTGATATAAGTAATCAAGGGAAGTAAATTACTAATGTGATTAATCAAGGTTGATTGGTAAATGTAATTAGAAGAATAATTAATTAATGAAAAGCAATTAAAGGATCATTAAGTAATATAATTAATGACAAAAATCAAAGGTTTAATTTATTAATAAATATGATTAAAGGATAATTGCTCAATGTAATTAATTTGTGATTAGGGATAATCATTTTTTTGTAATTAATTAAGGGGTTAATTAATTATGTAATTGGTTTAGAGGTTAATTTGATTAATGTGATTAATTAAGAATAATTTATTAATTAAGAATAATTAATTAAGGTATTTGATAAATTAATTTATATCAAATGATTTATAATTAATAAATCAGGATTGGATAATTAATTCATAAGTAATTAATTTAATTGGAAATAAATTGAATTAATTAGGATTAAACAATTAATTAATCCTGCTTATAAATGATTATTGAAAGCTTGACCTTACTTATGAATGATTGTATTGTATGAGATGCCTTGAATTGATTGTCCTATCTGATCTGTGATATTTTGTTCTGTGGATTGAGCTGTGTATAATTTATTCATTTGTCTGTGATACATTTGTATATTATCTGTGAATCTGTGAATGAACGATAAGCGTTATAGTTTATACCGCTTATCAACTATATTTCTGTGTTTGAATCTATGATGGTTGAATGATGTTGCACTATTGTGTGTGAAACCCCTGGACCATACCATACACACACAAATATGGATTTCACGAGGAAATCGGTTAAGTCACAGATGATTTAAATTTAATGTTTTTGAAATTGAAATTTTAATTTCAATTGATTTTGGAAATGAATTTGGGTTAAATGTTAAAGCTTTTGGAAGGGAGTTTTTAAGAGAAAAGTTACTTTGAATAACTTGGTAAAGTTTTTCAATTTAAATAATTTAATTTGAATTTGAATTCAAAATTTGGAATTGAATTCCATGTTTGGAAATTATGGTTAAGATGTTATAAATGTGTTTATATGAATTGAAACCATTTTAAAAGTATGGTTTTGAGAATTTGAATTTAACCCAAGGACTTTAACTCGTATAAATGAATCAGATTTTCCGAAATGAAAACTATTTGTTTTCAAATAATAGAAGCTTTCATATAAGGAATGAATTTCCAATTTGTGTCCAAAGAATTTGAAGTTTGAATTGAAAATGGTTTTCCGAGTTATGAATAAATCTTTGTGAAAGATTGTTGAACTTTGTTTTGAAATTGGAAAGGTGTACGTTTTGTATAAAAGGTCGAAATGGAATTGTTTTGAAAGCTATCAATTAAATCTTTGATTTAAAGATTGGATGAGTTAATCCAATTTGAAAGGAAAACTGTTTTGAAAAAATTTGTGAATGAATCTGTGTGAAAGACTGGGTGAACTTTGTGAGATGAATCTTTTTGTGTAAAAGATAAAAATGGTAATTTGTTTAAACCATTTGAAAGAGAAGTTTTGGGTAATAAGTTGTGACTTAACTGAAATCCCAATATCCATATGTTTTTAAATATTACGCTCATTATTCGGTTTAGCCGGGAGAGGCCCCTGTGTCATATAACCCATTCCGAATAGTGATATGATGTAAATGGATAGCATTTGAAGACCGGTGTTGAAGACTGGGTATTTTTGAGAATGATAGGATAACCTATCGATTATCTCTGCACTGAGTGGCTCCGGTATAGAGACCTCCATATGTGATGGGAAGTCCGATCGGGATTGTGAATACCCGGATTGCAAGGGCTTCTTTGGAAGTGCCTTCGGTTCTGTTCGAACCCGGAACAGACTTGTATGGTCGTATGTCTGACACTACACTTTGAGATATAAAGCAGATTTCTCCTTATGATAGTCAAACATGCTTGACACTACACTTGTATGGCTGTGTGTTGCTGATCATTTGTTGATCATTCGTTGATCAAAGCATGGCTTTGTGAAGAAGCGTAGCTTTGTGGACGAGACCTCATCGAGCCTCACACCACGGAAATGGTCGAAACAGGAAAGATGCGACAAGGTTTCAGGTGTAGCTCCCCTAGGGTATGTCCATTCCTTCTGGAAAAAGGTGGTATCATGGTATGGAGCCCAGATATTTTACCTGTGTGGTTGCTCCAATCTCATTTACTGTGTGATTGTTGCTTTGTGATCGAGGCGCCTTGGATAAAGGTCGCAAACGACCGGGGGTGGCATATCTTAGGTTTACTTCTCGGAAAGGGGGTAACCGGCCTTGTGTTGGCAGAGAGACGGGTAGGTTCTCGGGACGTCACTCCAGAGGCGTTCCCATGTGGCACAGTTTCTTAGCCTGACCATTTGTTGGAAAATCCAAAGAAACAATACGAACCTTGTACGGTTTTAGTTGTATAACCTGCTATGGAATGTGGCGGTAACCTGCTATTGAACATAGTAGCTATAGTAGGCATACGATGATGGTTGTATGCTGGCTAAGATTAATATTATACTTTCGAAAGGTTTTCCACACTAGGCACTAATAATAATATTTAAAAAAAAGATTTTGCGTATCAAGCATGTTTGACTATCATAAGGAGAAATCTCCTCCAATTCTGCGTTTGCATTGTGTGTGTGGCGGGAAGCCTTATGGTAGTTTCATTTTCCAAAAAGCATATCAGATTTCTCTTATGAACTGTTTTTATTGTAAACAACTGTTTTGTTACTCATACCAGTCCCATGACTGACCTGGAGTTTATTGTTCCCTTCCTAAACTCTGGGTGCCCAGAATTTTCCACACGGGCAGTCTAGAGTTGGGGTTTTCAGATAGTCAGGTTTAGTAGATTATCGAGAGCTAGTTCAGTTTTTGGAGTTCACTGACGACCGTCCTTGCTTATCTTTGTGAAACATGATGGTGGTTCGAGCTTGATGTTGGAGTTGTTGGACTCATTCTCTTTTAAAGATCATTTGGAGTATCACTTCTGTTGTTTCCGCTGTAACATTATTTGTCTCTAATATTCTTGTATCATATAGATATCATTGTTGTATATCATATTCTGGATATTGTATCATTTGTGATGTATATGATATCATTCATTTCTTTCTTCCGCTGTGTTCTTATACTTAATGTGTTATAAGCTCCGGCACGAGTCGAATTTCAACGATTGAATCTGCGGCATACGAGTACAAGTGAAGTACGGGTGTCGATTTTCGAACGCTGAAATTTGGATCGTGACACTATATAACTCCCTACACAGCAGCCAATGGTATCTATAAAAGATGCACAGAGCAAGCACTGTGGATCCGGATGACATATATAGCTCCCTACACAGAAGGCAATGGTGTCTACGAAAGACACTCATATTAAGCGCTTGGAACTCATAGCTATTACTGAGCACCCGAATGGAAGTCGCACGCGTAACTGCCACCATGCCCATGCTACCTTTTTCTCCACCTATTGGGTCTTCTTATCACCTCTAACTTCCAGCATAAGCATGCCCCTCATCCCACTTCAGGCTAACGTGAGATCACCGTGTGTCCATAAAATTTATAGGGGAAATGCTGTTGGTACTGGCCCTTCATCCAAACAATATCTAGTTGCGCCCCCTTATCCAAATCCCCCGTGATTTGGACTTCTATTTGACTAATTACTAACATTATTAGCATAAGCGTGCCCTCATCTCACTTCAGACTAATGTGAGATCACCGTTTCACCTAATTGGGAATGCTATTTGGTATAGGTCCTACTTTCATCTTTGCTTATTAACTTAGATAAATTATTTAAATAAGCCTTTACATTTTTTTTCCACCATCTGTGCTTATTAATTTATCCTAAGTCTTAAAATAAGCTTTATTCTTTTCTTTCTCTTATTATAACCTACGTTGTAATTATGCTTATTACTTAACCTAAGGTCTAAGTGTGAAAATAAGCCTCTTTCTTCTTTTCCTCTTTTTAGTTATAATTCCAAGTTATAACTATGCCAATTATATTTTTAATTCGGTCCAATTAACGTCATAATTTCAGTCTAATTACAGTCTTTATAATTTACATGATTACAAATAGGCCAATCTCTTTAATTCAGTCCAATTAATATCATAATTAGGCATAATTTCAGTCTTAATTCCATTTTATTACGGTCTTTATAATTTACATCTTATCTTTCGTTATCTAGAATTCTTATAATTTAATCCAATTTCGCATTAATTCTATTCTAATCCATACGCGAAGAAGAAGGAGAAATAAAAAAAAACTGAAAATAGAAAAAAAATCCAAGACGTAGGAAGAAGATGTAAATAACGCATAAATAACAGTAAATAGATTAAAATACTGTAAATAAACTGTAAATAAATGAAAAGGCTATAATTAATAGAACTAACTAAAATTAACTGAAAAGAATAGCTAGGAAGAAATTGAATGAAAATAATTCTAAAAACTTTAAATAAAACTGCTAAAAAGGTTATTCATAAATCGTAGTAAAACTACAACTACTGGAACCCTATTATTTTAAATTACTTAAAGAAATCTTAAAATAATTATAATCACTCACTTGAGACAAAAGCTAGAATCCCTTTTTTTTACAGCAACCAAAATTCTCTAGATATCTCCTATAATTTGTACAATCTCCATCTTTTATTTGAATGTATATATATAATATAATTTTATTTTATAAATGAAGAATGTAGGTAAATGTTTGAGAGAGAGAAATGGAGGCTAGGTTTTGATTTTAGAGTGAAAACCTAGGTTAGTTTAGGTCCTATTTATACTGTTTTAGGTGTGCTTTTAACCGTAGATTAGAATCTCTAGAAACTTCTGCTGACTTATTGCTGTGTCAAATCTTATAATGCGCCTTGTCAGCGTCTTATCTTATATTTAATTTAATTAATTACACCCTCAATAATATACAAACTATAAATAACGTTTTCTTCTCCTTAATTAATTTCTAATTTGTGATATTTTATTTCATATTAAATTTCCATGCGTCTCTCTTTATTCGCATGTTTCATTTCAGTTTTCAACATCCTATTTAATTTACATGTTTACGTCTGAAATAAATAAACAAACAACATATCAATATCTTTCCACATTTACATCTGAAATAAGTAAATTAACATGTCAGTATTTTTCCATGTTTATGTCTAAAGTAAATTAATAAATAACTAGAAATTCTTATGTCAATATTGTACATATTCACGTTTGAATTAATTGGATGAATAACATGTGAATTGTTATGTCAATGTTCTATATATTCAAATCTTAATTCATTAAATAGCATGTGAATTGTTATGTCTACATTTTTTCCATATTCACATATGTTGTAATTAGATAAATAACATATGTCCACAAACGCGTATATATGTTGTGTATTAATTAGTAACCTAATTCTTTACCTTTAAATGGAGCAATCAATTACATTAATTGATTGGTATTAATGCTTTTATGTTTAAAAATCAAACTGACCCTTATTCTTTACTAACAGAGAAATAACATACCTTATATTTTCTATAAGAAATGCAATCATTCCATAACACACTCTTGTCTTTTCTTTTCAAAACATAACGTTTATTTTATTAAATTCCTTCTTTTTATAAATATATGGTTACATTTTCTCTCATTTACAATAACCCATCTCATTTGAACATCGTCATCTAAATTTATAAAAGTGGATGCCTTCTTTTTAATACATTGTTATACCTTTTTTTCTCTTTTGTAACAAAACAAACTCCCTGTTTATAAAATCATACATATATTCAAAAATGATAAGTTTATTTTATTTATCTCAAAACATGCATTTATTTTTATTTAAAATGTTCATTCCATTTTGACACAAATGCAAGTTCTTATATTAAACTCAATCATTACAATTTAATTCCTTTTTCCCTTTCCAATTGAAACATTTCAATAAATCTACTGCTAATTACTTTCAATACTAATTTCAAACGAATTCTAATTATAAACAATATTTCTTTTCACTTATAATTATTTATTAATTCCTCCTTAAATTTTGGGTTGTTACATTCTCTTCTCCTTAAAGGATTTCATCCCTGAAATCTCTAAGGATAGAAGAATGAAATAAAAGTTTTCATCCAAGTTCTACAACCAACTACCCAACCATCACCCATTACATCCATTGTCCTTAAGTTTTTCTAATTGTGCAATTAGTGTAGTGTCAATGTCCCTAACTAATGCAAAAGATTAAACGGTCCACTGATTCAGTTGACCTTCTTTTATGCAATCATGTCTGTGCCATGTATCCAAATGAATGCAAAAATTCCCTAATGATAACTGATAGTTCTATATGCGTGCTACAATCATCATCCAAATGCAACAATCATATGATAATCATCCATTTATTACAGCCATGGAATAAAAGAAAATGCAAATGCGCAAACATCCATATGCATATGCCCTAGTGTCCTAGTTAGGCCGATCCCTAAAAGATAATAGTGCCTAGTGTAAGTATATGTGTCCATTAGCATCCACTAGCAAACACTTGCAACCACTAGCATCCATCATACATAACATATTCTAATAACATGTTTACATCAAATCCTATCATCCATAGGTTAAATCCTAAGTTCCACCCTCCCAAGGGATGATAAAGGAAAGAACCTATTCAAAAGTAAAGATGAAAATAGGAAATTCGAAATTTACTATCAAAGAGAGATGTGGATAAAAAATATGCATTTTCTCCTAATCAATTTAATCTTCTCCGAAGTCTTTTTAACCTCTGTAGACTATATCCAACACGAAAACGACTTGCGCGGTCTTCCACAAAGAGCTTCGGAAGATGTCATTCCAATGCTAGCTTGAGAACTACTATCTTATGCGAATTCCACTAAAGAAAGATGCTTTTCCCAAGTTCTTCCAAAATCAGGAATATTCATTCTCAACCATGCGTGTCTTACAATTTTACTAACTCCATTTTACTGTTCTTCTTTAGTCTGCTCACATGAATCAACATTTCTAGGTTCTCACTAGGGTCCTATACACTCTACGGAAACTCTATTATTACTTCCAAAAATAATTATTGTTGTCTCCTTTATAGCCTTACACATTTTCCGTTAAACGTAGGAAATGATTCCTATCTACTCCATATTTAAGAGCTTGGTTTGGTATTTATCACTTTATTTTAAAAAAACCGAGGTTTCTAAATTTTTAAAACATAAAATCCCAAAATCTTTGTCTTTAAAAGTGTTATTTTTAAGTTCCTATAAATTAAAAAAAACTTGGTTACTTAACATTATTCCCCAAACCTAGAGGGGAAAACTTTCAAAATTTTAAGTCTAAAACTTATTCCTCCTTTTCTTCTAGACTTTTACAGCTTTCTATAAAAATTTGGATTTTCAAATTTTACTTTTATTAAGTTTTTCATTTCCAAAAACTTATTTACCTTTTCACCAACCATTATCCTTTAAAATATCTTTAAACATCTTCTTATTACACCTAATAGTTTTATACCCTAATGTATTGGAACTACTTTCTCTTATGAGAAACTATTAATGGTAAAACCTTCCATGAATCCTTTAAAAGAGGATTTTATGTTTATGTGAAATTACAATGAACTTATTTTATAATTTTCGAAATAGACTATACAAAATATGGTGCTTCCCATGCCTTGTATATCTCTTTCACGTATTCCTTATAACTTGCACAAAACATCTTTATTTATAATTTGGTTTCATAGAAAATTTTATCATTATTCATTTCGTTCCAATAGATTAAAGTATTTTTAATTTATATTCTCTTACCATAGAAAATTTCTACGAAATTTACTGATTTCCTAATATTTAACTTACACTTTTTTTTTCTTCAGAAAAACTCATTTTCAAGACTGTTTTTAATATATCCATAACTAGAAAACATTTCCTCATACTTATTTAAATATTTAATGTACTTACAAACCACTTTATTTCTATTATTAGAAATTATCTTTTAAAATTCATTCTTATTTGGGTTTAAAACAGATGTTGCGTAAAACACCGTTACTACAACCCAAAAATTCTAGTGTATGAATTTAATTAAAAATAAATACTAATAAACCTCGCATACTATGTAAAAACATTTCCTTTCGGAGTCACCTTCTATAACAACAGTGTTATAGCCTATGCTCCCTTTATTTTCCACGAAAGCATCTATTACAACAATAAACGTTATAACCTATGCTTTCGATACTTAATACACTCTAGGCTTTTATATTTAAAATCTTTGTTTACATATAAAGAAACCAGCGAGCTATATATGCTCTATAATTCTTCAAAAAGAATTTCACTTTTAACAAAATTTACATCATATAAAAACCAATTTAAATTTCATACCACTTCTTTTTTCAAAAACCCAACATTTACTTCTTCAAAAATATTGAAAATTATATTTTTTAATTTTTCAATTCTAACTATTTCATTTTATTAGACTAGGCATAAAGTGGATTTTCTTCTTACTACCTTAGCAGCACCCTTCCTAAATCTTGGAAATCTCATTTCCTTACTAAAGTCTTTTACTCCTATTTCTCTTTTATACTCATATTTATTCCAATGCACTACCGTTAAATCCATTTATCTGAACCTAAATGTACAAAACCGTTTCTCAAACTCTTTCCATGAGTTGACCTTCTCTATGCCCCCAAAAAACGCACTTCCTTACTCCAAAAGTGACACTTGAAGAATTTTGCCTTCAACCGATAAATGCGAAGTGTACAAAGGACCTCCTCAAAATGTCTGAGAAATCTTTAACGACTGGAACATAATCTAGCTCTCATAGTGATGAATCAAGGGAATAAAGGAAGCTCAACATGACCGACCCCTATTAACGACTCCCTTCTCGCAGTCTAATATCGCATCATAAGTGGATAACCAATCCATCCCCAAAACTATCCCATACTCCGAAAATCCCAGTACATAGGCGTCACAATCAAACTCTACGCCTAGTATAAAAATTTTCAAACCCCTATAAATCATAAACAAGTGTGCTGATCCTCCTATGGGGTTTGAAACAACAATGGGGTCTACTACTAAGGAAATGTCTAAGTGCAAACAATCCACAAGAGAACTAGAGATAAAAGAGTGTGATATTCTGGAATCGAAAGGAGTTTGAACTGGACTTTGATGGGATTTTTAAGAAAAACTCTTTATTATTTGAAAACTAACTCTAAATTAAGGAGCTTCTTTTCTGAAAAATACTATTAAAACCAGTTATTTTGAAAAATACTTTATGTTTTTTTTAAAATATTTAAGAATCCTGTAACCTTAGGTTCGGATACCAAGTGAAATACCCCACACCCCTTAATATACCCAAAAGGACACATTAAAAGACGTGGTACGTTGTAGGTATAACTGAAACTAACAGAGACTAAGATTCACAAGACAAAAATAGATAAAACAGCAGAAACTTAAAATAATAACTTAATTAAAACAAAACTTCATAATTGCTTCATAAATAAGTCAAATACCAAATTCCACATACGTGTCTAAAAATCCAATATGTCTCCTGAAACAAAAACTCATAGTCTCAAAAATCAGAGTACATAATATCCCTCATAATAAGCCAGTACATAGAAAGAACAAAAGCTGAAATAAAAGAAATACATGGTAGCAAACTCCGCCAAGAAGTCTCCAAGCAACTGCAATCTACTGTCCTCTCCCTTGATTGCCTAAGGGGGGAAGGGGAAATAGAGGAGTGGGTCAGACTAAAAGTCTGGTGAATGATGGTAATTACTGAAGCCTTTAAGCAAAGTAAAAGTAATAGACTCTACAACAGTTCTAGTATATAAAGAGGAAACAAAGGAAATAGAAAAGAGATAAACTAGAAATAAATACGATTAACTATAAGATAGGTTAATTTCGATTGCTTGCACTTGTCCTTGATTTTCGCTTTGGTTAGGTTGAATTTCTAATCCTGTAATTAGGATGTAATCCTAATTCTACCCTTTTTGATCGGCCTGCTACTCCATTGACCTTACTTCGGACCGGCCGCTATATAACTCCCTACACAGCAGCCAATGGTATCTATGAAAGATGCACAGAGCAACCATTGTGGATCCGGACGACATATATAGCTCCCTACAAAGAAGGCAATGGTGTCTACGAAAGACACTCATACTAAGTGCTTGGAACTCATAGCCATTACTGAGCACATGAATGGAAGTCGCACGCATAACTGCTACCATGCCCATGCTACCTTTTTCTCCACCTATTGGGTCTTCTTATTACCTCTAACTTCCAGCATAAGCATGCCCCTCATCCCACTTCAGGCTAACGTGAGATCACCGTGTGTCCATAGAATCTATAGGGGAAATGCTGTTGGTACTGGCCCTTCATCCAAACAATATCTAGTTGCGTCCCCTTATCCAAATCCCCTGTGATTTGGACTTCTATTTGACCAATTACTACCATTCTTAGCATAAGCGTGCCCTCATCTCACTTCAGGCTAACGTGAGATCACCGTTTCGTCTAATAGGGAATGTTATTTGATACGGGTCCTACTTTCATCTTTGCTTATTAACTTAGATAAATTATTTAAATAAGCCTTTACATTTTTTTTCTTCTACTATCTGTGCTTATTAATTTATCCTAAGTCTTAAAATAAGCTTTATTATGTTCTTTCTCTTATTATAACCTACGTTATAATTATGCTTATTACTTAACCCAAGGTCTAAGTGTGAAAATAAGCATCTTTCTTCTTTTCCTATGTTTAGTTTTAATTCTAAGTTATAACTATGCCAATTATCTTTTTAATTTAGTCCAATTAACATCATAATTAGGCATAATTTTAGTCTAATTACAGTCTTTATAATTTACATAATTATAAATAGGCCAATCTCTTTAATTCAATCCAATTAATATCATAATTAGGCATAATTTCAGTCTTAATTTCATTTTATTACTATCTTTATAATTTACATCTTATCTTTCGTTATTTCAGAATTCTTATAATTTAATCCAATTTCGCGTTAATTCTATTCTAATCCATACGCGAAGAAGAAGGAGAAATAAAATAAAACTGAAAATAGAAGAAAATTCAAGGCGTAGGAAGAAGATGTAAATAACGCATAAATAACAGTAAATAGATTAAAATACTGTAAATAAACTATAAATAAATGAAAAATGTATAATTAATAGAAATAACTAAAATTAACTGAAAAGAATAGCTAGGAAGAAATAGACTGAAAATAATTCTAAAAAACTGTAAATAAAACTGCTAAAAAGGTTATTCCAAAAATCGTAGTAAAACTACAACTATTGGAAACCATATTATTTTAAATTACTTGAAGAAATCTTAAAATAATTACAATCACTCGCCTGAGACAAAACCTAGAATTCCTTTTTTTTACAACAACCAAAATTCTCTAGAAATCTCCTCTAATTGGTACAATCTCCATCTTTTATTTGAATGTATATATGTAATATAATTTTATTTTATAAATGAATAATGTAGGTAAATATTTGAGAGAGATAAATTGAGGCTATGTTTTGATTTTAGAGTGAAAACCTAGGTTAGTTTAGGTCCTATTTATAGTGTTTTAGGTGTTCTTTCTACCGTAGATTAGAATCTCTAGAAACTTCCGCCAACTCATTGCTGTGTCAAATCTTATAATGCGCCTTGTTACCGCATTATCTTATATTTAATTTAATTAATTACACCCTCAATAATATACAAACTATAAATAACGTTTTTTTCTCCTCAATTAATTTCTAATTTGTGACATTTTATTTCATATTAAATTTCCATGCGTCTCTCTTTATTTGCATGTTTCATTTCAGTTTTCAACATCCCATTTAATTTACATGTTTATGTCTGAAATAAATATATAAACAACATATCAATATCTTTCCACATTTACATCTGAAATAAGTAAATTAACATGTCAATATTTTCTCATGTTTATGTCTAAAATAAATTAATAAACAACTAGAAATTCTTATGCCAGTATGGTACATATTCACGTTTGAATTAATTGGATGAATAACATATGAATTGGTATGTCAATATTCTATATATTCAAATCTTAATTCAATAAATAACATGTGAATTGTTATGTCTACATTTTTTTCCCCATATTCACATCTGTTGTAATTAGATAAATAACATATGTCCACAAACGTGTATATATGTTGTGTATTAATTAAGACCCTAATTCTTTACCTTTAAATGGAACAACCAATTACATTAATTGATTGGTATTAATGTTTTTATGTTTAAAAATCAAACTGACCCTTATTCTTTACTAAAAAAGAAATAACATACCTTATATTTTCTGTAAGAAATGTAATCCTTCCATAATACACTCTTGCCTTTTCTTTTCAAAACATAACGTTTATTTTATTGAATGCCTTCTTTTTATAAATATATGGTTACATTTTATCTCATTTACAATAACCCATCTCATTTGAACATCGCCATCTAAATTTATAAAAGTGGATGCCTTCTTTTTAAATACACTGTTATACCTTTTTTTTTCTCTTTTGTAACAAAACAAACTCCATATTTATAAAATCATACATATATTCAAAAATGATAAATTTATTTTATTTATCTCAAAACATTCATTTATTTTTATTTAAAATGTTCATTCCATTTTGACACAAATGCAAGTTCTTATATTAAACTCAATTATTACAATTTAATTCCTTTTTCTCTTTCCAATTGAAACATTTCAATAAATCTACTGCCAATTAATTTCAAACGAATTCTAATTATAAACACTATTTCTTTTCACTTATAATTATTTATTAATTCCTCCTTAAATTTTGGGTTGTTACAGCTATAGTTGGATACACATTGCACTACTTGAAGTAAAACACCACTCAAGAGAGGATTCGTCTCCCTCGTTATAGAAGGTCAGTGTCATCATAATTGTTATTCGATCTAAAGTCAAAATCTTTGACCAAAGTAAATTAATTAATCGATGGTTGTTATCGTATTGAACCAAGGACTTTAAAGTGGTCTACAAATTAAATACAAATATTAGCAAAGTTTTTGATATTTGACCAAACTCTAGATATCAAAGTGATACACTAGTAATGAAAAGAATACATGTACAAAATGTCATTACTATGTGAGCATATTAAAGATTAGAGGTTGAATTTCGCCTAAATGATCTATAAGCGTTGAACTTGTACTCGATATTGTACTTCATCAAAGTCCGTACAGACTTTAGTATTAAAATTATTTAAATATATTGACTGAGGACTGAGTTCACTTTAGAAAGTCAACATTACTATGTTGTTAGCTATTTCCGAATTCAACCAATGTTAAACTTTCCTCCTTTTTATAGGTTACAAAGTTGTTACCTTGGCTTCATTAATGGTCAACGAGGGGCTAGAGTTGTATGGAGAAAGTGTGAAGGGAAAAGAAGTAGAGACCGTCTATTTACAGCCAAGGAGATATCAAAACATTTCACATTTCTATCAAATCCTAAACGATTAGGTCTCCTACTCCTTTTGAATATATGGTCGGCCTCCTCTTTGACCATACTTGATCAAAACACCTATTGAGTCCCGTTGAATCAATGATTTAACTATACTATTTTGGCCCCTTTTGCAATTGGGCCGACATACAACTTTTGTATATCGCTCTGATTGATTTTAAACTTCAAATAAATAATTAAAAGGCCATGATATTTCAATACAAAATTTATATTATTTTATCATTAATATATAACATTAATTAAATAATGTGAAGGTTCAAGGAGTAGACAACTAACAAAAGACGTATTAGATTGTGGCTATATTTCAACGGCGAAAGGTATTAATTCTAGTTTAATATAACCAAGTTATATACATATGTATAATCATGTTAAAATGACAAATCTCATCAAGGACTTCTAACACAAGTGGTTAGAATTGTGGCACTTTAGACAAATGTTATAGAGATTTGATCCCTCAAGGTATCAAAATGAGTGTTCTACTTGGATTTAGTACCACTCTTATTATCAAAAAAAAAAATTGCTTATCTCATATTATCATTTTCGGCCATGGTAAATTGAAATAATAATATTATTTCAAAATTATCTTTATGATTGACAAAAAAACAATATGAAAATATATATACATATAATATATATTATAAGTATGCTTTCGAATTTAAGAAGAGATCTGGTCCTAACTTTGTGTGTGTGCATGTTAAAGTAAGTTTTTTTACATGTTTATAATATTATATATGTTTTAGATTTAAAAGAATAAAGAAAATATCATTCTCTGTTTCGGTTTTACAAAAAAAATTAATTCACACACACATATGTATATATTATAAGTTTACATACATAAATTTTAAATAATTTTTTTAAGCTTTTCGATCTAAAAAATAATTCAACTAATTTTATTTTATTTAAAAAGTCAATTAGTTTTAAAATATAGTTTATAAATTTTCAAATTTGAATTTTGATTTAAAAATATTCAAGCAAATATTTATAAACAAAAAAAATTATTACTGGTTCTGACGGCTATGTCATACTAAAAAAATTTATATCAGATATTAATTTTGAAAAGGTCAAAAGAGTTTTGAATTCACTCAGAAAAAAACTATTATTGTAGATCTTAAAAATATGATTTTCAATATCAAAATATAACCATTGCTATCCCTAACCAAAAAAGCGTTATCGAAGTTCAAACTCCAAATAATCCTTATATCAGGAAATTAAACAAAATGTTGTCGAATCAGCCTAGTTCCTAGGCGTACCAATTGAAGTTTTGAATTTTTATCAAAAGGAACAAATAAAATTTGTTTGGATTTATCCTATTCAAAATTGAATTTTAAACATTTTTTAAAATGAGTATTAACCAGTAAAATATTTATATACCAACATTTATATGAGTGTATAAATATAACATATTTATTTATAAAAGTATATACATATATGTATGTGTGTGTGTTTATATATATACATATATATCTGTGCAGAAAGGGCTTAGCGATTCTATAGCGGTGAAGGTGCAAAAAGTTATAACGGGGATATAGCAGAAAATAACGGAGGTGCAAAAGCTTTAATAAATATAAACCAAATATTTAAAGTTAATTTATTCTCAGGCTCACATCATTTTCGTAGGAAAAAGAAATATTGTTTAATCTTATATAATAAAATCGAAGAATATCATTATTTATATAGTCCAGATTTGATGACTACAATAGATTTCTAACACAATTTGAGCGTTTATGCCTTCAAATTAGGTCTTTGCCCTAACTTTGTTGATTTAAAAAAAAAAGAACTAATCAATCCAACCTTTTTATACTAATGTTGCCAAAGCGGATGCTAATTTAGTTAGGTTTAATTGCATCGGAGGTGGGTGTAGTCAAGAACCATTTGCACAAGCGGTAAGATTTTTAGATTGTTGTTTCAGTATTCTTGAGTTCGATCCCCCAAGACACCAAGACACCAGATGAGTGCTTTGCTTAAAATAAGCATCATCCTATTTATCAAAAAATAAATATTTATTAATTATATTTATATTTATAAATATTGATAAAATACAATGGTAGAAATAAATTAAAATAAATAAATTATATTATGTTAGTGAAAATTTTAAATTTAACTATATGATGTATATGTTCATTCTCTTTGACATTTATATTAACATACGTTCATAACTTCAAAATTTATTGACCGTAGGCTACAATGGTTAATTTTCCCATTACATCCCTAGGTTAGATTATATTTTTAATATAGTTATGATATTTGTATTTTGTATACGAACACCTCGAAATATTAAAAATTAGATTAATAATAAAATATAATTATTAAACATTAACAAACAAAGAAATATTTTTAAATAAATTCAAATATTACTCACCCTTTTGTTAAAAGTTGATTTAGTATAAATGAATTTTATTCACATAAACACAAAATAAGATCTTGTGCAAATTAATAAAAGTAATTTTATTTTGAAAATCACCATTTTAACCTTGCTGTTAATGCATCTAATCCAATAATAGGTGTTTTCCTTTTTCGACCACCAACATGCTATTGATCATTATAGTAATAAATTTGTCGGCCTAATGAAAAATATATAGCAGTGTGCTGCTTTTTTATTTTTATTTTAAGGGTAAAATAGAGTCCATAAATTTAGCATGACTCTTTTATAATTATGTTCGGATAATGCGATCGCTTAAGTGTAAAGTTTCCTTTTTATTAATTCAACCTCATAAAACGATATCTTTTATTTGAAACATATCCTTGGAATTTCATTTTCACCATTAACAAATTTAGTATTTCAATAAAACTCCTATGTTATATATGTTCCAATGAAATTTACATTTACAAAAATTTATAAACATATTCCAATGAAACACAAATTGCAAATATTTACAACTTACATGCAAAACCAAATGTTCGCGTTTTTTTAAGTTCGAAACATCCGGTTGATATTTTGTTTTCTCGCAAAGTTTATAGCCTTTCCAACAATATTAATGTGTCATATAATTTGATAAAAGTTTGTTATATTTTGTAATTCTAGGTGGAAATTGCAAATATTTGTAATTTATCTAAAGTTTAAAATAATCACTAACATTTTTGTTATTATATCACCATTTGTAACATGCTGTAGAAAATTTGTCTTGATCATTACATAACAAATTATATGATATCCCTAATAAGATCCTTACCTCTCATATTTAGATAAAATACCATCGGTGCAAACGTATGCACAATTCTAAGTAGAAATCACAAAGATTTCTTATTGTGAGGTTTGATTTTGAAAAATCTATGATGCATGAATCTTGTCTACAAGAGCATAAAGTATATGATTTTATGGTGAAAATGCAATTTCACTTCGACTTTTCAATGAAAAGATATTTATGATTTTGTATTCTGAAAACGACGGTAATGTTTATACCGTGATATGTTGAAATCGGGAACTTTATTTGTAGGTTGTGGAGGCAAGAGTTTCAGTTTTGAAAGCTCTTTAAGGACTCTAAAAGATAAGATATTTAAAAAATAATCTGTATAAACCTTTTGTTGTATATGATTAGAAAAGAAGTGACTCAATTGGCAAGGCATCCTCCACACATGTCATGCATCAGCTAAAGTAGGTATTAATATAAGAAAGAAATCGTAAAAAGAAAAAGAGGTTCACGAGAATGCAAGATTCAGCTGAAGTAAATTGAACTTTAATAATATCTTCAATTAAAGCATTTGTTTCCTATGAACGGTAAATACATATCCAACGATGATTAATTTCCACCAAGCACCTACGTTTGAAATAATTAAATAATAACAACTAGTAGCAAACACCACAGATATCGGATAAAATCATTTGGACTTGAACAGATTAATAAAAAGATCCCATGCACTATTGTTTGATTAAACAAGACATGTATGGATTTCATTATTTTAGATCACATTTTGCAAATTAAAAAGCTCCAGTAGTACAAATATAATTTTCTCTGTATTTTTACATTGATATACGACCCACTCTAACAAAAGTAGGGGATAAAAAAAAGCTTATAATCATCACTTCATTGTAAAGTACATGCATCCAAAAATAATTAATGAAAAAGTGATTGAATATCAGACACAGGATTCTTATCTATAACTATGCACTCCTTTTTCCATATATGTACACTTTATTTTCAAACCTCAGGTTCAAGCATATGATGTATATTAAATATATACATATTGTTTTGGAGATAGTGACTGTCTATACATTACCCACTAGCAAAAAGAATAAATGAGAACACCTAATTGTTTTTGTTGTTTTCTTTCCTTCTAGGTTTCTGTAGTCCAACTCCATATCTATTTTTATTTTATTTATATCCACGTCTTCCAACTGTGGGGCTGAACTTAGTTGAAGATGAATCTTGAATGCTGCATTTTGCTCTTGCAACCTGCAATCAAGAATAATTCCACTAGTAGTATAAATGTGAAAAAACAAGAGTAATTTAAAGATGAAATTATTTTTAGAGAAAGTGCACTGTAAACAAATGTGTTGTTGCACTTTGATCGACAAAGTTAAAAATAGTCATCCAACATTCATAACTGAGAAGGTGTGAATCTATAAATCAAATATGAAAATAGGAAATTATGAGGATATACAGTTCATCTGCATGCTAAAATGGGACCACACGCATATGTGAGGATAATTGATTCATAGGCATCTTCACATTTACAACTATACATGCAGACCTGAACTGTAATGGTTGAATAAATGCTGCAACTGTGCTTTCATGTGCATATTCACAAAGTCTTGTATATGCTCAAGCATTTTTAGCAAAGCAGCAGCATAATGTTAATTAATCAAACCATAAACTAGATTAGTACTTAGTGCCAAGGCAGGCATTATATGCAAATTTTCATGACATTGAGAAGGCAGGCAATTATATGCCCTTTTACATACAATTATTGCACCAAGTCAACTCTTACATCCCAATCATTAAGCCATGGGCACTAGCTATATAATATTATACTATATATGTTGACTAATAAATACAACAATTATTGTCCTAGAAAATGTAATTGTGCACCCCAATGGGATTGAGCATGGCCACTTTGGCCATCCATTGAAGTAAAAGTTGTTTCCATATATTGTGTGGAAAGGCAACAGCACAGCTATTCCAGCAACTTGCTTTCAAACCAACACAAGAGAATCATTGAATCACACGTGAAAGTCAAGCCAACAAAGCTAAACCAAATTTAATTAAAATTAGAAGTCTAATATGTGATGTTTATGTACAAACAAAATATGGTTCACGTATTTTGATATGTCTTTCTTTCACAGTATAAATATTTGTACAATGAAAATCTACCTAAAGCTGTTAATTTCACTATGAGAATGTAGCTGTTGCCTCTATCGTATTATGCGATTTACTTTACCTTGCCTCTCCTTGCTTTTGGCACAGATTACACATGGCATACCTACTCGTTTCAGGTGCATCAATATTATTATCCATGACCAATCTTGCTGATGAACTGAAATTTTATCATACAGTTGCATTTTTAGATATTATTCAGGTACACGAGGTCGAATATTGGAATGTATCGCTAGAAAGGCTAATATTTTGCCCATCAGTCGTGTTCTTCAGTTCATTTTATCTGCCTTGCATTGGACAGTCTCCAACTCGCTGAGATGATTGTCTATAGGGCAAAATACGAAATTTAATACTCCACAATTCAAAGCATGGGATATTTAGAGTGTAGAACAAAAAATGTTGCTAAAGTCACTATCACATCAATTTCCACATTGTTGATTTGTTCACCTGCCCATCAGTTATTTCATGGAAAAAAATTGAAGCTGTGTCATAAGTGTTGTTTTCAACAGGAATTAGTGTACATATCTTTAGATTACCTCCTCCAGTGGAAAACTAGGGAAGGGACCTTTTTCACTTTCATTTGTTAAGGTTGAAACTTATGAATCGCTGGGAATACCTTTTTCTAACAATAAGATGCTATTTGGAATTTTAAAGAGTTATATGACATCAAGCTCCATGTACTCATAGTTGCCTACGCAAATGTATGTGTACCAATGTTCCTAAGTGAAGTATATATAATTGAGGGTGTATTAGAAAAGAATACACGACATTTATAAAAAGTACACAGTTACATGTATATTGAGCATGGTATTTGAATATTTATTCACCTGCAGTAAATTGCTTATTTCTTCTTCTTCTGACTTTTGATCTCCGCAACGGCACAGCAGGTCGTCATCAACAGTAGAATGGGTATAATTATACACTTCAGACACTGTTTTTCCTGAAGTAGAAGAAAATGGGTCAACGCCTATATATGCTACATAACAGATACTAAAGTCCAGGGAGAGCTTATCAATGGGTAGTAACATAAGTGAAAATGAACAGACTAGCTGAGATATTGTACTGCTGGTATCTTGAGCATCAACCGTCGATAAAATGTCTGAGTTATTACCTGATGTGAAAATACAATACAAGAGGAAGATAGTTCATAATACATCAACTAATGATAGATTGATACATCGTGAGTAGAAAAATAACTTTGCATTGCACCATCATGATCAAATGTATCAGTTTCTGTAGACGTATTATGAACTGAAGGTAAAGTAGCTGGGGATGATGTTCCATGTCAATTGGGTAGCATAATCAACTCCAGAACCAGAAATGGGTTAATCTGATAATTTACTTGGACTTCTGCTGAATGACTTTATCTGCAGACATTTTGCATGCTACATCTGTACGTTTCCATCTAACTCTTCGAATTTCATCAACCTTACTGAGTTATGGAAAAGTGTGGCACTTCCTCTTCAGTCTCTGTTTCAAGATAAAATAGATTATTAGAAGAGCTAGGGTAACATGCAAATAAATGAAAAGAGGACAAATTTTCAAAGTAGGCTAGTTTATAAAACTATTTCGCGATGGGAGCTGGTTTTGAAACTTATTATCAAACAAGGCTGGTTTCCGCCTAGTCAGCAGCCAACTCAGCCATCTTATAACTGCCACGAGAAAGCGCAACTATGAGTTGCGCTTTTCTTATTTTGTTCTTGGCACAACTTTGAGTTGCGCCTATTTTTTTTATTTTTTTTCCCGTATGCGCAACTCCAAGTTGCGCATACTTCAACCTTTAAGCATGCGCAACTCATAGTTGCGCCTGCTGTAATATAGCGTAGGCGCAACTATGAGTTGCGTCTGCAGGTAGCTGCTGTTAAAACAGAGACAGCAGCTACCCCCTCTCTTCATAACCCCAAAAACATTTTCAAACTCCAAAACCCCTCTCATGCCCGAACCCACCACCTCCAAACCCAAATTTTAGCTAAACTCCACCAATTTTTCACAAAATTTACAAATTTCTTCTTCATTCTTCGATTAAACCAAAGTTACAACAATGGAAGCGGAATTCTCTTCAACACAAATAGATTTTGGTAATTTCTAAACCCTAGTTTTTTTGATTTATTTGTTATTTGCTTATAATTTGGTTGTATTTTCTAGAAATATTTTCAAATAGCATGCTGTACATCTTAGTAATCCAATGTGAACCGTTAAATCACTAATTGGTTGTAAACGATTTGTAAAAAATGGTTTTTTTTGCATGAACTTTGAAGAACCGGAAAGCGGACCGGTAGACGGTAGCGTGCTTTATATGCAGGATAATCACCGCTCTAATGTTGAAGAGTTAATGAGGGTAATATTATTTGTTTTGTAATTGTAGTAAATTTTTGCAAGCTATTTCGCATTTTGAATAAAATGTATGTTATAATCTTTTGTTTGCAGAGTGTAAAACCGGTGGATTGTCTGGATCATTCGCAAAGTTTTGAAGACTTGATGGAGATGGTTGGAGATCAACGTGTTCAACAATTACTACATCAAGCCGGATTCTGGTATTTCATGCAGATCAAATATATCAGATTCGACAGGTCATTAATCACAGCTTTAAGCGATAGATGGAGACCTGAGACTTGCACTTTTCATTTTTCGGTGGGAGAAATGACAATTACACTGCAAGATGTATCTATTTTGCTTGGCATTCCCATTGAAGGCGCCGTGTTGAATTACGGTGGTAACGTGGACGCCGAGGAGGTATGCCAACGTTTGCTTGACGAAATTCCACTCCCTGAAGCGGTTGTCGATAGAAGAGAGTTGAAGGTCAAATGGCTAAATGACCTTATAATCGGCAGGGAGATTTCGGTCGATTCATCTATTGAGGAGATAGAACAGTTTACACGGGCTGTCATATTGCTTCTTATAGCATCCCGTCTTTTTGCGAACCATTCGAAGGGTAGAGTTAGCGTTAAATGGTTGTACTTGCTGGAGGATTTTACTACCATTTCCGATTATTCATGGGGTAGCGCGGTTTTGTGCGTATTGTACAAGGAGTTGGATAATGTGGCACTAAGAAAAACGAACGAGTTAGCTGATTGCCTAACACTTCTGCAGGTATGTTTGTTTTGACTTATTGGTGTACCAAATTTATGAAATATTTTGAAAGACGTTTCTTAACACTGATAATATGCAGGTATGGTCTTGGACGCGTATTTCTATTGGACGACCAAATGTTCGTGCCAACGTCGCTCCAGGATTACCTTATGGGGCAAGGTAAAAGCAACCTGAAACTTACAGTGAATTTTTTTTTTGATTTCTACCAATATTCACACACTTTTTTTATAATGACTGTAGATGGACCGGAGATAGACGTTGGCGAGATAATCCGGCACGTCATCCTACATTCTATCGCAATGAGCTCGATGTTATGGACGAGCATGCTGTTGACTGGACGCCATACATGGCTGAGATCGTACAGGATCTGCCGCCTATTTGCTTGGACGGGGAGCATAGTTGGTATGCAAGGACCCCGATTATTTGCTTGCAAAGTGTAGCCATGCACTACCCCGACAGAGTGCTGAGGCAATATGGCCTTCGTCAGCATATACCGGATCCAGCCGAACAGATTTTTCCGCACGGTTGGAATAGAGACTTGTACAACACGTACGTCGCAAGGTGGGATCACAGGTTGGATCACGTTCAGGCTGAACGCGTACCAAGAATTTCAATCGAACAATACTACAGTTGATACTGGCATATCACACGGCGATTTGTTCTTAAAGAATCGTCAACCAGACTGTCCAGATATGCTCCACGGGGACCGGTGGAACGTGATTTGGTACGTGTTTATAAGTTTAAACCTTTGAACTTCCGCATAAAGCTTTACTTACTTGCATCATTGATTTTTGTGTTTTAGGTTCAAGGGTTGTATATGATTTCCAATGAAGTTGACGATGTCCTGGCAGATCCTGCAGATGAAGACAGAGTACAAGGAAAGTGCTTCAACATCAAGGAGATTATCAAGTCGCTTCTTGGTAGGCATAAGCTGGAAAGACCACCACCGTATGTGCCTCGTCCGCCCCAGGCTTTTGGTCGTACCTACCAAAGAAGACGTTTTAGAGGCACGGGGGGTCCTTCACAAGGTAGTCAGCCGGGGCAGGAAATAGTTGAAGCCGGACCATCTCAACCGCCTCCGACCCAAACTCAAATGACACTACGCGATCGCAGAAACATAAGAAGATAGGGTTGTGTTGATCTGTATTTTGGTTGCTTTGTGTTGAAGTTGTAATGGCTTGAAACTTGCTGGTATGTAGGTGTTTCGATGTTGTACTATTGACTTAAAACATGTTGGTATATGAAATATGATGTTCTGTATGAAATATTTCACTTATTTGAATGAAATTGTGTACCTTTATGTTGTGATTATATGAAAATTGGTGTTGTTGTTATTAGAATGAAATGATGTTATACGAAAATTGATGGAAATCTGGAAAGCCCATATATCTCTCTGGAAAGTTGCAGGCGCGACTTGTTGTTGCGCATTCAAGAATATACTAGGCGCAACTATGAGTTGCGCCTATCAATTTCGTTCGTGCGCAACTTTGAGTTGCGCCTGTATACTTGGGCTATCTCTTGGTCCAACAGCAGTATATAAACATCACAACTCCACAAACCCATTTTCTTTCAGAAACCCTAGCCTCCATTTCCATTATTTTTACTACCAGCAACACAACATTCCACTCAAACTCATTTAATTGTACGAAGGTTAACAAAAGATTGCACGTTCATCTACACTTGAGGTAAATATTCGAAACCCTATTCCAATAATGTTTGATAGATCTAGTGTTGACATTTAACTTTCTGTAATTTCGATAGATCAATGACTACCGTGCCGATTATTTGTCACTATGACGGCGATTTAGTCGTCGATGAAAATAGCAAGCCAACCTATGTTGGCGGAAAACATAAGGGATCGAAAGTCAGGAGGGGTTGCAATTTTCTTGAGCTGAAAACTGCAATTTACAAAGCTACAAAGATTGCTTCTACGGAGTTCGACATCTCGTTGGTAAGTAAATGGGTAACGAATGACGGACCAATTGCTATTGAGGTAAACGACGACGACGACGTCGATTCTATGTTTTGTGTAGGGATGAAAGTAATTGAACTGTATGTTAAGAAGACGGAGGTGGTACATACAACTGAACAGCAAGCTCAAATCTTTGATTATGCAAGTCAACCCGGACCTAGTAATACTGCTGAGCGAAGTCAACTGTATTACCCACACTACTCTTACCAGCCACCGAACGTTTACGCACAAGCAGCCGGGTATGCTTTTATGTGCTTCTTAATGTTTTACTCATGTTTTTTGTACTTAACAGTCCACTGTTTGTGTACAGGTACGGTGGCATGGCATATCCATCGCAGTCACCCGGGTATGGTTTCCTTCCTTATCCATCGTATCCTCCACAGTCAATTCCAACCTCGAATTCAAACGACTACTTGCATGAAATTGAAGATGAAGATGTTGACACCGAGGACATGGAGGGTGGAAATGTCGATATTCAAAATTTCCCATTTGGATAGCATGGAAATCGCTGCTTCGTTTGACGAAGATGAAACATGAATCGAATCTATGAATGTTAACAATGACGCTCCTTTAGATGATATTCCAGAGGAAGTTGTTGACACTGATGAGCATATCGAGATGGAAGAACCATTAGACGATGACCAATGCAATGATACAATAATGGAAAGATCTATTGTGCAGGAATGTCAATTTACCGACGAAATGTTCGGTCTGGAATGTGTGGAGAAGGGCTCTCGAGTTGGTATGATTTTTAAATCGAAGGAATCTTTAATTGAACATATAAGCGAATGGTCGATAAAGTGTTCAGTTTCATTTAAAAACATAAAGTCCCGCGCTAGAGAGTTCACTGCTATATGTGATATTGATGCTAATTGTCCATGGCGGCTTTACGCTATTGTGTCTAAAAGAGATCATGTTGGGTGGTGGATGATAAAAAAATACGGTGGTGATCACACTTGCTCAAATCCAATCATCAACTCAAACCACAAACAAGCAACAGCCAAATTCATTTGCACCAAAGTCCTTCCACATGTTCGTTCGAACCCAAGTTACACTGCGAAATCTGTCCAAGAGCTTATGGCAAACACTTACAAAATTCAAATAAGCTACATGAGAGCCTGGAAAGGACTTAGCAAAGCGGTGTCTACAATATTTGGCGCTTGGGAATCTTCATACAATGACTTGCCTCAGTATCTTCGTGCTATACAGAAATGCAATCCAGGTACTGTTTATCATGTACATACAGAAGGAGTACAATTTTAGGGGGCTTTTTGGGCATTCGGACCGAGCATTGCAGGTTTCAAGCATTGTCGTCCGGTTCTTTCTATTGACGGAACACATCTGTATGGTAAATATCAAGGTACATTGCTTGTAGCTACAGAAGTTGATGCAAACAACTCTCTTTTCCCTTTGGCATTCGCTATTGTAAGGACGGAGTCGGCGAAAACTTGGGGTTGGTTTTTTTCATGCATGGGACACTTAATTCCATCTTTAAATGCAAGATGCATTACATTCATTTCCGATAGAATGAAAGGAATTCCAACCGCCTTGCAAGAGAAGTGGAGAAGAGCACATCATCATCGCTTCTGCCTACGCCATTTGAAAGCAAACTTTAAAAAAGCTGGTTTTGGTAGTAAGATTTTGCAAAACTTATTTCATGCTTCTGCTGAAGCAAGAGATGAGTTAACATATAAAGAACTCAGAGACCAACTAAAAAATGTGAGTCCGGTTGCTGACAGATGGATTGATAGAAGTCTCCGACATAAGGATGAACAGTGGACTCTTTACAAGGACAACGGTGAACGTTTTTGTATGATGACTACCAATGCTTCGGAGAGTTTCAATGGAGTTCTTAAAGGTGCAAGATCGTTACCGGTAAAGGCGTTAGTGGCACGTACCTTTCATCGTCTTAATAGCTACTTCTACAGAAGACGTACGGATGGAATGGATTACGCATCTACGCTAACGCCTAATTATGACAGAATGATGGAAAAATATTCAGCAGAAGCACGTACTATGAGCATTAACAGGTTCAGCTTAACGGAGTGGCAAGTAACAGACACAAACGCGTGCAACTACACAGTAAATATTGCCAATGACAGCTGCAGCTGTTCATGCAATATTCCTATTCTAACCCATTTTCCATGTCCCCGTGTTTTAGCTGCATGCGCACGATGTAGAGGAGGAGCGAACAGAGCTTACCATGATCTTATTTCTTCCTGGTTTACGGCAGATAGTTATAGACATAGTTATTCTTCGGTCTTTCATCCAGTACCCGACAACAGATATTGGGATGTACATGAAGGACCTACTATAATCCCGCCGCCAACGCGAAGGAATACAGGAAGACCGAGGTCCACAAGAATAAGGGGAGTCATGGACGAAATGGATGACAGAAGACAGGACAGATGTGGACAATGCGGTAACTTGGGTCATAAGAGAAGAACGTGTGGGAAGCAATAAATATTTTACTTGTTTCTACTACTTCTGTCAATCCTGAACTGTATAACTTGTATTTTTATTCTGTACGCAACTTTGTTATCAAAAACTATCCTATGTCAAACATTTACATTACTTGCTATGTTATGTTACTTAGATTTTATTTATACCCAGCTTTTGTATGAATTTTCCGCAGTTTTACATCTATCGTCAACTAAACATAACAGACAAACAATAATACATCATCTATTGCATATCCATTACAACAACCAAGCAAAAATAGAACCAAGTAATACAGCATTCATTAAAACTAAAGCATACATAACTCAATTGAACAAGTCTGATACACATCCATTACATTACAGTTGCATTACCCAGTTTACTAGACCCCTTTCCAAATTGGATTTACGGACTGCAAATATTCTACTTGATGTCGAAGCTGGCTTTTTTCCTTTTCCAAACGTCTCACTTCGGCTTGCATCTCTAGCGCATACTCCACTCCCCTAGGGGTCAACGGACGATCTAGCCATTTGAAGAAATTACAGCACTCAACACCTTTCAGGTTAGTTATATGATCAAGGTAACCGGCACATCCGTAAAACCGACGTCCAGCATTTGTTTGAGTCTTGCATACAACTACCTCACAAACATCTCCACAGTGGCAAAGTGGATGTCTATCTTGTCTCACTCGTCCTTCGCCGCTAATTTGTTTCCCCGGTCTTTGATTCGTTTCCCCTAAGCAGATTTGATTATCCAAAGCATATTGAACAACAACACCATTAGCCGGCAGAACTATCTCAAATTGAGCTTCAGGAACTGTTTCAAACTGAGTTTTAGGAACAAATTCATTTTCAGCTTCCATCCGTTCAACAAATTGAACCAAAACTTCATCTGGAATCTCCCAATTATCCATAAAAATTAGTGGTACTGTAAGTGTGGGTGAAGGGGTTGTTGTAGCTTTGGTTTAATCGAAGAATGAAGAAGAAATTTGTAAATTTTGTGAAAAATTGGTGGAGTTTGGCTAAAATTTGGGTTTGGAGGTGGTGGGTTCGGGCATGAGAGGGGTTTTGAAGTTTGGAAATGTTTTTGGGGTTATGAAGAGAGGGGGTAGCTGCTGTCTCTGTTTTAACAGCAGCTACCTGCAGGCGCAACTCATAGTTGCGCCTACGCTATATTACAGCAGGCGCAACTATGAGTTGCGCATGCTTAAAGGTTGAAGTATGTGCAACTTGGAGTTGCGCATACGGGAAAAATAAAAATAAAAAATTGGCGCAACTCAAAGTTGCGCCAAGAACAAAATAAGAAAAGCGCAACTCATAGTTGCGCTTTCTCGTGGCAGTTATAAGATGGCTGAGTTGGCTGCTGACTAGGCGGAAACCAGCCTTGTTTGATAATAAGTTTCAAAACCAGCTCCCATCGCGAAATAGTTTTATAAACTAGCCTACTTTGAAAATTTGTCCATGAAAAGATTCAAGATGATTGAATTATTGGTTTATTTATTAGAAGAGCTAGGGTAACATGGGAATAAATGAAAAGATTCAAGATGATTGAATTATTGGTTTATTTATTGGAAATCTACAATATAATACAAGATGAAAATTTCCAGACACATCCACTGTGTGTAAGCTTTGAAATGTATTTTCACAGTTTCATTATTCATTTTCGTTTTATTTTCAACAAAAATGTATCTAAAAATAAACTGCTTTTACCTTTGATGTGTATTCAGAATAAGTAGAGGTAGTAACCAATGATGGAATGGTTGAAAATGTATTTTCACAATTATGTTGTTTCTTCTCTTCTCTTTTCATTTGCAGGAAGAAAAAAAAACTGCTTGTACCGTTGATGTGTATTCACAATAAATAGGGCAGTAACCAACAATGGAGATCTGAAACAGGGCAGTGATTGTGTATGATTGGCCTCAAGAATCCTGCAGCAGCACTAATGCCGAACAATTTACAAAATATGTCTGCAATAGAAAATAATCTATGCTTAGGCATATAGACATCTATAACGCAAGACTTTGGATAATCAGCACACACTTAAAAAAGAAAAAAAACACATCAAAGCTACAATCAAAACAACAATTGAATTCGATAATTTTACTTCTACATCAAGACATATTCCAAGTAAACACGCTTACACAAGGAAGTAAATTGGAAGGACTGCTTTCAGAATCGACATTTAAGCACAAGGGAAAAATATGCGATTTCTTCCAGTTCTCCACTGGTTTTCTTTATCTACATATTTTAAATCTGATTAATTTGAGGTTTATATCATATAGATCAACATTAAATTTTCAGATCATTCTGAAACTTTAAACCCATTCAAAATAATAAGTTAACATGAGTAGTTAAAAAGGTATATTTCGTTCATGGATTTATATTGTGGGTTTTAGAGTGTTATAAGCCTCGGAATGATGTAAAATTTTGTGAAGTTTATCTACATGATAAATACACCACATCTACACAAAATTATTCAAACCCAAAATAATTAGATTGAAAAAATTAATGGGGGAATTTCGGAGGAACTATACGATGGATCCTTCCTCTAATAATATGTAAGCCACAAAATGAAATAGCTGATAGATTATACAGCTATTAAGAAAGTCTATGCTATACTTACACTAGGTCTGTTAACGAAGAACTCGGATACGGACGATGTCATATCCGCATCCGTATCCACATATAACGAACATATATTGAATGGCGGTTAATATATCCAAAGGCATAAACAGAATATTTTGATTCAATATAAAACTATTTTGCTGCTAATGCTTATGAAGGCATATAATAAAATATAAGAAACACGATGATAACAGTAGTTTTAAGCAAGGAACATTTATTTATATACTTGTAATTTAAATTTTTACCTTGATAAAAAGGTAAATATCAATCTAGCTATATACTAGAATACATATAATATCAACCACTATTGTGAGTTAGAGTGCATGTACAGTACACATAGCGATGCGGAATGATCTTAAGACCAACGATACACTAGAAGGGGTTGGATGGTGTTTTTAAATTATTTCAAATTTACTTTGCAATTTAATGAATAAAGTACTATGCAAAATGATATATCCAAATCATGGACGGAATATAATCAACTAATTATCGGAATAAAATAATGTAAAGTAAAGAATGGAAGACACCAGGTTTTTATACTGTTCGAATCTTCAGTTCTATATTTAGTCCTGTAACTATCCTATGGATTTTCAGTACCAATCTCCTTGCTTTCACTGGTAAGAAACGGATTATAACACCTTCTTGAAGAACTTTTCCAGCTCTGACCTGAGGACTTTCAACAACAACACGTTCAACTCGAAGGATTTTTACGGTAGCAATACAAACCTTTATATCTCGGAATACAATTCTTGTCATTTTAGTACAATTATCCAATAAACCTCCAACAACAAGTTATTACTTTGAGTCCTTGGGAGAAATTGATTTGAATCAAAGCTAACAAGAATGTGAGTTCAAGTTCTGAATCTCTGAATATTTGTAGATTGCAGATCCGTGACGAATTAGAGTTTAAAAACAATGTATTTGCAATATGTAAAGAGTGATTTTGAATACTTTTGAATCCAAATGTAGTAAGAGTGAGAGGATGTATTCAAAAGAATTGTATATCGAAATCTCAAAATCTAACATATGTTTATAGTGTGTGAAAAGTCTTTCTACTGACAAAAGAGATATGGAGCCAAAACTTCAAATTCGAATTTGAATTTCTAAATTTTGCATTGTATGTCTACAGACTTAGATGGTATGACAACAAAGTGACTAGTGAAGTGTCTTTTAACTTTAGGAACGTTTTTAAGCGTTTTAGATGTTCAGAATAACTTAGAAAAATTATTTGAAATTTTTTTTGATATCAGAAATGGATAAACTCAAGGTTAAATTGTTGTTGGTTTTTTAACAAAATACCTATGATTCAAAAATGACTCACACATCATATGTGTTTACTTTGTTTTATCTAGAATCATTTGTGTCGTGTCTTCAAGTCATATGTTTTCTTTTGTCCCACATTGCTTCTATACAATCTACACAACTTAAATTTATGTTAATATCTACATTCATATGGTTTTTGTCATTAAGATCAATATCTAATATTCTAACAATATCCTCCTTTTTGAAGAACTCATATAAATGGTTTATAAAATAATACATACGATATTATTCCCATTGATTTCTCATAATCTATGCACCCCCCCCCCACAATTTTTTTTAATATTTCATACTTTTTCTCCCTATTTGTCATCAACAAAAACGACAAGTATTTCTAATATTAGCACATGCAAATGTATGGAGTATGTGATAGAATTATGAACATACATGATCAATAAAGCACATGGGGATTGACGGTGATTGCATTAGCTCCATTGTCTACAAGATAAGTTTGAAGTCTTCAAAGGATCTTTTATTGCCTCTCTTGCTCCTGTTTGATCCAAACTTGGACCAATTCAAGTTCATTTATTTGATTCACTATATCCTTTGGTGGATCTTTAATCTTGTTGAATTTCTTAAAGATCTACTTCTACTGAAGGTTGTTTCGAAGAAGACTCACTACATGGCCATTTGAGAGTTTCACTACATGGCCATTTGAGAGTTTTTTGTGCATTAGAAAGTATGGGTTATTGGTTTAGGAGAAGAAAAGTATTGATTTTCTAAAGTAAAAGCCTAATTTTGCAGAATTTATAACTAAACTGGATCAATTTGAATTTCAAAAGTTAGTGGTAAAAGTAGTTATTTGTTGAAATGATCGATCCATCAACATACCATAATAAGTCTATCGACAAACTTTACCAAAAATAAAATGTAAAATTTTTATTTATAAAATGTTATAAACAACTATATATATGGATGATTAATTTGTAATTTCGCAAAGAGAACAAATTCCTAAGTCTCTTCATAGTTTGATAGAAGTATTTTGGTTTAATGACTTTGTTAGAATATCCACAATTTAATTTTCTCCGTTAGCAAATTACAATGCTACATTACTTTTATTTACATTGTCTCTTCAAAAATGATGTCTTATGTCCATATGGTTTATTCTAGCATGATTTATATGATTTCTAGGTAGATATATTGTACTAGCATTATTAGGGTTCACTAAATTGGTTTGATTGGTTCGGTTTTTTTAGTTAACTGGTTGAGTTTGGTTTATTTTTTTGTAATTATTTGATTATTTCGGTCAGGTATGACTTTTGATATTTTAAAACTATACTAACTGATTAAACCTAATATAAAACATCAATTAATTATAAGAAACAAATCATTAAGGTATATATTATTTTAATATTATTATCTTAACAATATTATTTTTCTTTCAATTTATTTTAATGTTCATGGAAGTGAAGTAGTTTGTTGCTTAAAACTATAGCATCATCACATTTTATATAAATATGGACTCGGTCAATTGTTTCATTCATGTGTCATGTTAGCAACTAGAAAATATAGTTCATTTAAAGATAAACCAATTAAACCAAACCAGCATTTTAGGTTCGGTTGGTTTCGATTTTGAAATATATCGACCTGATTTGGTTCAGATTTTATTTGTTTAACTATTTCTTTTTTGATGTCTTTTTCGGTTTCAAACCTGACTGACCATCTACTTAACCCTAAGTATTATCACGATATACTGGTGCTTCTTTAATTATCAATCCATTATCTTTTCAAGTTTGTTGCATAAAAATAAGGGTATACATTCTGTACGAACGTCCGACGCCAGCTCGGTCTGAGATTTGAAAACGTTCTTCCATGTCCATCTGATTCTCATTTAGAACACGAATTAAGACATGTATAAATTAATGAAAGTATGTCCATCCGAAGTCAATCGATGTTTTTATCATGTTTGTACATTGTTCGTCCGTTGTACGACTCGTACGAATAATGCCCAAACATAAACCTTGTCTAATCCGTGTTCGTTTGAATCTCTTATAGGATTGGACATGAACACACCTGCATCCGGTCAGGTCTGATCCATTTATACCTCTACATATAAATGTCTTGTGAACATCCCAATTGAACATATATGTATTTTGTTTTTGTTGTAGAAATAGTGATATAGTTTTGCTTTTCAATAAATCAAGATACAAGAGAATATCTTAAAAAGTGATATGTTACACTTGTACCTTTTCTGTCTAATTTACATCAAACATAACGTGCATCACTATATGATACCAAGTCAAATGAGTTCACATTTAAATAAAAGAACCCATAACCCAAAGTACTATGTAAGACACTACATGTGATTACTTTGGATTTGGCACATATCGTGCCTATATGCATACACAACACTATATGTTTGCCTGCAGTTATATTGATAGGTGACCCTATCATTGCATGGTATGATTTTTGACCAACTTCCCTACCTTTTTGTTCCTTATTTAAAGTGGTTTTTATTGCCAAAAGAGTGAGTTACCATCTCCATTAGAACATACTAAACCTTTTTACAAGTTCTTCTACATATTTTTCTTAATTTATAAAAATTCATGTATTTATTGTGTAGTTTGAAGGCATAGAAAGAATGTAACTTCTCTCATATGACTCATTTCAAATTCATTTTGCATTATTTTTGAAACATCTAAATTTAGATTTTCGTTAGTAGATCCAAATATAATGTCATCTACATATATTTGTATTGATTGTATATCGTTGTCTTTTCCTTTTATAAATAATGCATTATCCACTTTCCCAATTTCAAATCCTAACTTGATCAAGGTTCAAATCTCTCATGCCAAGCACATAGTGCTTTTGTTAGAACATGAACTCTTTTGAACTTACAGACATGATTGGTAAAAAAATTATTTTCAAATAATGGAGGTTGCTTTACATAAACATTTTCTCTAACTACTTCATTTAAAAATGCACTTTTTAACGTTCATTTGGAATAATTTGAAATTATGGTTACCAAAGACAAGAATAGTCCTTATAGCTTCTAATTTAGCAACAAGGGCAGAAGTTTCATTAAAAGCAATTTCTTTCTCTTGATTATATTCATGTGACACTTCTATTGCCTTGTTCCTCATCATTTCTCCATTCTCATTTGGTTGTTCCTATAACCCCACTTTGTTTCTATTACAGATTGATTCTTCGATCTTAAAACCAATTCTCAAACATCATTCCTTTTGACTTGAACTATTTCATCTTGCATAACAATTATTCAAGAATCATCCAACGAAGCTTTCTTTTGTTTTTTTTTTCAATTCACTTGTTGAAATGAATGTTATACATTACTCATTTTACTTAATTGATTTTTGGTTCATACATATGATTCAACGTTAGCTAACACATTTTCTATTGGATGGTCTTTTAAATTCCTTGTTTTAATATTTTTATCTCTCTTTAAGTTGTCATTATTTAAATATTGTTGATATTTTCAGTATTCTCTTAATACACATTTTGAATAATTTTATCTTCATCATCAATAATTTAAACTAACTTTCCACGGATAACTTGTAAGAAAATCATTACAAGTTATGCGAGAGAGGAATGAGACAAAGCGTTTCAAACAGAAGAAGTAAAAGAGGCGGTTTTTCAAATAGACAAGAATAGATCCCTTAGCCCATATGACTTCAATTCGAAACTTTTCAAAACTCACTGGGACTTAATTAAAAATGATTATTTGAAGCAATGTTGGTTATACAACAATCAAGTAATATTATAAAAGAAATCAATCATACCTCTATTTGTTTAATTCCTAAAAATTAGACCCGCAAACTTTATCAGATTTTAGACCAATATCATTATGTAATGTGATCTATAAAAAGTTGGCAAATCTAATAGCTAATAGGATGAAAGAGTACCTAAATAATTTCATCTCAATCAATCAAAATGCTTTCATCCCAGGCAGAATCATCATAGAAAATTCTTTGCTTGCATGAAATGGTCAGAGGGTGTAATAGAAAGTTGGCAAACAATATGTGCATTAAAGTTGACTTACACAAGACTTATGACAAAATTAGTAGAGAATTCATACAGTAATGCTAATTGCACGGGATTCTCTGAAAAATTTGCAAATCCGACGTATGAATGTATCTCCACCACTACCTTTTCAATTTTATTGGATGGTTGTCCTGTGGGCTATTTTTCCAGCAATAGAGGTATTAGGCAAGGGGATCCAATATCCCCTTACCGATTCGCTATTGCAATGGAATATCTCACAATACTTTTAGATATGGAATATTATGAAGGCAATATTAATCTAGTACTTTCTATTGAACCCATCATAACTTTCATAACTCATTTACCGCATGCAAAAGATATTTTTACAAAAGCTAACATTGATGGCGCTCAAAGCATTGCTGTTGCTTTTGGAAAAATTAAAGAGTCTGTGGGTCTTACAAAAACAAATAGAAAACTACATTGTTTTTTAGCAAAGGGCGAGAAACAATCAACAAATCGATGATATACTTAAATCCAAATAGGCAATCTTCCAATTACATATCTTGGGATTCCCCTATCTCACAACAAGCTAAAGACAAGACACTTTGGTTTGTTGTTAGATAAAATTCAAAAAAAAATCAGCAATTGAAAAAACAGAATGCTAAATATCGCTGGCAGAATTGAATTAGTCAACGTAGTGATTTATATAAATATCATGTTCTGGATGAAATTCTGCCAGCCGCCAAATTCCATCATAATTAAAATAAATTCTTTTTGTTATAATTTTGTATGGAAGAGCAAACACCACAAATTAAAATGGGAAGACATGTATAAGCCAAAAAATGAAGGTGGAGTGGGATTGAGAAGGTTGGAAGACATCATGAAAGCAGTATCTTTAAAACTCACTTGGAGATTTTTACAACAATGTTTGTAGGCAAAGTGGATGGCAAATAGGTATTGTGTAGGAAAAAATTTCTAGATGATTTTGAAGGACAACAATTCTAGAACACGTAGAAATGTCTACTCAAACAAAGGGATCAAGTGAAGGGCTAGATAGAAAAGAAAATAGCAAGTGAAGATAATACAAGCTTGCGGTTCGATCCATGGATAAATGGACAATCTCTCATAGATCATTTGGGATGACAATAGAAGGCCCCGCCAGGAAGGCTTCCTCTATAAAACCGACTCATGGCTGCCCCCACACATAATACAGTTAATTAGAAACATTCACATATCACAAGATTGTGGCGACGATGTATGGCAGTGGAGGGGACAATCAGATGGAACTTTCACATTCTCATCAACGTGGAATCATGCTAGGTACAAACATACAAATCTTGAACGGAGTTCGTGTTTGTGCCTCAAAAATGTCGGTGCGTTCGCTTCTTGCTAAACTAGATAAAGTAAACACCAAAATCAAAATCAGCAAGTGGAATCCAAACATAGATTTACAATGTAGCTTATGTGGTCAAGGAGTAGAAACTAGGGAACACCTATTATTTGAGTCTGCCTACTCAAAATCATTGTGGTCTAATATTCAAAATAAGCTTCAGATTCAGAAAAACATTAACCCTCACATCGACTACGTATTTTCAAAGATTTTAACAGATAAAACAGACAACAAAACAGCAAACAAGCTAATCGATACAGCGATTACAACATTAATATGGCACATTTGGATGGAGAGAAATTCTAGAGTATTTAAAGGTGTCGAGACACCTTTGAACGTTAGATTAATGCTTGTAATACAAGATATCAGACAATTATTAAAGCACACAAACATTGTAAGAGAAGATATAAGGTTAAAAGGGGAATCTTCTCTGAGTTTGGGTGGTTGGATCGGCGCCAGCAAGACGTGAACGACGTTAGACAGCAACGGGAAGGATCGGTCATGGAAGCTTTCGTCAACGATGTTAAGAATGAATTCCAACAGCAACGTGGTGGACCCAAGCAGTGGTGGACCCAAGCAGTGTATCTTGGTATCGGTAGGAGATCGCAACTAGAGAGAGGTTGGTGATGGAAGAAGGGTGGAGTATCAATCTCATATCTGGTAGTTCGAACAGTAAAGGTGGTAGAGAAAGTCTTCTTTAGTCCACAAATATTGACACAAGAAATCTAGGCATTTATTTTGTGTGGGGTTGTTGAAGCGTGCTATTTAGAGCATGCAAGCTTGTTGTACTCATGAGCAGTACTTAAGGAACGTACGATGATTTTTGAGTAGTCCACTAATTTTCACTCTAACCATTGTTTGTTCCCTTAAAAATATAACGTGGTAATTTTTATTTGACTATTTTGATAAAGTACCTTTGTTTCTAAAAAAAGAAAAAAAATGTTTAAGGCTTCTTCTATATTATTAGCTCTTTTGTTGTACACTCTATGTTTTACTTCTATCAAAAGCCAATAAAAATTTCTTTATGCGATAACATTAATGTTCATTTGCTTCCAAAACCTCTAAAATATGGAACTTTTTTTTTATCAAAACTAATTCATAGGCGTTTGCTTAGTTAGATGTCTTACTAAAATTTTATTTAATATGTAACATGTTGGATGATTTCTACCCAAAAATTATTTGATAAGTTACAATCATTTAAGAGTGTCCTTGCACATTCTTTTATAATTATGTTTTTACATTCAAATAATTTCATTTTATCGTGGAGTTCTTGGAAAAGAAAATTTGTGTTTTGTTTTTCTTGTTACAAAAAATTTCAAAACTCTCATTTTAAAACTCTGCTCCATGATCACTCAATATAGTTTATATTTTAAATGATTTTAATTTTTAAATTCTTTTAGTGAAGATTTTAAACATTTCAAAAGCATCGCTTTTATTCATTTTAAAAAAATTTAAATGAATCTTGAAAGTCATCTGCGATTACAATTTACAGAAACATAATTATTATGATTTAAAGATTGTGTTTGAGATGACCCAAATAGATCAAGACAAAAGTTCTGGTGGATGTTCAGTTAAGACCATATGCTTGAATTTTGAATGATTCCATTTGGAGTTTTCCAAACTGACAAACACCACAAACAATATTCACTTTAAAGTTCTGTTTAGGAAGTCCTCTTAGAGTTTCATATTTGGCAATTCTAGGTAAATGTTTAAAATTTAAGTGTATATACCTTTTATGCAAAATTCAAGGATCATTCATATCAACCATTAGGTATATGTTGTCATCATAATAAATTTTCATTTAAAAGATGTGTTCGTCTTTCTTAATCCTTCAAAAATGACATCTAAATTTTCATCCAGAATAATATGCATTTTTGTAAAAATTATTTTTTGAAACCCTTGTCACATAACCGACTAATATTTCGCAAGATATACCTCGAAATTTCAACAAATAAAGCAACTGCATTTAAAGGAGTTTTACGGTTACCGATGTTGTCGATGTCATTAACAAATTTATTTTGAAGTTATCTTTGAAGGTTACGGTTCCACCATTTTTATATCTAATTTTGTTTAATATCTGTGGATTTCCCATCATGTATTTTGAGCGCCTATTGTTCAGTATAAATTTCTCATTCTTTATAATTACTAAATCATGTACCTGCAAAGATAGAATATATGTATACATTGGTACTCATTTTACTTGGGGTCTTTCTGGTATGTCTTGGGAAGCCAAACCTGTGATGAATTTATATATCCATTGTAGATATAATTTTCAAACATATGAACAGGTTTTATAAAACTATCAATATACGCTTCATTTTTACTATTTTCAAAATTCTTTGAAGCATACATATCTAAACATTTTCTGGGATACTTCGAGTTTAACTTTCTCGGTTCTAGTTTGAATTTGAACTTTCTAGCCTTAACAGATACAGTACTTACGTACTATTTTTCTTCCATTTAGGCTTATGAACATAGTCAGATCCATTTTGGTTACTTAAAGATTTAGATAATAGCAACAAATTATTCAAACATTGTTGAATTTACTCTCATCATCTTTTAATTTACTAACACTCTCTTTATAATGTTTTGCAACATCATCTAATGATGTTATTTTGTCTTTAAGACTTTCTACCTCAAACTTTAATGAAAGTTCCTAAAATTTTAATAATTTATTTTCAACATCTAGCTTTTCTATAGTTTCCATTATCGATCCCTTTTAATCAATTCTACCATGAAGTCTTTCATTTGCTTCTAGACATTGCTTTTCTTCGTTAATTATTTCATTAAACGTTTTAACTTATCAATTTCTATTTGACTCAATTTATATTGCTTCTTAAGCATCTTATAACCTCTATACATATTATTCATAACATTCATAATTTCTTTGTTAGAGTACATATTTAGTTATCTTGCATCACGAAGCGCAATTTTGGCATTATCAATTTCATGTTCACTTTCACTTGATGATGTCTCAAAGTCATCCCATGTCACACTACATGCTCTTTTTCTCTCCTTATTAAATTTCTCATTGTTTGAAATTTTCATTCGCTTTTTGAAAGTAAAACAATCTGTTTTCAAGTAACCAATTCTGTTGCGTTCATAGCACTAAACATTTCCATTTGGTCCAAAATTGTTTTTTTGCATAGTTGTCCTCATTTTGTTCATCTTCTCGTATTGCTAAAACTTTTAAAGTTTCTAGTTATTATAGCGATTTTCTTATCATCAGCATCTAAATCATTGTGCTCATTGTTTGCATTGAAAGCAAGTGACCTTTTCTCTTATGCATGATTTTCACATTTAGTATGTAACTTTACTTCATATGACATAAGACTTCCAACAAGTTCCTCGACTTTCATTTGACTTGGATCATTGACCTTTTATATATCCCAATCTTTTGTTCCCATTCATTGGTTAATAAATTTAACATTTTCTAACTTGATCATCTTCGGTGAATGTTTCTCATAATGCTTTCAATGCATTTAATATATCATGTAATCTAGCATACATATCAAAAATTGACTCGTTTGGATTCATCTTAAAAAATTGTAATTGATTAATTAATATAGGGATATGTCTGCTTTATTTTATTCATCCCTTTTTGTGTGATTGAGTGTCCTTCAAATTTCATATGCACTACTGCAAACGAACACTCTATTGAACTTAATTTTATCTAATGCACAAAATAAATTATTCATAGCATTTGAGTTATTTTGTGTAGGGGTGAGCAATATTCGGTTAGAACCGAATTAACCGACCAAACCGGTTCATTCCGGTCGATTCGGTTCGGTTATGAAATCATATCGGTTTGAATTCGGTTTGAAAAATAATTTTATTTTGGTTATCGGTTTAACCAAATTAACCGAACTTTTATTATATTATTCAAATTCATGGCATTGTAATACTCTTAACAATCGGTTTAGTAATAAAATCAAACCTTATCTATTAAAAATAGGTTTGTTTTTCTTATAAACTTAAAATAAATACTCAAAATAGTTTATACAAACATAAATTTATGTTTTCCATTGACTAAATCAATCATTTGAATAATAACATATGGTAAATTCTCTTATTTGCTTTTTTAGTTCGGTTAAATCGGTTATCGACCGAATTAACCGAAATTAATTCGGTTCGGTATGGTTCGGTCTTGATTTTTTTCGATTTCAATTCAGTTTGACATTTTTTACCTCAAAACCGACCGAACATTCACCTTTAATTCTGTGCTTGTCTTTTGACATATAGCCCATTATGCATAGTCAATTTGGGGCTCAATGTACTCAATCTATGTAATATTCTAAATCTCGTATCTATTGGACTGTAATTTTCTTTCTACAAGATCAATATGCGTAATTACTACCCAAAAAAATTAAAGAATGATGGTCTAGTGGTGGACCGTCTCTCTACAAAAGTACTAAAAAGTGTATTAGTAAACTAGTGACCATTACCTTTCCCAAAATTCAAGTAATGAATATTTTGAAAACCGTGTTTTGATACCGAAGCGAGTTATAGTGTGCTTACACACCGTGATGCAGAATGATTTTAAGATCGATAATACACTGCAGAGAAGTGATTAATGTATTTAAACCATTTCAGATTTACTTTGTGGTGTAACGAATAAAGTACTATACAAAATATTATATTCAAATCCAGATAGCTAGTAATTGCGGTAATAAATTAAGGTAAAGTAAAGAACACAAGCCATTGAGATTTTTGTATTGATTCACATCTCCAATCATACATTCAATCCTGTATCGACCCCTACGAATTTTCACCATCTAATCAATTTGCTTTGACCAGCATAATACGATTTACAACGCCTCCCCCCCAAAGACCTTTCCATCTCCGACTCGGGGGCTTTCAACAACAACACCTTCAACCCAAAGGATTTTTTAGTAGCAATATAAGTCTTGTGTCTCGGAATATATATCTTGTCATTTAGGTACAACTATCATATAAACCTCCAACATAAACCTCCAACATGAAATTATAACTTTTAACTTCTTGAGAGGAATTGGATTGAATCAAAAATTAAAAGAATGAGAATTCAAGTTCTGAATCCCCGATTATTTGTAGATTACTGATCTGTGAAAAATTGGAGTTCAAGAACAATGGACTTGCAATATGTAAAGAGAGATGTATACTTTTGAATGCGAAAGTAGTAAAACCGAGAGCAGTTTATTCAACAGAATTCTATATCGAGATCTCGAAATTTAATCTCTATTTATAGTATTTGAAAAGTGATGTCTATCGGTGAATAGATATAGAGCCAAAACTTTTAAATTTGAATTTGGATTCTTGAAAACTATCATGTTTGTCAACAGACACAGATAGGTATTGTTAGCATCAAAATTGGTCACTAACACCCTTGAATAGAGTTATATAGAGAGATTAATGAAGAAAGTAAATTAAAACAGAGAAATAACGCAATTGCGTGCAAAAAGAACAACAGAAACGAGAACACCAGATTTATAGTGGTTCGGCGTAATTGCCTACGTCCACTTTGAATAGAATCTTTATTATTTTTCCAATCACTTGAATATAGATACAATCCGTAAACAAACCACTTGAATACAAGTTTGAATCGAAAAGATGAAAGTATAAAAAATGGGAGTTTCCCTGGGGTTCTCCAAAAAAGGTCCCTTTAACTGGACCCCTACCTACCCCTCTATTTTATAGACGAAGATAGGTTGGTTCCCCTGTGTAGGCCCATGGCCAAGGCAGCTCGGCCCACAAGTGATGGTTCAGGTCGACCGATCCAGGTACACCAACCCTCCACTACCGAGCGGCGATTGTCGAACCACTTTGGCCGAGCTTGGGTTTCCTCGCAGGTGACTCGAAGTTTGTTCTCAAGTAACTCGAAGCAAGTGGTGGTTTGACTCGAAGCAAAGAAATGTCGGTCGCATCACTCTGTCATAGACCAAACAACTTGCCAACTTCCTTAGGGTGCACCGACCCAGACATGCCGAACTGTGGTGATCGATCCCAAGATACCGATCTACTTACGTCGACCCACCTAAACCGATCCACCATGGCTGATCCCCTTAAGCCGACCCACCTAGGCCAACCCAACATTACCGAACCACTCCGACCAACTATTTTGGCCGACCCACTTCTACTTCATCTACCTTGACCGACCCATCAAGACCGACCCAACATGGCCGATCCAGTCCTGCTCAACTATCCTGACCGAGTCACTGATGCCAAACCATTCGCGTCGAACCACGTTTATAGGCCGAACCACATATGAATATGCCGACCCACATATACCAATCCTCCTGAGGCCGATCCAATCTACACCGAACCACCTAGACCAATCCAATCACGGCCGACCCACTAAGGACGATCTACACATGCTTTTCCATAATAGCCACCTATCGAATTACATATACAAGCCGACCCAAACAAGTCACACCAATCCCCCATCCTTTCTTGGCACGAGTCTCGTCTAAGTCCAACTATTTCCTCTGCAACTATCGTCTCATAGCCAAGCCAAGAAGCCGGGTAACAGATATGTCAACAAAGTGATTATTTAAGCATCTTTCCACATAGGAATGTTTTCAAAATGTCCAAATGTTCATTTTTCTTCAACAACGTTTTTAATGTTCCAACCTGTTGACTAATAAATTAGCCAACCTCGGAATTAGACAAATGTGTTTGTGAAAGCAAAAGTTACTTACTAAAACTAGACTTAAAAATGTAAAATGAAGAAAAAACAAGCGAATTAAATTAAATGACACAAAGATGTAGAGTAGTTCGGTCAAGCTTGTCTACGTCTACTATGAAATTTGTTTATTGTGTTTCTCTTTTACAATTACAAGGAATTACAAGAGAATAATAAAAAATCGCACACTTAAACAAAAATGTTGTCAATCTTAATAGCTTAGGGTTTTAGTTTGTTGTAAGAGGATAACCAGAAATCAATTTCCCACCGCTTTGATGTTGTATGGCATGTGCTATTTACAGTGGCTGAAATAGACGATGGATGACAAAGACTGCGCAAGAAAAACAGATGGGAAGCATATATGTCCATCGATCAGATCGCACGGTTGATGGAAGACAGCTGTAAAGGTGATATGGAATGTGCGGCTGAGAAGTATGCCAATTATCACTCCGTGTCAGGCGCATGTTTTGCATTTAATACGCTGTTATCCGGCATTTTGACCCGGCTATATCCGAACTGACTGGACAAGTTAGACTCGACTGTCATCAAGGCCAGTAGCTCAGAGCGATGATTGTGGGGTCCAAAAATCAAGCATAGATGATAATATAAAGCAGAAGCATGAAAGCTCACTACTCCCCGAAGATGGATCAGGTACGATCCATATTTAACATTATGGATCGTATCGTATCGATTCCACAACTTAATTTTGCAGCGGTGATGGGTCAATAACTTAAAATCTACACATGCTATCAACATGAAACTTGGAGTACAAGTTTATCATAACATGTGGAACACCCCCTACGAATCTCATTCCAATTAAAGGAAGTTGGAGGGATTGGCATAACTTCCTTTGGAGGGATCGACAGAAATCAGAATTTAAGCAACACTACTTCACGGAAAAATGCGATATCTCACAAACCGTACATCGGAATTGCACGAAATTTGCAGAGCAAGTAGCTAACATCATAAGGCACCCCTCATAGGGATCGCAGCCCATTTGGACACACTAATAGAGATCGGTACCAATCCCTGTTATGGGCCCCGATGGGCCTGAAATTTTTTGGATGGGCTCGTCTTGGTCTCCCGAACCTTCTGTCAAAATTTCAATTCGATCCGTGCACGTCTTCCCCTATAAATACAGCGGTGTGACGTCAGAAAAGGGATTCTACTTTCTCTGCCAAGGCTCTGTCATTCTTATTCTTCATTTTTGTACTAATAGATCTCAGCTGATCCAAACATTCTTGTAATCATAATCAAGTGGAAGATCGATAAAAATATAAAGTTGACGTAGGCCAAGATTGTCGAATCACTATAAAAATCTGTGTGTTCATTTATGATTTTTGTTATGTTTTAGTTTCATTCTTCATTTAATCTCTATTAGATCCTATTGGGTGTTGATGCCCATTTTGATGTCAACGTAAGCATTTAATGTTGACGGCGTGCTATAAAAGTAGGCATGTTTTTGGTAGATTTGTTGCCGTACCAAGTACGGCTAGTTGTACGAATTATTGTTTACTTTTACATGTCTATATGGCAAGGCGGAGTAGCAGCTTCTTTTGGGTTGTATTGGTCGGTCGCTTGCTATCGATGTTTGCTGATGAAAGCTGTATTGCTAAGGACCATGTTGCAAGGGATGTATTAGGCCGGCTAAGGGATGACGAGATGAGTTGTCTGGGATCGATCGACGACAGGCTATGATGAAGTCGAGCCAACCACTGGTCGCGCTTGAATCGGGTCTTGTTTGGAGAGCAGGCTGTTGAAGCCGCCTTGAGTTGAGTTGAGTCGGTCATGAACCTGAAGTGCAGCTGAGCATAAGGGTTGGTTTCGGGCCAGGTTGAGCCATATGAAATGATAGTGTTGACTCATGCCGGGCCGGGCCAAGCATAGAAGTCCAGGTAGGTCCATCTGTGACATGCTTGTTGGATTTGCTAGAATGAAGCCAGGTTGACTGTAGACCAGCTAGAACTGGGCCGGACTAAGAAGTGCTAGTTGACATGGATCAGGGTCAGGTCTTGATGTGCTGGTCGGATAATCATACTTGCAAGAAATTTAAGCAACGCAAATGTTCTTAATGTTTTCTAGATGTTCAAAATATATTAGAATTTTTATTTGAAAATATTTTGGGGTCAGAAGCGGATAAACTCCAGTTTAAATTGTTGTGGGGTTTTGAACAAAATATCTAACACGCAAATGACTCAACACATCATATTTACTTGTTTTACCTTGAAACGCTTGTGTTTCTTTAAGTGTCATGTCATATGCCTTCTTTTATCCCACATTGTATCTATAAAATTTTCACAACTTGAATTTATTTTGGTAACCACATTTATATGATTGTTGTCATCAAAATCAACATCCAAGGTTCAAACAACTGTCGTATCCGCTTTTTTTTGGATTTTGAATATTTTCATTTTCCAGATAAAAATGCGGATGAATTTCCTGTATTCATTGACAGATCTAACTTACATTTCATGTGCTAACCAATACTTGGTATGTAATCATTATGATGAAATCTTACAATCAGGACGTATAATGCTTGGAACATGTAATTTAAGGTGCACCCTTGAGTGAAAAGAAACACATGAAAAATAAAAGAATAGATGAGAACCTATTGAATGTCTCTTGAATGATCATATGCGCTATAGCATTAGCATCTTTGGGATCGATTTCTAAGATAATCACCACGGATGTTCCTTTAATGCTTGACTGGCTCCAACTTTCTTTCCAACCTGGTCAAAAGAACAACTTCAAAGTCATATGCAAAACTTAAGTAAGAAAATTTATCTCTCTCTAACAAAAAAGTGTTGAAACCTTGGCCACCTCAAATGTAGTCGAATGATAAGCACTATTGTTCATACAGATGAAGTTAATGCTAAATCCATATATTGATAAATGCAAAGACAGGGTTTACTCAAAACTTTATATTCAGTGTGGGCAGGGAAGCCCCAAAGGTATTCAATTCCCAAACCTCTACATTTTATTTTTTCCATTTTCTTTGCCCCGTTATTTCATTATTTTAATAAACAACGATATTTTATATGTACGAAATGAAATACAAATTATATTGTATATTTTCACATTAATAAAAAAATAGGATAATATGTCAAAAAATCCAAATGTTAACAATACTAACATTTTAAAATTAAATTAGGCCCGAAATAGATATGGAATTTAACCAACTATTGATTTAGCCTCTTTATCTTTGCATATTTTGTTTTCTATCTGATATCCAGGTTTTTGTATCCTATTCATGAGATAGGATCATACAACACTACATCATTATTTATTAATGTAGCGATGCTAACATCTTACACATTAGAAAAATACACAACCAAGCATTTTAGTTATGTATAATTTGCAATTTAATACCAATTCTTCATATTTAATCATTCAAGGCACTATTCATAATTTAGCAAGCATGAAGCAATTAGGAGTTTTAAAATTAGATAATTAAGCAAGCATTAAACAATACAGATAGGTAATCAATCACAATTAATCAATAATCAGTCATCAGGTTTTGGAGAATAATCATAAATCATAATTAGTTAATTCACATTGGTAGCCATTAAGCATTATCAAGATTCAAATAAACAAAAAATAATTGAGCAAGCATCAAATAATTCACATAGGTAACTCATCACAATCAGTCACTAATCAGTTATCAGATTCTAGAGAACAATCATAAATCACAATTAGTTAATTCAAGGTAACCTTTAAGCATTATCACTATCTCACATTAAATTACCATAACTCAAAGTTTCAAATAGTCTCACATATTTCAGATTACAGAAGATAGGAATTTGCACCCAACTGCAACTTTGTAGTGAACTGTCAAGCTGTAGGGTTCTGCTGTTCTAGAGGCACGGGGTACTGGAGCTGTAGAAAGCGGCGGCGGCGGAGACGCTGGGGGTAGAGAAGACGCCGGCGGTGGCTCTTACGTCTGGAGGCGCGATAATCCCAGCTTACTCTTACGTCCGGAGGCGTTTATTATTTTATTAATTTGTTATTTTATATTATATGCACCTTAATTAGCTGCTCCAAACTATTTATTGTCTCCGTATTTGTTAATTTTTAACGCTTTTACAATCAATGAGGTTGAAAAATATTTATGTTAAACTAAAATTTTCTTTTTGTAATTCTTGATTTATCGATCGTTGGCGGATAAGATAATTATTCGATATCTGTCTGTATCGGTAGATGCGGATGAGGATATGACACTGTCCACATATGACAGCATCCGTTGACAGGCCTACTTTGTTCCCCTCCCGCTGCTGCCCTATTGCAATGTCTCAGCAGAGTTGAGCTGGGGCTGGCCCTTGTAATGGGTGCAAGGTATGCCACGGGTGAGCGAGTGAGACTCAAGATATATCATCACGAATCAGCTTTGGTGCACAGGGTTCTTTAGAAGACAGCTACGTATTCATCATTTACATTAAACATGGAAGTGGTTAAAATAGACTATTATTTGGAACATAAGAATATCAACGTTTTTATTTAAAAAACATCAGATTTTCTCCAAGAAAATTAAATGAAAATCAACAAATTAACCTTTAATTTTGATTAATTGTTTCTTCCTAATCAAATTTTCTTCTACTTACAAAATCTACCTCTTTGTTTTCTTCCTTTCTTTATCCTAATTTCTTAAATTATTAGAGCGTAACAAATATTTCTATAAAAATTCCAACATGTGCTTTTACAACCAACATATTAAGTTTTCTTTTCAAACCAATTATAAATTATTATTATAATAACAATACCAACTAAAATGAATATTCAAATAAAATAAAAAATTGTAAAAGATAAAATAAATTCATATCATGTTCTTCAGATGAAGAAACTCCAACATTTTTTGTTCTAAGCACCTTAAACTTCAACTTAGGAATTATGGTTTTTGAATTTTGCAAAATTGACTAAGAATTAAAGAAAGAATGAATAGTAGATTAAGTTTGCACAAATAAAAGACGAAGAATGGGGAACTCATTAGGGAGAGAGGACATGAGCTGACGAGTTGGGGAGACTAACAGTTTGAGAAGAGGTTCGCACGCTTTGAAAACTCGAATATAAAAAATAAGAGATAATGGGAGGAGGGAGAATGAGAAGTTCATGATGGAAAAGAATTTGTACTAAAAAATTAGGACAAGTCCAACTATTCCTCCCTATAAATTTTAAACTTCTTAAAAATGTACCATTGTGATTTATTCCCTTAGCCAATCCCTTTACAATTCCCTTAAATATTATAAGTGAGCCCACACTCAAAATGTTGCTAGCCAGAAATAATTTGCAACACTTATAAGTAGTTGTGGCCCAGGTGAGCAAATGAAATGTCAATTTTGATGACGGTAGGAGTTGAACTCGTACCATCACGATACAACTACAACAAAATAACCACTCAGTAAGCCTTCTTTGATAAATGTACGTTACAATAATATATTTAAAACTTAAACATATAATTAATGTTCCTTTTCTTACTCATGTTGCTCCTATCGGAGGGTTGCTCGATTAGCCTTGCCATTGGATTGGGTCTAGTTATGAAAATATGTAGATGTTTGTTGATCTGAGATTTTGATTTTTTTTTTTGGAATAGTGTATTGTTATATGTGGTATAAGTTTTAAGGATTTGCTAAATAAAGATAATTTTGGTTAGTTATTTTTTTCCTCTAGTATACTCTAGACCTCTGGTAAGCGAGTTACTGATGTTTATGGGAACTATTTGTTGAGGTGGAGAAGTTCAAAGCGTTAAACTACTTGTATATTCTCTTATAGTTTTTACAACCATGGCATCTTAATTATTTTTGTTATAAACTTGGTTACAATCTGATCTATTTTCCATTATTTATTTAAATGTGGCAAATAAATGTAATGCTCACGTGTTCATTATCAAATACATAATCCCTAAGAGAATTCTCATTTTGTCAACGTGGTTTATTTCACATATAAAAATATTCTGAATACTCAATAATTTATTATAATTTTTAAGATCATAAAACTTATTGAAATTTCAAATATCATATAAATAGTAAAAGTCACGAATATTAAAATTGCAAAGTATCTTAAATCTAATTTCGATTATTGTTGTTGTTGTTGTTGTTATAGATCTAGAGAACAGATAGAGTTAAGGGTGCGCCCTATGGATAATTATGTAATTCATTATATAACTTAACTCCTGTATAAGAATTTTTTCAAAACAAAATGTGTTTTTGGTTTTATTTTCTATTATATGTATTTTTATATTTTTATATAAGTAATGAAATGAATACGTTAAACATATATAAGTAGAAAATCCTTACAAAGAATATTTATCGCTTGCAGTTGCAAATATGTCTATCTCCGTGAGTTTTGAATCAGACATACAAAATAATTATCCTTAAATTGTTCATAATCGAGATGTATCAAGAAAAGGATACATCCATTAAGACTAATGTATGTAATGCTCTCCATGCGATGAACAATGAATTACTTATGACCATTGGGGATATTAAGAGATTATGTGCTTTTGGAACAATCACATAACGACTCAACTAGAGTCTTTTATAGGTTCATACAACTAGTCAAAATAAAAGATATCATGTAACGACATGTAGTAGTCTTCGGACATGAGAGTACGATCGATCTCTTTGATTATGGTCAATTGCATGACATCATGATCATATTACGGCCATAATAGTTGGGTACATGTTGAACTACTTGAAGTGAAACACTTCTCAAGAGAGTTGTCTTATTCATCGTAAATGGTTTGTATCACCATAATTGGTAGTCGACTTAAAGTCGAAATATTTGGCCAAAGTAAAACAATTAATCGACAAATGTTATCAGATTGAATCAAGGACCTTAAAGCGGGACTATGCAATTAACTACGGATATTACCGGAGTTTTTGACCATTGAATAGACTTTAGACATCTTAGTGATACAGTGACTATGAAAAGAAAATATGCTCAAAATATCTTTACAGAGATGTAGATTAATAAAATTTAAAAATTAGATTTCGCACAAATAATATAGAAGCAATTGAACTTGTGTCCTGCACTGTACTTCAGGAAAGTCCATACATGCTTTAAGTGTTTAAATTGTTTAAATATTACTAAGAACTAAGTTCACACCAAGGAGTCAACATAACAGTATTATTAGCTAATTTTCGAGTTCAACTAATTTAAATTAATTTATAAATGTTATACATTAATAATAAAAATTAATAAAAATGTTGTATTGAAAGTGGCATTTGATCATTTATTTGAAACCTTAAAATTGATTAAAATAATAAATATTATATATATATCAGTTTAGATAAATATACAAGCTTAATTAATTAATATATGGTATATTAATTAGGCGTAACATCATGAAAGTCCATGACAAGGGAGGCTGCCATACAAGGAGACAGGGGAGAGTTTTGACCAAGTATTTTGATCTAAATCAATTTGGATTTGAAAGAAATGAAAGGTGGAGATATCATATTTTTTTGTGGCTATAAATAGCTCTACTTTCTCCCACTCTAAACACACAAGTGAAAACAACCTTAGCCTCCATTAAAATTAGTTGAAGTCTTGAAGCTAGATTTGCGCACCAAGTTTAAGGAGAAGGAACAGTGATTCAAAGAAGAGGAGCTAACAACACAACGTGTCGACAACTGGCATATCAAGGTATGTTTTATATTTCAAAATTTTTTATACATACATTTTCATATATCTCCAAAAAAAAATTTGACCAAAAGCACTTTTTATGATAATTTTAATTCTGAAAATTAAAATCATTATTTATTTATTTTAAATATTAATAAATGAGTGTATATATAAATATATATAATTTATTGGCTTTCCAAAACTTAATACACTTATATACATATTAAAATATTATTTTAAAATTGTATACATACATACATACATATATATAATTTGTTAAGGCCTCTAGATCAAGTAGTTGGAAGTATGGTGTTTTAGACAAAGGCTATAGTGGTCATGGATTTAAGCCCCTAAGACATCATAATGAGTGATCTGCTTGAATAATGTATCACTCTTGTTATCAAATATTATATACATATATATATATGTGTATATATATAATTTATTCACAATTTTTTATATCATCCTATAATAGTATTGTGTATATATATTAACTAATACAAATGTAAATGATAACTATACAAATGTTTTCAGGTTTTAAAATTATAAAAAACATGTCATTCACGACATGTAAAAAAAATTATATACATATATGTGTGTGTGTCTGTTTGTGTGTGTGTGTTAATGTGGATAAGATTATATCTAAATTTAAATTTTAAACACATATATATGTACACACACAAAAATATTATAACAAGTAAAATATACATTATTCAGAATATATATATACACTAAATTATTATTATTATTACATAAATGGAAAAATATGTATGTATATGTATATACACTAATGTTATAAATAACATATAAATATACTTGTATAAATGTATGTATGTATGTATGTATCTCCATATTAAATGCAAAATATATTAATATGATATTATGATAGTTGTAGACATTGTATATACATGCTACATGATTATAAATCCTAGTGATTACAAACATCCTTTTATTGTTTATTTCTTACATCTCTTAGTTCATTTAATTGCATATTGACATTCATATTATGAATATGAATCTTTAAATTAAATATAAAATTAATTGAATTCAAATTTAAATAATTAATTAAACTAACAAATATACATAATAAATAAATAAATAAAATTAAACCAAATTATAGCATAATCAAATACATATAACAAACTCATTTTTTTTACTAACAATCACTAAATACAATTTAGTATAAATAAATAATTTATGTAAATACAAAATAAGATCTAGTGCAAAACTAAATAAAAGTATTTTATTGAAATTTCCCCATTTTTACTCTATTGCCAATGCACCTGATCCAACAATAGTACCCGAGCAAGTGTTATGTTATCATAAATAATTAACCAACACATAAGGCAATCATGAAAAATCCAATCATATGGGCATCTAAAGCAAGTGTGTTTAACTAATGAGAAGGTTACTGTAATTAACTAACATTCTTATGAATGAAAAACTTCTCATTGCTCTGTGACATCCCGCAAAAACTAACTGGAAATTTAATTAACGAATTGAATTTAAATATAAAAAAGGTAAAGGGGAATTTTTGCAAATGTTCAAATTTGGCTATGAGACTTGCACCGTTGTGTTCGTAGTAATTTTTTGGACAATTTTCATATATAATGTTTTAAAATCGAAGCTAGTAGGAAAAAGATATTAACGTTTAAAGGTCTGAATTCAAAAATAATTAGAATATATATGGTAAATGATTAGCATTAAAATTAATTAACTATTATAACTCAACCGGTCGACACCCTAGTTGCGGTCGGTCGACACCTAGCGATCGACCACCTTGAACCAAGCGATCGATCGGTGGGCACATATCAGCTAGGTTAGCCTAGGCCAAAATGACACAGATTTAATTATATTAAATCAATGGTCGGTATTTGTTCGTGCTGTTATAAATAACACAATAACCCTAAACCCTAATCATCCATCAGCAAGTAGTACGTCCAAATTCTATCTCCCCTCCAAAACTCTATCTCCTCAAAAAGAAATTTCTGAAATAAAAAATTTAAAATAAGTTGAAGATGAAATCAATTGCAAAAATGGGAGATTAACAAGTTGAAGATAGGGCAATTCAATACAAATCAAAGAGGAAAAAGCTAATAAGAGGTGAGTGGGTTAATAATTAATACGAGGATTTACATATAATTGATTTTATTATACTCTATTTGATCCAAAGTTATTTAATTTAATGTTTATCAAATAATTATAGTGGATTTTGAGAATTTGATGATAATTTACCACATATGAATACGATCCCTTTCTTTTTAATCTTGATTTGATTAAAGTTAATGTTGATTTAGGTAAACACACCCTTTTGTTAAATTAAATACTGATAGATATAACCTTGTTGATCATAAATCTAAGTTAATTTAGTTTACTAAAACTAAATATGAAATTGGAAAAGATTATAAATTGAGAATTATAGGTTAAGGTTTACCGTAATGGACAATTTGTAATTAACAGAGAATGAACAATAATCAAACAGAATAAAAAAATAAAACAATTACGACCAGTTGACATGCTCACTGAAGTCGGTCAACAACAAGCGGTCGATCGGTTATCGCATTACAGGCACGATCTGAACTCCGCCTAAGGCTCAAGTTATAAGTTTATTTACATATATATTATTATTAATGAATGAAATTATCTCCCTAGGTTTGTGACTCTTGGAGGTTACAGGACTGGATAGATGTGTACGCAAGCAACGAGGCCTAGACGTTATTTATTCAGCGGGGTCGATATTCGACTGGTGCGATTCTATTGCAAATTGCACTAATAGGAGGATCCATGGTGTACATGCAACACTGATGATGATGCTTGGAGAAGTGTTGTCCCAGCACTAACAGATTTTCCTTAGCATGCATAGCGATGAGGACGTGATACCGTGTTGTTGATGGATACCCGGTGCGGTGCGGTAAGAGCCATTACGTTACCATTGATAGTGGATACAGATGCAATGGATCCTAAGACGTCGTTGGCGTGAGTCGGTATTATGGGCTCCACATCAATGCGTAAATATGATATGTGTAGTTGTAATTTGGGAATATAGTCCAAGGTTGATATTGTAGGTGACCCTATGTTGGAATAGTTGCAGTAGCTATTAGCCGATCCATAGCCATTTGAGGTTCAATTAATTGTTCGATCTTAAGTATAAGCCTTTACAAGATGTAGGTGTAACCCCTAGGTTAATGAAACCTACCTCAGTAAGTAGTTCACGAACATAAGTAGGGCACCCTAGGTCACATGGAGTATTAAGAAAGTCAATTGCATGTGATCACGATATATTAATGATGTAACTCATTCATCAAACTTTTTTCTGACTTACTCTTTCTTTTTTCCCCCACCACAGGAGAATATGGCAGCAAGTGATATGCCTAAAGATTAGTACGTAGAGAGGTGAGCTTGGCATTGGAATTGCTTGTTATTTTCATTTACTCTACATGTAACTATTTATCGTACTTAGTATTTATTAGACTTCATGTTGTATTTATGTAAACTTTGGATTATGACTACGTATGTTTTGAGACTGTGTTTTATGGGATATTTTCTAAGATGACTATTTTTCTATATTTATATTTTCCTACCTTCCGCTGTGAGATCTAGAAATGTAGAATGTCTTAGATTTTATCATTATATCTTTAGTCACTATAATGTTTAAAAATCTGGTAGCTCATACTTCTTGGCCCCGACACGAGTCTGAAAGTCACCCTAGGAGCCTAAGTTTAAGATTCCTTAGGAGTTAGGTATGTATTGAGAGAGTGTACTTGAACATTTTGAAAAAAAATATGGGGATTTTCTAAAAAGGTTTTCAAATTTTTTTTCAAAATGGGTCTCTAAAGTATGTCTATGTGTATACAAAAATTTTCAATGGTTTTTTTTACGTATAAGCATAATACAGAAAAACGTATTTGCTCTATTCTTATTTAATACTATACGCGGAAAAGTTGCTAATAATTCATAATCATAGATAATGAGAATGGGCAATTTTAATGAGAACGGCTCAGGTAAGGTAGCTATGACTCTAGGCGTGAACATCCATATATGGTTCCGCCGATATCTACAAGCGAGGAGGCCTGAGCCTTATCCCACCAAGGAAGCTATTTGTAATTTTCTAATATGTATATTTATATATGAAACACAACACTCTATACACTTTGACTCATAAGGTAGTTGTTGGCTTTTCCTTTATACAAGCAAACGATTTGAGTTAATGCAAATGTTAAGATTATAACAGTTGAGATGAAAAATAAACTCTTTACATTTATTATGATTTATCCATACAAAAACGCTAGTAGAGGTTTCCTATACTAACTAGTAGTATACGTAAATTATGAATTTAAGAGTGAGCGGAAGAAGATTATTATTGTTGAACTTATATAATAAAAGTGCAATTGTGATAGAGCGTAATGGGAACACGAAAGAAGGACTTCACAAACTTAGAGCAAATCTCCCCAATTAAGGTGGAAATCTTATTCTTATATTGGTAGTAGTTGCAAAGACTCCTTTTTACTTAAATGTATAGCTAGAGTGTTTCTATATTGGAGTCGAACACTTTATTAGAAGATAAACTCGAGTTAATCATCTTTAAAAAGAAGGACGGAAACCCTATGCACTCAAAGCATAGCTAGGTGTAACTGGGCTTGTGTAAATTACGTTGCTTTTATCTACTCCGATTTAAGTGATAAACCGGTGGAAATATTTTCTAAAAGTTAGAAACAATGTCTGTTTGATATTTAAGGAAAGAAAATAAGTTGGTTTATGATTTTCTATGAAATGATCAGACAAACTTTATGAAATTTATTTAAAAAGTAGAATTTAAAGGAATTTGACAAAAAGAAATTTTCAATCACTTCTTTAAAGCATTTTTTGGCACATTGTTGCACTTACCCTTGATTTGTACTTTGCTTTTGATAATGAAACTTTAAAAGAAAAATTATGAAGTAGGTAAAACCCAACTTTTGAATCTCTTTTATAAATAAGGTTAAGGGTCGGTGCTTGAAAACGTCTTTTATAAATGTTCTGTCATACTATAAAATAATAACAACAATAATAATAATAATAGGTTAAAATACCACATTGTCTTTTAAAAATACACTTTTGTGAAACTTCCTTATTTATAAAGGAAAATTTTAGAAAGATATGTTTATATGTCCATTTTTCCAAGTCAAGTTGAACCGTTTTGGGATAAAATTTGAGTTGAAAGAAAACACCATGATTCTTGTCAAAATGAAACATTTGTTAAACTTAACAGAGGATTTTATAGTTCCATAAACTTACTAGTTTTTTTGGAAATGATGTTAAAACCAAAGGTTTTAATTTAAAAAGGTAAAATGGAAGTATTACGATTATCACTTAAACTTAAAAGAAAAGAATTGAGTTGGAGTTAGATAAATAGGATTACGCAGCCTGCTAGGACCAAATTGACTATGAAGTTCAGAAGCATTGAAATGTTTGGGGTAGAGATAGGAAGTAACATGGAGATTTAGTGACCTTTTTAATCAATGTTTGAATTGAAAGGGTTGAGTACTAGATCAAACTTTCTGTAATAGTGAAAAATGAACACCATTTTGTGTTTTTCTACCCAAGTATGGTTTGAATTGTATAATCTTTGCGTTAGAAAGTTTGGAAAGTATGATTTGGGTAAAACATATTTCAGAATAAAGAAAGAGTGAGCCAAAATGTTTTACTATATCAAGGAATGCTGCAGATGTAAGAAGTTTTCTCGGTTTGGTCGGCTGCTATAAGAATAATTTAGTTTTTCGTGGAACTTGGAATGTGAGCATGCTTCTAGTTAGCTAAAGGAGTTATTGACTAGTACACTTATTTTAGTACTCCCTGATAGTTCGAAGGTGGTTGTTGTATATATCAATGCTAACTGTACATGATGTGACACTATTTTGATACAGACGGGTAGAGTTGTTTGTTATACTAGTCAATGGCTGATAATACACGAGAAGAACTATCTAACCCATGATCTTGAGATGACAGCTGTTTTGCTCTCAAGTCTGGATTACTTATGGATGGGTGGCGTTGATCTGACATTTCAGGTAACTAATGCCACACATGTTGCTTTTGGCTTAGGAAATTACATGTACCAGACATGTTGTTTTGACTTGGTGAATTATAGGTAACCAAGCAAGTAGGTTCTCGTCTTATGGTATATGTTATATAGCGATATTTATAAAGTAATTGGTACTTGAGTTTTCGTCGCCACTACAAGTATGTTGTTGGGGCTGAGGTGACAAGAGTTCCATAAGATGTTAACTACATAGGACATCGTCCATTTTAGATGTTCCTAGTTGAATTTTTGGGTATAGTGTTAGTTAAGTATTGGTCATTATGTCTATTAGATTATAATAGCAAGACACCGTTCTATAATTGAGTTGTCTCGACCATAAAATAAATGGAATAAAATGGTGTGAAGTTACGTTTGGGAAAAGGTCCCATTAACGGGATGACATTAGGGAATGATAAATTTTGGAAGTTCAAACCACAAAAGATATCCTATACGGAGTTGGAGTGAAGATTGCGCAAGGAATGGTTAATTTAAGGATTTTGGTTCCCATTAAAAAAATGATATTGCTGTTTGCACACACTGAGAATGCAAAGGCAGTTTTCATAGAAAACAAGACTTGAAATTTTTGGTAAGATTTGTAGGAAAGGATAATATGAGTCTTTCTGATCATCCCTTGGATTTGAAGGAACTTATTTATTTAAGAAAGTTCATGAAATACTGACATATGATGCATAGTTTGTGTTGCATAACCGTTGCATGTGAACAATAAACCACATAGTCGATTACCTTCGATGTTAAAATAATTTTAGGTTACAATGTCATTTAAATTTATGACTTCACCCAGACTTAGGATTTTAATTTCTAGGTTTCAGTAGGAAAATAGGTTAGGATTACCCTATTTGAATGCCTGAGTATTTACTTGTCTGTATATTGCAGGACTTAGTATAAAATACTTGGAGGCTATAACCTTGATACCTAAGTACCACAAGTGTAAAAATATTGGAAGAGCGACATCATAAGTGAAATGATAACTTAAGTTGAATCAGATTGGAAAAGCATGTTAGTATCTTAAGCATTGGTTTCGATGACAACAACCATATGACATTATATAAAATATAGATACTAATGTTTTTTATCAAGATATATATAGTATATAGTGCAAGATATTAGACAGACTTTGATTAAGAAGATTGTACAGTATCAAGAGTAGATTCAAGAGGCTGATATAGAGATTTAAGAGTCAGAGATTGAAGACTCATGAGTTTGAAGATTTAAGATATCAAGATAAGTTATAAAGTCAAAGATTATTTTGTTAAAACCCTAGTAGCAACTCTTTGATCTCTCTTCATTTTCCAAAAGGGGTTTTAAAATATATTCTCTGATTTTAAATTATTTTCAAATATCCTGGCTTTCAAAAATGATTTATAAAGAATCTCCGTTTTCAAAATGATTTTTCAAACATCTTTTCAAAATAGTTTTCAAACAATTTTTAAACTTCTTTTTATTAAAAGTTTATTATATTTTGCGTAATTAAGTTTTTAAGCATTTTATATTTTAATTTACTTTTAATTTATTATATTTAGATATAGTTTTTGGTTTAATATTTTCTAAATAGTATGGTATTCAAAAGTATATTTTTGATATTCATTAATACTTTGATTTTAACATATATTCACTTATACTTTATATATATGTATATATATATATATAATTTTCGTATATAATATTTATATTTAACCTTTATATTAAAATATTTCAAAATAATTTTATAGAGTTTTCTTAAGTTTTACTATGATTAAAATGTGAATAAACTATGCTTAAATGATTTTACAAAGTATCAAAATATTTTACAAAACTCAATATTTTCAAAATAATTATTTTTAAGAAATTTTCAAATTTGCAAAGGATGGGTTGACATATATAATACCCATATGTCGATATGTAGTCCAATATTTTCAAAATTCAAATTCTGAATAGAAGTATCTTTTCGTCGTATCTCTTCATGAATGGAAATGACTATTTTTCTCTATAAATAGGGGTTCTCTCAACGAATTTTGGTTAACTATTTTCTCATATTTTCTCTCCTCTTCCACTCTCTTGATTTCTAAAAGAAATTCTACTCAAAACTTTCTCAAATTCAAACTCTATTGATTTGATTCTCTATTGTATACTCTTTGATCTCTCTCATCTCTCTCACTCAAATCAAGGTCAAAGTGCTATTCAAGAGGTTATATGATTATTCGTACTCAAGATCAAGAAATTGATTTTGTAAACTCTATCAAATCATATTCAAATACTCTTGGGTGTGCTTGGTGTCTTGAAATCCAAGTGGGCGTGCTAGTGTCCCGGCTGAATCAAGTGGGTGTGCTTGGTGTCTCATTTGAATCCAAGTGGATGTGCTGATGTCCCCTCCGAATCCAATGAGTGGACCCGGAGCTCGGAAAATCTGGAGGGTGTGTCTCGTAACCTTTAAATCGAGATTGTATAAACTATGATATTTGAAAAGAAATCTGTACAAGAAATTGTACGGGACTAAACGTAGGGTAACTCCGAACTAGTATAAAAATCCTATTGTGATCTCTACAACTCTTTACTTTTACTTTTATTGCATTTATATATGTCTTTTTTTGCATCTGTGATTGTCGATTTGCATTGTTTAAACTATAATATTAAAAGAATTCAAAAAGATTCATAAAAGTTAGCGAACACTATTCACCCTACCATTAAGGTTAAATCAGCCTTAGGATCCTTACTTCTACTAACTAACATTTCGTATTAGAGCATTGGTTTTCAAAGTATACATAATTTTCATTTTTGAAAAGTTTAAATGGCTAATAACACTGTTAGTTCACTTGTTAGCAACACCTTTGTCAAAGGACAATCTACTGCTAGACCCTCACTTTTTAATGGTAGTAATTACAAATATTGGTCATGTAGAATGAAAATCTATTTACAGTCAACTGGTCTAGATATTTGGAATGTCACACAGAATGTGTACATTGAGCCCCAGACTAACTTTTCACAATGGACTGCTGACCTAAAGGCACTTGCACAAAGTAACTCTAAAGCCACGAATATTTTGTTTTGTTTACTAGATAAGAATGAATTCAATAGAGTGTTTATTTGTAAGTCTACATATGAAATATGGAGAACACTACAAGTTACACATGAGGGCACTAGTAAAGTCAAACAGACCAAAATCTCTATGTTAACTAATCAGGTTTAATTATATAAAATGAGTCCATTTTTGATATGTATAGTAGATTTCAAGATATAATACATTCACTAATTGTGTAACAACCCACAATTCCGTACATTTTAAATTGACAATAAACCACACATGTCTAACTCAATTGGAACGAAAAAGCGGATAGTAGGGGAAAATAAAATAATGATAGAAACAAAGTAGAAAATAGAATCTTACATGAATGGAATAACATATAATATTAATCGCAAAATCTTTTACAGTGGAAATTTTACACACGTATATATCAGAGTCTAACCTACATTTAGCCCGGATAGTTATAAATCTCTATCCATACAATTGCTGAAAAACAACAAAACAAATTCAACGGAAAATAGAATATGTGCATACGTTGATGAAGATCTTCGACTCTCCTATGGAAACTCCAAGCGTCTTCAGCTAAACCCGAGACCACTTGGATCTGACCTAAGTATTAAAAATATTCAGATTAGGCTTGATAAACCAGTGTGAGAATACTCGGATTTTCAATGTATATATCAAATTGATGTAAATCAAACCTTTAGAAAAGAAGGGTATCTCGTAAGACTACGTCGCTCATAAACACGGACGGGTTTTTACCTTACGATAACCAAAACACTTTTATACCAAAATAATTTGATATTATCTTTATAACATTCCTTTGAAAAACACTTTTCAAATAACATATAAAAATAGCCGAAATTGTTACATTTGTAAATTTGACGGCATACTAGGTTCTACAACCAAAACCGTAAAGGTTCGTATTGGAATTGGATTTCCAACATGATAGGGAAATAGTGGCTTCTTCTTCCGATGTGAAACTCTTACTACAACAACTATAGTATCCAATGGCTACTCATCCAAGGACTCAGACGCCGCTATACTTTGTTGTTCACTCTGATGGATCAGCATACACAACGACTACTCATCCGTGGACTTAAACACCGTTGTATCTGTCCATAAGGCAATAGATGCCTTAGGGATCCAGATTCCACTAGAATCCTTCATACTCATAAAACTGATAGCCGAAATATATGTCCTACAGTCCACATAATTAACCGTACCATTACTGGGATGTGAGTTGCGTAATGCTACGCTCAATTTCTACAAAGCCACGCTTTGCTTTTCTCATAACAAATTCCACTTTGAATACCACATTGCCATTCTAACAACACGTTATTGATTTCCACGAATGTACAACCTATGAGATCGTACATCTTAGAGAAGGGTGTTAAGTATAAGAGAGTTGCCTTCGACACCACCAAATAGATGTACGTTTGTAGATATCAATGTACGTGGTTTTAGAAAGCAATGTCAGACTTCATCCATACAAGCTGCCCAGGAACAGGACAAACCAAAGGTACTCTCCTATTACATCCTGTCGGAAACCACCCATAGGATTAGTAGCGAGTAGTCCTTGCATCAAAGATTTTCATAACAGGGCACTACTGCCACCATATATATAATATGAAATCGCAGGGCTAGTGGCAAGCAACCCTTCATCATGAAGATCTCCATCTTCAAAATCATTGTCTTCAACATGTCTTCACTTCCGAATGTATACATTGGTTCGAAGTGGTTTTCGGATAGGAATCACCTAAATCTGACTCTGTTTTCTCCGAACCAATCATCGATAAAATGGAGTCAAGTATATAGGTGATTATCAAACATCATCCAATTAATTAATCTTTCCATTCATTCAATTATCTTTCAGAGATATATTCTTTTCAACTATTCCATTTATCTTCTCAAGAGTATATGGAATCATTTAGCCTCATTTATCAAATTTTCTGCTTAATTATACCCTTTTAATCTTAGAATAATTTCCAAATCATTTTAACTTTTACTTAGAAAAACATTTCAAAATTATTTATTTAAATCTTAACAAATAATTCTTATTTTCAAATCATACCTCTTAATTGAGTTGAAACCATGTTATCTTAAGATGATAAATTCAAAACCAGTTAATATTGAGTAAAAAAGAATCTATAGAAATTATATCAATTTTAATCAATATTAATTTCCGTATTCAACCTTTACTATCCATCGAATAATGGTGAAATCACCTTTTAAAGTCATGTGGATAAGAAGATTATTTCTATATATCCAAGTTGTATGAAAATAAATTTGTAAATTTGAATCTTTTATACATGTCATGTTTCCTCCATTTCGACCTTATTTAATCTTCACCAAGAAAGAGGCCAGATGAACCAGGGCACCGATTGCTCTTGAACATCTCCTTAGTTTACCATCCCATATCCAGATCTCACGAATAGAAAAATCCAGTGTACTCATTGGCTTTTAGAGCCAAGATTAAATCACTTATTTATAACAGCTTTTCTTCTAATAATTTATTTGAACTCTTTTAAAATAATTATGAAACCTCCAAATCATCTTTAAAACACTTTTTTTTTGAAAACACAATAAAAGATTCGAGAAAGAATAATTAAGTTGAAACCACATTTTACAAAAGTTACTAAAAGTGCTGCGAAAAGTGCTGCAAATAGTGCTTTTAAAGCATCTTTAATCAAAACAATTTTTCTATCATCTAGAATTCCATTTTCATAACTCAAATACTTTTTAAAACATTTTAATATATTTATAGAATTTATTTCATATTTTTAATGAATTAAAAATATCTATTTAAAGTTTTCCTTTTGTTTTCCAAACCGCTACTATTTTGGAAACTTGTTTGCTCATATTTCAAAATCTACTAAATGAAATATTGATCCTTTTATTTTGTTTGAAAACCATGATTATAGGAGTTCAAAAAATTCTTATTTTAAAGAATTCTGACTTCGATTCCATTCTATAAACGGATTTAAACTTTTACGCGTGAAATCGCGAACTGTCATTACCCGATGCACCTATTTTGACTCCCATTCCATATCTTGTCAAAAAAATTCCAAATTGAGTTTTAAATGTTTATAAAAACGTTTATAAACCATATTAAACCATTTCAACTATTTTCCATATTAAATCTCATATTCACTTTTAAACTATTTCATAATATTATATTATTATAATATTCATTTTCAACCTTTTTATATGTCAAAACCATTAAGAGGCTCAATAATCTCCGTACACATATTTATATGGATTTATTTTCCATAAATTAACCATGGTTAATTACTTAACAATTTATTATAATGATTCTCATAATTTATCTCAATGAAGTTATCAACCATATAATCAACCATATAATCAATTAAGTTATCAATCAATTTTCAACCAAGGATATTAATTTATTAATTAAACATTTATATAACTAACAAAATTTAAAATTAACTGAAGCAAATGATCTCACCTTTATTCGAACCAAAACTTCCTACCAACATTCAAACAAATCAACACTTTACTAAAGCATCACCTAAACAACCACTCCTTGATCACAACTCTCGGCCATCACTTCTACCTTCGTCTAGCTCACGACCTTGACCTCCTCTTTGCCTAGTTGCTCTCGTCCACCACCATTTCTCTACTTTACTTTCGTCCATAAGGCAAAAACTCCACCTCCATCACTCTAAAATGCTCACACCATGGTAGGATGAGGTGGTTGCTCGGCCATGATGGTGGTTCTAAGGTGGGGCATGAGTTGTAGAGGGGGAGTAAAGTTGTTTGAACTAGTTTCAGAGAGGGGTTTCTACAGTATATATTTACATACACACATGTAAACACACACACACACATATCCTTTTCTATATTTTCTCCATTATTTTATTAAGAGGGGAGCCATTAAAGAAGCTTAGAATGAAGAAGAAGGAGAAGTGGAAATGTGTGAATGAATGAGGGGTGCTTGTATTTATAGCCAAAAACTTGAATCAAAATATCATGGTATTTTCCTACCATCACATCACCACTTTCTACCACCGTCTTCCCATCATTCCACACGTTGATCCCTATGTGCCTCCATTACTTCACTCTTCCATGCCATGTGCATTGATTTTAAATGCCTTAAGGGTGAAGATAAATGAAAATATCATGATATTTGTTTCATAATATCATGATATTTGTATCATACATGTATATATGTATGTGTATTTATATGTATATGTGTGCATGTGACATGTATGTGTATGTATATGTATGTGCACAAGAGAACAAACAACGTTGCAATGACTTTGAACCACATCCGTTTGTTAAACCGTTGAAAATGAAAAGTCGATTCCCAGTCATATTTTCACTTATAAATTAAATTACATATAAATGTAAGCAAAATTTGAAAACTAATTTCTCATCATTATAAATGAATTAGAATGATCACATTTGAAATATAAAGCCATATAAATCAATATTAAATAATTGATTACAAAAAGTGCTATTATATCGATAAAGCGATATCAATTTTCCTCATGATTTCAAATCAAATATATATCTTTATAAAACTATTATAAATGATTTATTATTTCTATATAACTAATTAGAATGAATTACTATCATTTAAAAAAATTATTTGAATAATTAAATAATGATTAAATCATTAAAATCTCAATTTAAATTCATTAATTAATTATTAAATATGATGCCATTATTGATGATGACATAAATACATTTTATTTCCAAAAATAAAATGAATAATTTTATTTCATATTCTTGTTTAAATGGATAAATAAGTGTATGTATCCAGTTTCATGTGCGACTTCTAGCGATTATTGAGTGGTATATCGATAAAATGATTTTCAACCATTTTATCGATATTCTTCCAAAGTGTATATTTTCGTAAATATTTATTCAAAATAAGATTACCATTATTATTTTTTGTTCAAAACATCTTAGTTATGTTAAAAAAGCTTATATTTGAATATTTTAAAAATAAATATAATTTATCAAAGTGATAAATTTGCAGGTCATTACAGACTTCCCTCCTTAAAAGAATTTCGTCCTCGAAATTATACCAAAACAAAAGGTGTTTTGTCCAAAATGTTTATTTTAAACTTACTTCCGTATGATGTATATAGATCATCCGTACGCAACATTTGATTCAATCTACTATTTGAATCCACAACTTTACTCCTAAACTAGTTTCGATCCCTCGATCCTCTAGTGCGGATTCTGTTGGGCTTCTTGATCAGAAAACTTCGTTTCCCTTACATAGCCCTCAACTATATATATAACTTACCACTCTATTGTGGATGCTAGGGACCCTCTACATTCTTTCCTTTCTCCTTTTGCCTTGTCTCCTTTAGCTCGACGATGTAGCATTCACGGCCTGCCACCTGATCTCCGTGCATAATTCCCACTCCATTATTTGTATGGAACTTCATAGTTAAACACCAAGGAGCGACAGTCGCTCTAAATTCAACTAGGGCCAGTCGGCCCAAAAATGCCTTATAAGCAGAATATATTTCCAACGCCAAAAAAGCACGACCAGCACTCATTGGTGGTCACCCTCACCAAGTACCATCGGCAATTCAACAAATCCTATGGCTTCAGTAACCAACCCATTGAACCCCTATATTTGAGACTTACAGGCTTCAAATCCTTCTCCTCCAGCATCATTTGATCATAAGATTTCTTAAACAAGATATTGGATGAACTTCCACAGTCTACAAGCACCTTCCGTACAACAATAGGACCAATCGTGGCTGAAATCATGAGTGGGTCGATCATAAGAGCTTCCACTCCGTTGGCATCTCTGTTTCAAAAAACAATATCGTCCGCCATGGTTTGAAATTGTTTTGCCGGAGTTCCATCCTCAATAGCGCAACAACTTTCATTCTCAATATGCTTTAAAGCTCCAATGCATCTATCCATTTCCGCAAAGCTTTTACCGGTAGGATGCGGGCCTCTGATGATTGTGTTAATCACCAAATGTTTTTCTAGCTGCCTGGGTGGATTATCACCAAGCTAAGCTTGCCCTTGTTGGGAAGATGACCCAGGGTGTTAGAAGGTTGTTGCCCACCACCCTGCGGGGCTTTCATATATTACTGCAATTTCTTTTTTCTAATCAAACCTTCAATCATGTCGCGCAAGTGCCTACACTCATTGGTATTATCACTATGAATCTCATGGAATCTGCAGAACTTACCCGACTTCCTCTCCTTCTCGGTTGACTCCCTAGGATCTGGCTTCCTATATGGTTTAGTATTTTGAGTAGCCAAATAGATATTCTCTATTGAGTTGTTCAGTTTAGTGTAATTCTCGTACGTAGGAGTCCGAAAATGATTCAGGTTATCTGGCTTACGCTTCTTAGCCCCATCAGTATTCTGTTTCCGACCCTCATTCTAATTTCCAGCCTTCTTATTTACATCCCCATAATTTCCTCCAGCTTGCTTTACATCGACATTACTTTGTATTATCTTATTTGAATTTTTAGCAATGGTCCTCCATGGATGCTTGCATGTGTCCTCCCAACGTAACTATTTGTTAGCTTTCCTGTAAGAAGCTTTCATCGTCGACGGCTGCTTCCTTTCCAACCAGTCTTCGAAATTCAAATCAGGATGAACTCCCCTACAGAGCGCTATCAATACCATGTCTTCCTTAGGATCCATTACTTCTGTTACAGCTATGTGGAACCGATTAAAAAAGTCCCTCAATGACTCTCCTTAGGCTTAATAAAAGTTGGATAGTGACATCAAGTGCTTTGGACATGAAGCGTGTAAGTGGAATTGCTCCATGAACTTTCGCTACAGCTCAATGAAAGACGATATGGACTTCGGTGGAAGCCGAGTGAACCAATCGTTGCCACCCCGTCTAGGAAAATGGGGAAACAGCGGCACTTCACAGCATTTGAAGCTCTGGCTAAATCTAGATGCCATTCATATCTCTATAAATGTTGCTTAGGATCTGTTATCCCGCCTTTTGGCAAGGCCGAGATATCAAGGAACTGGTTGCACGCTTAAGGTCAATCATCTAGGATATCAGGTGTGCACAGGTTCACTATGGATATCGATGAATTTTGTCCAAGTCCGGATCAAGCTACAACTAACAAGATATGAAGAGCTGAGCCCTGGAAGCCGGCATTCCAAATTTCGAGTCGATCCGAGTTCGCATGCTCGAGATATGATCGATTCAAATTGGAGGAAACAGCCTCGTTTTCGTATCCATCGGCAAGCGTGGCTTCGTCCCAGTAGGACTTGTATCCAATATCCTACACCTCCTCGTATCCATCGGCCATGCCTCGATCGTGATCGACTCCATCAGGAAGCCTAAGTTCGAATCGATCTCATTCGAGTCCATTGGCATCACCCCACTTCGCATCCATCGGCAGATGGTCTACTTCGTATCCATTGACAGAGGCAACAGTCACTGCTTCGTATCCACCATGAGGGCTCTCTTCGAATCCATCTGGGCAGAGAAATTTGTATCCAACAGGTTGTCTTACTTCGTATCCATCTAAGGCTCCAGTTCGCATCCATTGGCTTCGTATCCCTTGAGGAGCTGCGTAGTTCGAATCCATTCAGTCAACAAACCTGGATGACTTGTCATCCCTCAAAGCGAACAAGGTGAGATCTACGGAGTCGATACGGTCAATACGGAGTAAAGACCGGATCGAGACGAAGTGCGCGCGCCGCATCATCTCAGAAGCACGTGCAACTATGGATGCGAGGGAATCGATTCGAAACGATGGATTCGAACCAAACAGCCTCCGAGAAATTCCACTTCGTATCGGCGATATCTCATGATCCACTGATCCAAATCCAATGAAATTTTCACAGGAGCTTGCATACACACTAAGGAATGTCCTTGTCAAATTTCAGCTCGATTGGACATCGTCTTGATCGATACAAAATGGATTCGTATCGACCACAGATCGAGGCGAAACTTTCTGGAAACGATCGCGTGGGCCCCCTCACTTGTCAAACCAAGTCTCCCGAAGTTTGAACGAGATCTGAGCCTCCTACGCCTATAAATAGAGCCCCAGAGCATACAGAAAAGGGATCTTTTGACTCTCAAGCGCCCAGACTCTGCCGGATTGAGATTTGCATCCCAGTCTTGCTGTTGAATTCGAATTCTAAACTGTAATTCGCTGTTGTTCGCTGTAATTGCTTGTAATCATCGAAAGAGAATCAATAAAATCATCAAACTTCATAGTGGACGTAGGCAACACGCCGAACCACTCTAAATTGCTTGTCTTTGCATTTTACATTTCTGCTTGTTGGAGTTTTTGTTAGATAATCTCTGTTTTACATTTACATTCTTCGTTTTATCTCTTCAAATAACTCCGGAAGAGTGTAGTGCCCATTTTTGGTACAAACACTTTGGTGCTTTCATTGAGAAAACCAGTTTTTTCTCCTGCTCCTTGGATCTACCGTCGACACCGGATTGCATAAATCCAAGAGGAAGATCCAGATATCTGATCCAGAATCCTTCCATTCTATTCAGATTTGCGTAAAATCTAGGAAAGGACTCCACCACTGAAAATGGTTAGTACAAGAACTGGCGCTACCGCTGCAGATCAAGAAAGCCGGGACAGACAGAATCCTACACAACAGCCTTTATCCAATCAAGACAACACTGCTCACTCGGATCCGTCCGGACCAATCACCCGACAAGAGTTCCAAGTGTTGCTCCAAGAACTGACCCAAAGCCGACAACAGTGGCTGAACAGTTGCACGCCAATGTTGAATTGACCAACCAACTAAACCGCCAAAGCCGCAGAAGGTCCAGGAGGGATGATGTTTCCCGTGCGTCTATTGAAAGTTCCGCCTCGTCTGACTACCACCACAGGTCTACCCGTCCCCGGTTAGAGGGGAGTCACGCTCAAACTACTGGATATCAACCCACCTTGACCGTTGGACAGTTAAGGGCAGGGCCGTCGACCAGCTTCCAAACAGGACCCTCAACACGAGGAGGCACTGCTCCACGGACAACCGCGCTACAACCGCCGCGGTAGAAACAAGAGTTGATACCCGGGATCTGTCAGAGCCGAACAATCAACAGCGTGGACATACTCCTGAACCATATGTCCCAGAAGACGCTGAGCCAAGGAGGCGAAATACGGACCGTCGACAGCGCCCGGTCCAAACTCGCACTATGGAACCCGACCAGACCTTAGCTCAACATGCCCAGAATGTGCCAGTGTCAGATATTTCAACCATGATACGTCAGATGATTCGCGAGAGTCAGGGGCTCACTAATGACGATTGGGGAATCTCCCGTAGTCATACCCCTTTTACAAACGAGATATTATATGCTGAACCCCCTCGGCAATTCAGAATGCCAATTCTCCCAATGTACGAAGGAAATAGTGACCCGAATCAACATATTTTGAAATATGAATGGTCAATGAGTGCTGCAAGAGCTGACAATGCAGTGAAGTGTCGAAGTTTCCCCATCTCTCTAGGGGGAATCGCAACAATGTGGTTTACAAGGTTGCCACCTAGATCTATCTCTTCGTTTGATCAACTGGCTAAAAGGTTTGTAGAGCAGTTTCATATGCATGTTGCTAGACCGAAAGACGTTAACACCCTGTCTAGTGTTACCCAAGCTCATGGAGAGACGCTCAGGCATTATTTGGAGAGGTTCCATGTAGCATGTGTTGAAATTAGTAATCCCAACGATAACTCGATCTTGATGGCATTAACCAAAGGGATCGATCCCGATTCTGAATTTGGAAATTGGTTAGCCGGGAAACCGCCCGCGTCGTTGGACCGTTTCTACTCCAAAGCCGCTCAATTCTTACGGCAAGAGGACGCAAAACAGTCTAGGAAGCAGGACGATGTGAGGCCCAATATTGAGGGAATACAGAGTAACGTAGCGGTTAAGCAGTCCGGTGAGAGTTCCGAAAAAGTTCAGCTGAATATACACAACAAGCAAACCCAGCCGAGAGGTAACAATGGCCAGGATAAGAAAAGAGATCAGAACCGAGGTCCGAGACGTAGAGCTCCAATGTTTGACAACTACACGCCGTTGAACACGTCACTGGAGAACGTATACCTACAAACTTGCAACACTGTGCAGTATAAGAAGCCCGCTCCAAAACCCTCATTGGAGAGGCATGTTCAAATAGGAAAATTCTGTAGATTCCATGAGAGCTACGGCCACAATACCAATGAGTGTCGACATTTACAGGACCTCATCGAGAAGTTGATCAGAGAGAGGAAGTTAGATCAGTTTGTGCGGGCGCCGCAGTCTGGTGGTGCGGGCCCTTCGAATCAAAACCGTTCACAGAATCCAGAAAGGCAGGAAGAGCCCGCTCGTACGGGCGGAAGGCTAGTTATCAACACGATAAGTGGTGGTCCCCACCCAGCAGACAGAAGCTGGGGGGAAATGGAGTCGTATGCTAGTTCGATCAGGCATGCGGACTTCGAATGTTGCAGTAATTGTGAGGATGGAACTCTGGCTAAACAACAGAAGATAATGTCTGATGATATCGTATTCAGGAGCCGAGACGTTGATAAGGTCGAAGCCCCTACAATCGACCCACTAGTCATATCTGCCCAGGTAGGTCCTGCTTGGGTGAAGAGGATCCTGGTTGACAGTGGGAGCTTTGTAAACATCTTACTTAAGCGAGCTTATGATTTAATGAAAATGGAAGCAAAGGATTTGAAACCCTGCCAATCCCGAATACACGGTTTTAACGGGAGTGCTACAGTACCCATCGGGATAACAGAACTACCGGTGGAATTGGGAGTTGGAGAACGCCGGAGAGTCTGGATGTTACAGTTTGTTGTTTTAGAGATTGATTCACCTTATAACGCATTTTTGGGCTGACCGGCCCTTGCTGAGTTCAGGGCAGCCATTGCCCCATGGTGTTTGACTCTGAAGTTCCCCACCGATCGCGGGATTGGAGTCATCCAAGGAGACCAGGCAATGGGGAGGGCCTGCTATGTCGCTGAGCTGCGCGGGGCGCAGCGGAAGGAGAAGGGAAAGGACGTAGAGGAGTCTCTCTGCGTCCGTTCTATTGATGATTGACAATTGATGCATGGGCCTCGGTCCGGGCACCACAACCAATTCCAGAAAGACCTTGACCCTAGGGACAATGAAGATAACGATGAATCCAAGGAGAATCAAGCTTCTCCGGCCGAACTGACTGTGGACGTCCCAATCAGTGAGGATGATGATTCAAGGATGCTGAAAGTTGGGTCTCAACTGGATAGACAGACACAACAGGAATTGGTTGAATTTCTCCGAGCGAATCTCGATGTCTTCGCCTGGACACACTCTGACATGTGCGGGATCTCGTCGAACATTGCGAGCCACTGCTTGAATATAGATCCACGGTATGTCCTGGTCAAGCAGAAAAGGCGCGGTATGGATCCAAAGAGATCTGCCGCCCTTAAAGAGGAGGTCGATAAGTTACAATCAAATGGGTTTATCCGAGATGCCTTGTATCCAGAATGGGTGTCCAACCCCGTACTGGTTCGAAAGCCGAACGGGAAATGGAGAACTTGCGTCGATTACTCTGACTTAAACAAAGCTTGCCCGAAAGATAGTTTTCCACTTCCTCGAATTGACCAGCTTGTAGATTCGACGGCTGGGCACGAATTACTATCTTTTATGGATGCTTATTCTGGCTATAATCAAATACCCATGCATTTGCCTGATCAAGAGCATACCAGCTTCGTAACCGATCTAGGACTCTACTGTTACAAAGTCATGCCATTTGGTCTAAAGAACGTCAGAGCAACATACCAACGCTTGGTCAACTGGATGTTCGCCAACCAGATCGGGAAGACCATAGAGGTTTATGTGGATGATATGCTAGTGAAATCTCGATTCTCCACGGATCATGTCAGAGATCTAGATTCGATGTTCTGCATCCTTCGGGAATATGGAATGAAGCTTAACCCATTAAAGTGCCACTTCGGCATTGCGTCTGGAAAGTTCCTCGGGTTCATCGTCAACGCTCGAGGGATAGAAGCGAATCCCGAAAAGATCTGGGCAATAAGGAACCTGCAAACCCCAAGAACCATAAAGCAAGTCCAGAGCCTAAACGGGAAAGTGGCAGCATTGAGCAGGTTCGTCTCAAAGTCCACCGATAAATGCATTCCTTTCTTTGATCTGATCCGAAAAGGAAAATGAAACTTTGAATGGACCACGGAATGTGAAGGCGCGTTCCAATCGCTAATTCAACATCTTTCCACGCCTTCGATCTTGTCAAAACCAGTCGACCACGAGCAACTGTACCTTTATCTGGCAGTATCGGAGCATGCGATCAGTGCCGTTTTAGTTCGGGAGGAAGACAAAGTGCAGAAACCGGTCTACTATGTCAGTAAACGGCTAACAGGAGTTGAAAGAAATTACCCAAGACTGGAGAAACTGGCTTATTGCATGGTCATTGCCTCAAGAAAGCTCCGCCCTTACTTCCAAGCTCATCCTCTTACTATGTATACCGATCAGCCGTTACGACAGGTCCTCACGCGGCCTGAGACGTCTGGTAGGTTACTCAAATGGAACATTGAACTAAGCCAATTTGATATCACTTATGCTCCACGGAGAGCCATTCAAGGACAAGTCCTGGCAGATTTCATAGCCGAATTTACCATTCCAGAGGACTTTCCCGAAACCAGTAAATCCCCCGAATACATCTGGAAGTTGTATACTGACGGTGCATCAAACGAACGGTGTTCGGGCGCTGGTGTTGTACTTGAGACGCCCGAAGGCCGATCTATATGTTACGCTTTGAAGTTCGATTTTCATGCAACTAATAACGAAGCTGAATATGAGGCCCTCTTAACCGGCCTAAAGTTTGCCAGAGATTTGAGGATTATCGCTGTGGAAATTTATTGTGATTCACAGTTAGTGGTATGTCAAGTACGGGGAGAATATCAAGCGAGAGATCGAAGGCTGGCTGCTTACTTGGCTCAAGTTCAGAGAGTACTGAATCAGTTTGATTATTATGTCATCTATTACATACCTCGAGAACGCAATCAAAAAGCTGATTCGATAGCAAAGTTAGCTAGCACAGGTGAAGCACAGCAGATGGGACTTGTCCCCGTTGAAACTTTATCCTCCCCAAGTATTGATCAAGTAGAGACGGATTTTGTATTCGAAGCCGCTCCCAGTAGGGAATCGTGGATGACTCCATATCGAAATTACATTGAGAATGGGATGTTGCCCGAACATAGAAATGAGAAAAGACAAATTCTACGAAAAGGTTCACGATTCGTCATTCAGAACGAAGTCATGTACAGAAGAGGTTATTCTGTTCCTCTCCTCCGGTGTATCGCACACGATGAAATCAAACGAGTGTTACATGACGTACACGAAGGAGCGTGTGGCGATCACACCGGTGGGCAAGCTCTTGCTAAGAAGATACTCCGATATGGGTACTACTGGCCGACAGTGAACCGAGATGCAGCAAACTATGCCAGAAAGTGCGATAGGTGCCAGAGACATGCCCGAATTCCAAGAGCCCCACCTACCGAGATAACTCAAATGGTCAGTCCCTGGCCATTCGCAATATAAGGCATCGTCATCATCGGCGCTCTACCTCTGGCAAAAGGTGGTGCGAAGTACGCCATCGTTGCCGTTGACTACTTTACAAAGTGGGCTGAAGCTGAAGCCCTCGCAACCATTATGAGAAAGAAAGCGATAAATTTTGTGGTTCGCAACATCATCTGTCGATTTGGGCTTCCGCATACCATCATCACCGATAACGGAACCCAATTCGAAAGCGTAGAATTCAAGAATTTTTGTCAACGGTTTCATATCCATAAAAAATTCTCGGCAGTCGCACATCCCCAGGCAAATGGACAGGTTGAAGCTGTCAATAAAGTTATAAATCCATCCTAAAGAAACGACTGGAAAAGGCCGGGGGCAAATGGGTTGATGAACTTCCTATGGCATTATGGGCTTATCGAACGACTCACAAGACCGCAACCGGACACACCCCGTTTTCCCTATCTTATGGCACAGAGGCCGTTATTCCAGTCGAGACGGAAGTGTTTTCCCATCGCGTGACTTACTATGATCCAAAAACGAACGCTATATTGCTTGCTGAATCTTTGGATCTACTGGATGAGAAGCGGGAAGAGGCTGATTTGAGAGCAGCCGCATATCGAAGTCGGGTTGCCCGATTGTACAATACCAAAGTTCGACCTCGGACCTTTGAACTCGGCGACCTCGTTCTCAAGAGAATCTATCCAGTTCCTTCACACATGAAACCAAATTGGGAAGGACCATATGTGATTACATGAAGACTCGGAGATGGCACATTCAAACTATCGACCATTGACGGTCTAGATTTGCCAAGGGCCTGGAACAGCGAGAGTCTCCGTCGCTATTACACATGACAGGCTTTATTTATTTCATTATATCTTTCCATTTAGCAATTTGTTTCTGCATTTCGAAATTTGAATTCTGTAATAAGGCAACTGACTTTGCCGCATTTTCTTATTTCAGCAATAAAATGCCATCTCTTCGAGCCAGAACTGTGATTCATTAAATACAATATACAACATCACGATGCACGGAGAGCTAAATCCCATCACGGAATGGGGCTTATTCAAATGGAGAGTGGTTGTGATACGACCGGCCACTCGCTAAGTGAAACCCGAGCTCGGGGGCAAGTCATTACACCAATGTTAAATAGGGTTGGCACACAACAATCCTATAATCGACTCTGTATTCCCAGAGTGCGAAACGGAGTATAAACATTCGACTCCGTATTCCCAGAGTGTGAGACGAAGTATAAACACTCGACTCCGTATTCCCAGAGTGCGAAACGAAGTATAAACATTCGACTCCGTATTCCCAGAGTGCGAGACGGAGTATAAACACTCAACTCCGTATTCCCAGAGTGCGAAACAGAGTATAAACATTCGACTCTGTATTCCCAAAGTGCGAAACGGAGTATAAACATTCGACTCCGTATTCCCAGAGTGCGAGACGGAGTATAAACACTCAACTTCGTATTCCCAGAGTGCGAAACAGAGTATAAACATTCAACTCCGTATTCTCAGAGTGTGAGACGGAGTATAAACATTCGACTCCGTATTCCCAGAGTGCGAAACGGAGTGTAGACATTCAACCCCGTATTCCCAGAGTGTGAAGCGGAGTATAAACAGTCAACTCCGAACTCCCGGAGCGCGAGTCAGAGTGAGAACAGTAACTCCAATTTCCCAGGATATGGGTTGGAGTACTAACGTCAATCTTAAGTTCCCAGGATGTGAACAACAGCTTACGAGATGACCTGTATCCCCAGAGTGTGGATAAAACGATTCATAAGGAAACAAGTGTAGTTCGATCGCTCGATCCTCACTCCTTGCAATCGCAAGCTGATCGCCATAACTTCACCCCGGAACTGGGGGCAGGTTCAAGTGTTAATCACTACCCGAAACTTCATGGTGTTCAAGTCCGATTCAATCTCTGATCACAACTCAAGTCCGAGATTTCCAGGCTTGGCAGACAAAACAAGCTATGCTTGAGCGTTAAAATAATACAAGTACACCGGACTGAAGTTCGAACGCTGCAACATTTAAGCATAAAAGGAATTTAAATTGAAACATGAAGACAAAATTTTATTTCAACTAATCAAAAGCAATGGTTCATACACGAGCCTTTCCAAAAAATTCCTACTAGCAGGGGCCGAACCCGCATCTATACACGGCCTGCAAAAAAGAAAAAGATAACAAAATTCCTGACTACAAAAGGGAAACACATGCCTAAAAAAGTCTATCTAATCCTTCTTTTTCCTCAGCTTCTTCTTCTTCGAGGAGCTACTGGAGCAACCAGTGATCTTTCGTTTAGAGCCTTTCTCCTTAGGCGGGCTCCCCTCGGACGAAGGCATGATGTCGACATCATCCTCCGAGCTGGAATCTATGGGGATGCTTCCCGCGGGAGGAGTTGGGGGAACGGAACCTACAGCCGGGGGCGGGACTGGCGCACTAGTATCAACGAGCATGCCCCCGGGAGATACAATCATAAGGGGAGTAGGGCACTGCGCTACTGCTCCACCATGCGCAGCTGCCGCCATCTCGGCATTAATCTCGGCCAACATCATTGCTTCTCGTTGTGCTCTGGCCTCACTATGTTCCGTAGTGGTCTGAGTTGAAATATCAGAAGTAGACGAGAATCCGCCCAGGTCGAATGGTAAGTCTGCAAAGGGATCACTCTGTCGGCCAAGGAGCTCATTTATCATCTGTTCATCGAAAGAGAGTGAGCTCCCCTGCGTTACTTCGACCGGCGCTGTTGTCACAACGGAGGTCGCCTCAGAGATGATGGCCTCCAGCACTTGGCATGATTCTTGGGCTACGGGAGGCGCAGCTGGCGCAACTTCGGTCACTGATCAAAGAAAAGAAACGTTTGTTAGTATGCATTTCTATACAAGTTCTTCAATCCAGACATACAAGAAGTCAGTTCAGAGTACCTTCCTCGGTTCGGCTCGGGGTCGTCTGAACGACTTTAGAAGGATGCTCCTTAATAGGAGATAGATGTGTTCGGTCTGGATCATATGCCGGTATAGGCTGGGAGTCGATCATCGGAGTTGGCTCAGATTGAGATGACACGACAATCTCAGAACTCGTAATATGGTGCTCAGCACCAGAGCTTTCTCCAACTTCCTGAGACTGGGCGCCAAGCCTCTCCTTCTCATGAGAAATCATGGAGCCATGGAGAACTTTCTTTTCATCATCATTAAGAATGCGGTTCTCCAGCTCGAATTCATCGATGGCTTCATTGGGATGCCCAGATTTCTCCTCCTCAACCAGCGTATTCCAAGCATTGTAGAGATGTGTTGGATAGTCGTCGAGCCAAGTCAGATCTCGGTGCCTTAGCACGTTGGCATTGTAAGTGACAAGTAGCTCTTCCACCTCAGCCTCAATCCTGGTTTCCGCCTGTCGTACTTTCTCATCAACTCCAGCTTCAGCTTCGCGGACTTTTTCCATAGCCGCATCCTTCTCCTTCCGAAGCACCACCGCCTGATCACAGGCCTCCTGCGCAAAGACATTAGCGGCATCCTTCTCCTTCGCTATTTCAGAGAACTTTGATTTTAGCTCATTAAGCTCCTTGAGAGCGGCGTCTCTTTCGGCAGTAATGGTGGTATTCCTGTGACCCATGTCTTCGATTGCGGTATAGTGCTCTTGTTTCATCCTGGTCATGGCCGAGTTTACCTCATCGACCTTTTTCAGAGCTTCCATTTCAGACTTACGGGAAGACTCAGCCTCAGTGTTGAGCACTTTCATAATTCGGTCTTTGTGACCTAGCTCCTTCTCCAGTTTCTCAATGACGACAGCCCGATCGAATGCTACTCTGGACGCTTTCCTCGCGGCCCTTGCCCACTCCTTGTACTGAAAGAATATGTCTGCGATGTAATCATGGATGGTATTTTCAACTGTTGGCGGAATTCTCCTCAAGTGTGGAGGGTAGACATAACCGTCAAAGCAGATGTCGGGGAATTCCTTCCTCATCTGTGCCAGTTTAAGTGCTCCTTCACTGGTCGAATCAGTCGCGACTGGTGTGGTAGTTGAGGAGGTGGCTATTTCAGTCCCGCGTGGAGGATCAGACCTCGGAACTTGAGAAGGCGGCTTAGGCCGTGAGATTTCAGGAGGACGGGCAACTACAACCGTGGGCGGTACAGAGGTCCTGGGAGGGGGAGAGCGGGATTGAGATCGACGTACGAATCCCCTATCTCTGTCAGACCTCTCCTGGCCGGAATGTCCCGACTCATAACCTCTGTCTCCCTCTTTCCTTCACGGCTCATAATAACGGCGCTTGTTGCGCAAACTGCCGAGCACAGAACCTCGTCTAGACATCGTACCTGAAAAGTAAAGATACAGAAAGTCAGTAACTGTTTACGATGTACTGTTTACAGCTAGAAAACTGTGTTGTGCCGTGAAGAGTGTATGGACATGTAACCCCCCGGACCAACCAGAAGTGTCGATCGCGCTAGTGGGAAGAGGCTCGCTAACATCGAAGGTATGCTGCAGTTCATCCAATTCAACGTCATGTTGTGCGGACGCAAGGTCCGGAATTGGAAGGTCAGCAAGCCCTTCGAATTGATTTTCGGCTTGCAGGGAGGATGCCTCCGAGATTTTAATTCCTGAAGGGGGCGGTTTAAGACAACAGACTTCCGCCTCCCAGATTTAGACTGTTTAAAGGTCACTGCCTTGCCTTTTCTTTTTTCATCGGAATCCGGGGTCGCATCAGCAGGCTCGACCAACGGCTCCTCATCAGTATGACTTTTTTCGGAGTCAGGTTCCTCGATTACTACGACTTTGGGTTTCTTCCGCTTGACTTTTTCTCTGGAGACAGTCTTTAATGCGCCATCAAGCCTTATGCTCTGCCTCCGCCCAATCAACCCGAGAATTCTGAGATTTCGGTCCGTCAACGGCAATTCAATATTCCTTTCTTCACTTGGAATTTCTTGGAGGACCCTGACTATCTCTTTATAGTAACCGCCTTCAGGTCGCTGGATTATTGCTGGAAGAAAAGAAATAGAAAATATGAGTTCAATTTCGTTCATGAATTGCTTTGACAACTACTTGGGAAAATGATGGTACTCACGTCTGAACAGCCATCTTCTAGCAAACCCTGGAGGACAACGGACGTAGAACCATTCCGACTTGAAGTAGCTTAGTCTAGTCCAGGATCCTGTGACCACTTGGCAGTTTCTTACAGACTCCAAGAATGTGAAAGAGGGACTGTCATTTCGACTTTTGAAGTTGAACAAATATCTTATATCGATCATGCGAGGAGGTCGATTTAGGTACTCCATAAATGCAATGAACAGACTATTGAGTGAAGCATATCCATTCGGGTGAAGCTGAGATGGGGCGATCCCCAGATAAGCCAGCACTTCTCTTATATAGTCATTAAACGGAGGAAGTGTCCCGGCTGCGCACGCATGACGGTTAATTGCAGCGTATCCCTCCGGGGAATTATGCGGTCTGTCATCTGGTCCCGGCAATATTACGTCGTCCAACGATAGACCATGCCTTAAGCATATTCTCCCTAGCATGTCTTCAGAAATATTGGACGGGACAGAATCAGGTGGACTATTGATGAAGGACGCGTCAAGCAACTCATCTGGAGCTGGGCCGATGACCTCAACCTCGATATCCGGAACCTCAAGTCTGGGAGGGGTTAGATTCTGAGTTTCTTGCTGCTGCGAACTTGACGGTTCCATAACTAGCTAACTCACGAGAAACTATCATTAGATGATAAAAGGCCCGTGCATTCCCCAGTGTAAAGTGTATGAATATGTTGTGCAGTGCAAGTGTTACGCATAACTTGAGTAAACCTAAGTGTGTGGACGACAAAACTATGAGAGTCAGACTGGAAATGACCGTCATCGTTGACCGTCACAACCGCGCCACTCAGATACTAACGATTGATTCAGATTAAAGTTCGTTATATTTGTTGGGTTATAGTTCCATCTACGAGCTTCAAAGGACAGTCAGATGTACAATACTACGATCAAGTCCGGTTATGCAAGGCAGAAACTCGTAGGAGTCAAGTGTGTAGTTTAATTATCAAGTCCAGATATGCAGGAATGAAGTTCACCGGAGTCATGTTTTCAAGTGCTTAAAATTTCGCATCCATCAAAGGGAAAGTTAGAATCGATCCTGAAAGGCTCGTTCGAATCCATCAGGTTACAAGTTCGAACTGATGCCAAACATTGTGTTTCGAATCGATCATCAAGGGCCGAGTTCGTATCAATCAAGATGAGACGATTTCGTATCGATCATTGGTGGCCTGGTTCGTACCGATCGAGAAGGCCCTAGCTTAACATCGATAGCACTCAAGTCGATACTTTTCGTATCGATCGTAATGGCAAAATTCGTATCGATCTAAAGCTAAGGACTCCAGAGCGATCATTGACTTATTTTTCATATCGATTACTTCATGACGGTACGATCCATCTTCATAGCTATCGATACGAACCGCTTCATCTCCACTGACAAATCCCTTTTATCGATGCCAGATCCAGGAAGTAATGTCACTGCCTTCATCAATTCGAACGCGAGCCCCAGATTGATCCAACTTTCTTGTTTTCCCACTCATTCTTCTTTAATCCACCGGAACGTTGCTATGGTCGTTTACAACCAAGCTTTGGCCCAGATCTGGTTTTGCCACCTACCAGAATCAATGATCGATGAAGATGAAGTGGATCTGAGGTAAATTCGTTGTTCAGATTTATGGTTAATTACCTAAATTGAGGGTGAAATTCGAAGGATTGGAAGGACAAATCTGGTCGATTCGAGAATAGGTTGCAGATTTTCTTCTTTCCCAAATCGAAGCAAAGAGTAGGAGGCGGCAGTAAAAGAGTAAAAGTGAAAAAATGGCAAAGTCCAGAGTATTTATATGGAGCCTAGGGGAAAACTGGGTCGATTCGCCTCCCAGTCCACGTGACCGGTCGCAACTGGTTAACCCCACGAATCAAGTCGAATGCTCTGATTCGTATCCATCTGACCGGGATTCCCATCGATTCGAACTGGACAGTAAGCATATCGATTCGAAGTTCTTATTCGTATCAGCGAGTTCACAACTCCGTCCACCGCATGTCGATACGAAAGGCGATATCGTATCCATCATACCTTAAACAATAGCATCGATACGAAATGGCGATCATTTCGCTGGTTCCAAATCCTCCATTTATCGATGTGAAGTCAACCTTTCAACCTTCTATATCGATTCAGGAGAGGATCGATACGAAGGAACCTCTTAAAACAAATAACGGTCGTTGTTGTAATTCAAACTCCTACATCAATTCAGGAGAGAATCGATACGAAATTCGATAACAAACTAAACTGGCAACGATTCGTGAACATGCCAAAATTAACAAGAGTCAACTAGTCATTATTACACGGCAGACAACTACAGCAATGCAGGGTACGACTTTCAACAAGAAATACGATAATCGTTCAGAGAGAAATCGCAGCTTTTCAAAGCACGTCATGTTTCCACAAGACGTACTTTGGGGGGCAAATGTTATCCCGCCTTTTGGCAAGGCCGAGATATCAACGAACTGGTTGCACGCTTAAGGTCAATCATCCAGGATATCAGGTGTGCACAGGTTCACTATGGATATCGATGAATTTTGTCCAAGTCCGGATCAAGCTACAACTAACAAGATATGAAGAGCTGAGCCCTGGAAGCCGGCATTCCAAATTTCGAGTCAATCCGAGTTCGCATGCTCGAGATATGATCGATTCAAATTGGAGGAAACAACCTCGTTTTCATATCCATCGGCAAGCGTGGCTTCGTCCCAGTAGGACTCGTATCCAATATCCTACACCTCCTCGTATCCATCGGCCACGCCTCGATCGTGATCGAATCCATCAGGAAGCCTAAGTTCGAATCGATCTCATTCGAGTCCATTGGCATCACCCCACTTCACATCCATCGGCAGATGGTCTACTTCGTATCCATTGACAGAGGCAACAGTCACTGCTTCGTATCCACCATGAGGGCTCTCTTCGAATCCATCTGGGCAGAGCAATTCGTATCCAACAGGTTGTCTTACTTCGTATCCATCTAAGGCTCCAGTTCGCATCCATTGGCTTCGTATCCCTTGAGGAGCTGCGTAGTTCGAATCCATTCAGTCAACAAACCTGGATGACTTGTCATCCCTCGAAGCGAACAAAGCGAGATCTACGGAGTCGATACGGTCAATACGGAGTAAAGACCGGATCGAGACGAAGTGCACGCGCCGCGTCATCTCAGAAGCACGTGCAACTATGGATGCGAGGGGATCGATTCGAAACAATGGATTCGAACCAAACAGCCTCCGAGAAATTCCACTTCGTATCGGCGATATCTCACGATCCACCGATCCAAATCCAATGAAATTTTCACAGGAGCTTGCATACACACTAAGGAATGTCCTTGCCAAATTTCAGCTCGATTGGACATCGTCTTGATCGATACGAAATGGATTCGTATCGACCACAGATCGAGGCGAAACTTTCTGGAAACGGTCGCATGGGCCCCCTCACGTGTCAGACTAAGTCTCCCGAAGTTTGAACGAGATCTGAGCCTCCTACGCCTATAAATAGAGCCCCAGAGCATACAAAAAAGGGATCTTTTGACTCTCAAGCGCCCAGACTCTGCCGGATTGAGATTTGCATCCCACTCTTGCTGTTGAATTCGAATTCTAAACTGTAATTCGCTGTTGTTCGCTGTAATTGCTTGTAATCATCGAAAGAGAATCAATAAAATCATCAAACTTCATAGTGGACGTAGGCAACACGCTGAACCACTCTAAATTGCTTGTCTTTGCATTTTACATTTATGCTTGTTGGAGTTTTTGTTAGATAATCTCTGTTTTACATTTACATTCTTTGTTTTATCTCTTCAAATAACTCCCGAAGAGTGTTGTGCCCATTTTTGGTACAAACAGGATCCGTCATTCCTCCATACAATGACATCGTTGGCATATTAAATCTTCGAAGATATCTTGCATGAAGAACATCCTCTATGAATGGGTTCTGACTTGCATTGGTACCGTATTCATCATTGGTTCGAAATTTGTTTTCACTCACCAATCTCCTAACCATATCTTCCAGATAGTCCGAGTCAAGTGGTTTGATTGAATGGTGATTATCGGGTCCTTTCCCGAGTGTTTGGCCTGGCGAACACTCTCGGGAAGGTACTCGGTACCTAGGATCCCCAAACTCCGGGGGATATATTCATCCAACGTCCCCCCATTTTAATAACCGTGAGTTTTATTGTCAACATCAGTCCGAAACTCCATATTCTGAACATCAACATCACATCCAAAGGCCACATCCATGCTGCCTTCCAATTGTTGAGTGTTGGGCCAACCATAATGGGGCTTGGTACCGATCCTTCCTTAGGAGTCGGTGGTACCGATCCCTAAACTTGCACCCTGGGTCAGCGCTCTCCCCTGATATGATGCCCCAGTAGTGTTTTGGGTCCTCTTCTGCCTTCTATTCCTACGCCTTTGCTCGGATAAAGAAGAACTCTCTGACTCTGAGCAGAAATCCATTCTACTCCATCTACGGCTATTTGGAGTTTGTTCATTCAACAACCTCAAGCTCTGTTGCATTGTTTGATTCATCTCCTACTGACTAGCCTAGAATCTATCTTTCATCTACTTCATCATCCTATTTATCTCCACTCTGGTCACAACGTTAGTTGGAGTCTGGATCTCCATTTGCTTCGGCTAGTTAGCTTCATTCCCATGTTGAGGATTCTGATTCTCACCATCACTGGGGTATCTTTGGTTGTTATGGTACGTGTTTCTTTCCTGGGTGGGGCCATGGTAGAAAGCTTCTATTAGATCTCTGGAAATTAGAGTTGTAGAATCAAAAGGTAGAGAAATTGGATTTATATCTTGGATATAGGAAATTCTATAATAAATGATGGATCCGAATGGTCTAAGAATATCCATCTCAGTGAAAGCACTAAAATGTTTGAAACAAAATTGGTACAAACACCTAGAAAAGTAAGTAGTAGAGCTTAAATGAAGAAAATTAATGAAAAATAGAGGAAATTCGATAGAAAACAAGCACACACAAACTTGTAGTGGTTCGGCAATCTTGGCCTACGTCCACTTAAATGTTTTTATTGCTTTTGCACTAGTTTTTGTAGTTACAAGTGAGTGGGATTAGAATAGATCCTTGAATACAAGAGAGTAAGAGTGTAATGATAACGTAAAGATCCTTAGAATGAGTCAAGCCTTTTGTATTTATAAGGGTAGATGATCAAATATCTTGTTAATATTTCTCCTACAAAGCCTCTTCGTGGAGATGAAGTCCTCCAAAAAATATCATCCCTAGATTCCTTATGGTTGAGGATCGGTACCGATCCCTATAGGAGGGATCGGTATCGATCCCTATATATAGAGATAGGAGATCGACGATGCTTCATGGTGGCACTTCTTGATTGGCTTTGAGTTTCCAATGTTGTTTTACATAGTCACCTAGGTGTTTTTTGGCCCAAGCGTGGGATCTATATAAGGTTGAATTGCTACTTTAAACTGTATATGGAGATTGCCAATATGGCATAGGAATTCTGGAACAACACTTGAATAAGGCTCTATGTAGATAGAGAAGAGTGCGATAGGAGTGCAGGTGTAATGACCCATAAATTTTGATTGGTTTTAATAATGTATTTAACTAAATTTTGTGAAATTATTAATAATAAAATTTTGAAAAAAAAATTATTTGGATTACATATAATTAAATATAGCAAATGGTAAATTTTCAATTAATTATATGAAAGTTTATTTATTATGTAATTCTATTAAATTCAAATCAGTTAAGAATTGTTGAAAATAAATTTGCATGAAATCAAGGGAATCGACTGTTACCATAAATTTTATTTCTTCCCTGTCCATTCAAGTTTTACATCAGTTACAATCCAATCAATACCATACCTTTATTACTCCCTGTATTCATGCTGTAGCTCTTTAATTTTCTATCCGTTGCTATTTCATTTCGGGATTGTTCCTTCCCTATTTATTCCATTTCAAACATTTTCTCTTCTCTCTAGTAGAAACATAATATTTTACATCATTTATATATATATATATATATATGTAGCTTGCATTCATTCGTTTGTTCACTTTTACGTTTCTCATACTTTCTACTTTATTGTCCTTAATTCCCGTGCTTGACGTTATCATTTCAGTTTCTTTCCATTGAATGTGGCACGTTTCATTGTTAACGTTTTATTCCATTTATATGTGTGGCTTTCCTTTTGCAACCTGTTCCATTTCTATTTTCTTCGTTTTCAAAATTTGAAACGTACCGGCTGGACCACAGTATTAATTGCTTTCCAATTCACGTTCAAACGTTGCTATTCCTAGCTACTAATAAATTTAGAAATCAGTGTCTGTTACTTAATTTATGGCATACGTTCAAAGCATTGGCTTTTATTATTCAGCTCAATTAAGGGTGACCGTTGCCATCACATAACCGGTAAAAGATTTGTATACGTTTTATTTGTTTATGTGGCAACGATTCACATTTACACTATTATTGCCTTTTTAACTTCATTGGTTTTCATTTATTTGTGTACGTTTTTTTTTCATTGATTGGGCAAAGGCTCATATTTCAATTGCGTTTATAAATCAATTTCCACTTTTGCAACTTCACTTTGCTTTCACTTTCCACCTCATACTTGCATCCATCTATTAATTTTCATTTATTCTATATTTATTGCCAACGTTATAAATTTGAAAGATCACTTGCTTCCCTTGTCTCCCTGATTTCACATCTCTGTGCCTATCCTTTTGAGTTTCTTACTTTTATATTCTATTATTAGCCTAAACGTGCATTTTGACTGTTGCCATCCCCATATTTATTTCTTTCCTTTTTGAAATTAAAACGTATACGTTTTACATTTTATTTATTTCTAAACCATTCATTGCCTTTCCTTTAAATCAATCCATTCTCTTCTTATTTGCTTTAACTTCTCTGCTGAATCAACGCATGAACGTTGATTTTCATTTATTATTACCTTTTATATTATATTTTTCTCTGTAGCTTTCCACTACCTCTCTCTTCATATATTTCATTGTTGCCTGCTCCTTCATTTTCGAGATCCACTCCCCACCATTGCTTACTTTTCCTCCTCCCAAATTTTTCCATGGCCTACGCCAGATAAAAAAAAAATAAAAAAAAATTGCGCGACGTATATACCCATCGCCTGAACCTATCTCCGCCCCTCTTCCCTTTCCACCGCCTACAACCCTCAACCTCCACTCACGTTTCTCCTACAAGTGCATGCTTACTTCCTTTCCTAAATAAGAAGGTATATTTATTGTTTAAAATTTTTCTTATAAACGTTCAAAAGGATTTGAGAAAAATTTGCATTCTTTTGTACAGATCTTGTTATATGTGAAAGTAAATAAGTTATGAAGCTATAAAGGTTTACTTATACAAGATTTATATATATATAAGAGTGTTATATAAATGAATTTTATACTATGCGTTAACTAAATACATTGTTATTTATATGATCCAGTTTTTGAATATATGTTTGAAACGTTTTGATTTTTATATATACAAATATTTTATTTTATACATATATTTTGTTATATATAAAGGTTTAATAAAAAAAAGGAAAGAGAAAAAAAAAGGAGTAAGTTAACAATGTATTATAAAGAATATTGTTTATCTGCACATATATGTGCATAAGTTTGTTTGATTTCCTGCTGGATATTTTGAAAAGGAAAGTAATAAACTATAATAATTATATATATACACATAAGTATTCATTTCAAAAGATATTATATATATGTGTGTTGATCTTTAATATATGTGTTTTATGTTAGAACATTGATTTTTTTAACTATACATATATATTATTTTAATATTGGTTTAAAATGAATATTTATTACATGGAAACGACAACCATAAAATGAATATACTATATATGTGACATTTTGAATAATTATATATTTGTTATTTAACATTAATATGAAATGGAAGCGTTTTAAAGTTATATGGTTTTCATGGGTGTGCTTATATATATATATTTCATTTTTAAAATGCGTGTTTTGATTTAACGTTCATTTTGAAAGAAAGTAATAAATTAATCATATAATCTTCGTTTCAATTTTATCAAGCTAATTTGATCCGTTCTCATCAATTTCTATCTATCAGCTTTTCCGTCGAAATTGTACCATCTAACTTTGCTTTGGAAGTCGTGCTTGCATTTCATAACTCAACTTCATTGTCTATCTCTCTAACCTCGAAAGGTGAGCAATCACTCACGATTAACGTTCTTTTATTTATTAAATTCAATTTCAATTGAAACGACAATTGAAATATTACTACTGTTAGTTAATTTCATTGCTGTATATATGCTATTTTCTGTATCTGTTCACCTATGACATCTGACACCAGTATCTAGTATTTATATGTCTGTTATTACTATTATCTGTAACTGTTCACCTGTGACATCTGACACCAGTATCTGTTATATTATTATTGATGATATATGCCTGTTGTTGTATTTTATATTATCTGTTATCACTCTGCAAGTTCCCTGTTAGTATAGAATTCACTATGGGTTGAAATGATACATACCCGAACGGACTTTAGAATAGGAGAAAATCGTTATGGGTTGAAATGATAAATCCAAGCGATTTTCATTTGAATTGAAATTGGGATTACGGGTTGATATGATATCTACCCTTATATATATTTAAATTACGGATTGAAATGATAAATATCCGTATCACTTAACCATATGATAAATATATACAGACACCGTTGGTCCATATATATTTTGAAAATAAATTCTATGGTTTTGGGAAGAAATATATGGTTTTAAAATGTTGAGCCTTAAATTTTTATATATAAATGGGAATGATTGATTTAATACATATAATATGGTTGAGTATTTAGATTTATGTTTCAAAAAAATAGATTTCAGTAATAATTTGAACAAGTTAAGGTTGGGAAGATAATTTGAATTTAGTAAAGAATTTTATTTAATTAAACCGATTTAAAACTTATTGAAATTTAAGATATGATTTATAACTTGAGTTTGATTTAAATAATTTAATGAATATTTCTTGTTTAAATAAATTTAAGGAAATATTTAGTAAAAATGAAATTTAAGGCTAGTTAAATGATATTGAATTTATTAAGTGAATATTCCCTGATTAAATAATAATAAAGTTAAATCAAGAGCTATATGAAACTGTTAAATTTAACTTTGAAAATGTTGAATATTAAAGCTTTGAAATATATTGAAAATTTAAATGGTATATTTAGAACTGAATTGAATTGATGAATTGAGCTTTGAATAAAATTTGAATTTGGAATTTGAAGTTGATGTGAAGAAATTTGTGAGACTTGAGGAAATTAAATACTTTACTTAACCTATATATACTATTTGGAAAATAGATATATTTGAAATGAAATAATATTTGGGTTTGAAGAATAAATTTATTTGAAAGGACCACGGTGTTATGATGTATATTTCCACCTTGTAGATAGTTCCGCAGATCCTTAGAGGATGGTTATCCCAAACATCCTTTAAGTTAATTGTATTTCAGTTGATATTTCACTTGAGTTGGATTTATTGATATAAGAATGTTAATCCTGACTCGAGTGTTTTGTGTTTTGCTTTACGCTCGGGTCAGACCGAGTGATACAGCATTTGAGACTCACCCTTGGAGTTTGGAGCTTCCTTTGGAGATCCAACTATCGCCTCAGCTTTCAGCTCTTCTAGTTGATCTGTTCAGAGAGGTCATCTGTTGTACTGGAGACTTCACTGCATTTGAAATATTCTGTTGTATTTTATTTCTAACTCTGATGTTTATATATTAGCTTCATGAACTACTATTTTATCTATTCCGCTGCGTATTGCTGTATTACTCTGTGTCTATGATTCTGTGATTGATTTATTTACTGCATATGCTGAGGTTTGCCAAATTTAAATTAACAATATGATATTTTGAATTATTCAAGTCAGACATGTGTGGATTTATTGTCGATTTGAATGGTCCAAAATTGCGGGTCGTTACAGCAGGCTAACTTAAGTTCACCCTAGGGATAGGTACTGATCCCCTATGTAGGGTGGAGTACCAATCCATACTGTATATTTGGGTGTTGCTCTTCTAAGTCTATTTGACTGTCGTCTCATGGTCTTGTCTATTTTTGGTTTCTGGACCCTAGGATCATCTCTTTGGGCTGCTTGTCTCGATAATCGTTGAGTCTAACTTGTCCAATCAATCCGAATATAGCCAGGCCAAAAGGTTGGATAACACTTAATATATAGCATGAATGAGGTAAGATAGCTATATGTATTTGTTGAGCAAACTCAAGGCATATATACTATACTTAGGCCGTCGCAAAATAGTAGGTACGAGTGAACAATCTCTTACAATTTGTTGAGAAGGCTCAAGGTCAAAATGAGATTAGGATAAAGACTACGAGTTAGGAGTTGTATATTATACAACCAATAAAGTGTTATCCATCTTTTGTGGGCTTATGATTTGTTGAGCAAACTCAAGATCGGAATCTCAAGACAAACGAGTCCTAACACCCACTAATGAAGTCGAAAGACTTCTATGTTTCATTGGGGTTTTGAGAAACATAAAAGACTAGTTGGAGCTTATTAGTAGAATAAAATGTAATGTTTAACCTTACTAAGATTTTAAGAATATCTACTATGAATAATGTCCTAATCTACTAAGATAAAATTTGCAAAAAATGTCTACACCCAAGTCTATTTTGAAAACGACAAAGTGACCAAACCTAACTACATAGATTGGTCAATGGAAATAAAGATAGCACTAACATATGAACGTCTACGGTCATTAATAAATGAACCTCCTAAGGAAAAGCCCATTGATAATGCAGACCCCGAATTACATATAGCCTATAATAAATGGGTTGTAGACCTTCAAATCACCAAGTTTACGTATTGTCCATATTAAAAAAACCGTTGCAGAGACAACATGAAAACATGAATGTCCACCAAATATTTGATAGATTCAAGCTTTTTTTTGGGGAACAATCACATTCCACAAGGCACGAGCTTATGGAGAAACTATTTAATATGAAAATGACGAAGGGCATAAAAGCGGATGAGTAATTATAATGACGAAAGGGTATGTTGATAGACTTTCATAGTTGGATGCGATGATAGGAAACGAGTTGCAAGTGGATCTGATCCTTAGCTCTCTTAGTCCTCAGTTTGAGCCATTCATATCAGACTATAATATAAACCATTTGAATGTAAGCCTTATGGAGCTCCTCAATATGTTGAGGTCAGCTGAGTCTTCATCCAAGGATCATGGGGCGGTACACGCGGTTAAGAGGAACAGATCATCTTCGAAAGGTTCGGAAAAGCAAAAAAGGGTTAATAAGAAGAACAAGAAGACTTCTCCAACTGAAAGAGGGTGAACTCATAGGGGGCACACACGCACATTCTAATACATGTACAACACAAACATGCACACAATACATTCACAAACACATGCATTGTATGCAACAACACACACAACCTATTGTACACACACTCAGAACTGAACACACACAGAACTCACTCACATGCAAAACCACATATACATAGAAAACTGCATTCAAATACACAGCGTACATACAAAGTACTATATACACACATATACACAGAACTACTGTATACATTCGCACAAAAACACCCACACACAGTATCATATACAAAAACTGCACATACAAATTTACATAGGATTACACTCACGCACACACAGAAGTATGCACATCTAAACCTACACAAGCATACGCTCAGATCTGCATGAATGTATGCCCAAAACTTCACACACACACAATTGTACACATAGGGACTTACGCACTCAGTCATAGAGTCTTACTCAAACACATACGCACAGGGTCCAAGACACATGCAGGAAAATTTTCAAATATTGTCAGATCAGATTGTCAACTTGTGAATGATTAGAATAAGTTTAGACATAGCTGTGAATGTTAAAACAATCACCTGAAAAGAAACACACTAACTTCACTTCTTGGTCTTCTTCACTATAAACCACTTCTTCCTCAAAACATGATTTATTGATCGCAATATGGTGTAGAGCTACCGAGAGGCTTGATTTTAAACTGTTATAATTTGTAGAGCTTATTTTGAATTTTATTTGAAATTGTGAAGAAGTAGAATATGGAGATAAAGTAGATTTTTCTAAAGTTTAAAAAAGAGAACATGTGAGTTATTCTTATAAATGAAGAAGAAACCTTCTGAAAATGGAAATCTCTAGAGATAAAGAAATCTTAAAGCTAGGGTTTTGGGTTGTTGGGCTAGGTTATGTTAGGATTCATTTAAGTTTTCTTCTTCTTTCTTTCTTTTCTTTTCTTTATATGAAACAATTTATATTCAAGCCCGTTACAAAATTATTCTTATCACCAGATTGCTTTTCAATAAATTATAATTTTATTTATTTTACAAAACAATTTTTCTTTAATTTATTTAATTAATTATGACGACCATCCTACACCACCGACGTAGGATGATGTCAAAGGAAAGAAAAGAAGTAAAGAAGGGAAAATAAGATAAGAGAATATAAGAGAAGAGAAATGAAACATCGTATAATCACAAATCCTATCGTATATCACATAATGCATCGAAAAATATATGATAATAATCATAGATATAAAATAGGTGAGATAGTAATAACTACATGCACCATGGAATCAGAGAACATAGGTCCATATAGTTATACAAAACAATAATAGAGTTTATACAGTAGATAAATAAACTCAACTAATAAACTGTCTCTAATAATAGTAGGTCAAACACTATCAAGGCTCCATAATGTCACACAGTTGAATAAGCAATAATAAGCCCAAAATATAAATATGAGAAAGTGTTGCCTCATGCTAGTCCATTTGCACAACTCTATGTACTGTTTACACTTACTATCCAGTCTACTCATTTAAGAATACCCAAGATAATATGAAGCAAAGCATAAAACCTCGAGTCAGGCAATAGTCCGGTGTGAGCGATAAACAATCTCAAAATACTATAAAATTCGATATAGTATATGGAACATAGGGTATGTTGAATCATACCGAACCTATCCCTACATCCAAAGAGTTAGCATATAAGCATAGTATATGCTAAACTACTATCACAAGTGGAAAGTATGGGGTATAAGGGTATCACACAACATATTAAACACACATTAAATATAGCTTCCATCACACAACCTTGCATCTCCTACTCAAGTGCTTCAGATATGCGATTACTTTTTCGGATGTTCAAATCATTACTACATATATGGCTAGGGACTGGACACACACATACACCCAAAATATGGGTACACATAGACTACCCTAGGTACATGCGGACTACCCTTCCCACTAATGGGCATCACAACCACATAGTTATCCATCAATCCCTTAGCACACATACCGATAGTAGAACCACTTCATAGATACTCAACTCTTGCCCACACAGATGACTAAGGACCGGACACACGTAGACGTCCAAACACATGGGTACACATAGACTACCATGGGACATGCAAACTACCCTGTCCTACTCATGAGCATCACAACCTTATGTTCTACTCTATGAGCTATCACACAGTACTCGTTTGTTTGGTCCATCTCAAAATGCCATCATCACTCGCCACATCGAGTCATTGAAGTCGTCACACTTCATTGGTTATCATCCCAAAGTCATCTAGAGTCATCCTGGGGCCCTCCATCCTTACCTCAAGCCAACACTCTAGACTACCAAGTAACCCCTAGTCTTGCCTGTAGTCAACACCCCAAAAGCCTTACTCCATGTTCTGTCCGGCGTCCCATTGTTCGGCCTGAAACCATGCTCCCACCGGACAGAAGCAACACCGAACAAAATTTCCTATTTGGCTTTCTCCAACACCAGACCAACAATTATTAGATATGATTTCCTGTCCGATCCCTCATCAGCCGAACCAACAGCCAATAGACAAGATTTCCTATCCGATCCTTCACTAGCTAAACCAAGCTCTTATCGAACTGAAACTGTAGCTCCTTCAGCACAACAACATCACACCGATTCCATTGCTACGCTCAACACTTCGACCCTCATGCATCGCCTATGCAACAATATGACTCTAAATGCTCTAGAGCCTATCGACCGAAGTCAAGTTTTATGGTTCATACCTCTAGTTCACTCCAATGAGCATTTTCAACCACATATGCAAACAAACATAGATGCAACCATCATAGTATACATACAACCGATATAGCATACATACAGCATATATAACACATCTATATTACCCAATGAGGGATTCATATCAAAATTCGTCTAAATCTAGCAATTTCTTAAAAATATCACATTCGCAATCACAAGTGTGAAATCCAATTTGGAACCATTTAAAACACTTATAAATTCTTTTTTTAAAATCGGGTGTGGGTTTAAATATATTTGAAATCATATTTAAAGTTGAAATCATTTCAAAACATCATTTTTATACTATAATAACAATCATAGTATGATGTGAGACAATATCATTCACCTTAACAAAAGCTGACCATTCTAATGTCAATTCATAGAGCTCTCCATCACGAGCGCAACGCAAAAAACCACATCCAAAAAGACCTTGTATGCAAAAGATATGAATCAAATACGAATATAGATTAAATAAGCTATTAATTAACTTAATTAAATAATTAATTACCTAATTACCTCTATAATCTTTCTTCCCCAAATTTTGTTTTCCTATACGTGCATAAATGCACAAACAACCCACTTGCTCAACACCTTCTCTCCTCCGTATCTTGCTCCATACTCTACTATTCGATGAACAGACAATTGCATAACATCACACAATGCGAGCTCATTACAATGAATCATGCCATGCCAAGCTCGGCTTCCTCCCCTCATGCATGCATGATGCATTCTCCCTCCCTTGATCAGACTTAATGACATTTTGTGGGAAGGTGCACTTTATGAAGCAAAATCCAACAGTAATCTTCGTTTCACCCAACACTTCCTCCCCGACCAACAAACTCAAACTCTAGTCACAACATGAGAAGGTCGAGCTCGACCAAACGCTGCCGCACCCCACATCGACCACATAAACGCAAAGCTCTCTCCGACACGAGTTCAAATGGCCTAGTTTTGTCAATTCTCGTAGACCGGAGCACTCAATTTAATTGGTTGAAGGGTTTAAAGGAAGTGGCAACCATTTATTTTGTTATAGGCAATGTAACAGTAATGCGGGATAATGAGGGAGAGAGGGTTTAGGTGATTGTTTTATTATAATATATTTTAATTCTCAAATAAAATGTTGTACATTTCGAGCTCGTATGATCACACGATGCTTCCGATCGCAACGAAACTCGTCAGCGTACATCTCCTCATTTTTCAGTCCCAAAGGTATAAATTTCATCACTATCCGAGACAGTGCTCCGGGATGATAATTTCGTGCATTTCAAGATCGTTTTGACCATCGGATCGCCCAATCTCTAAATGTAACGACCCGTAAATTTTAACTGTTTTAATAACGTAATTAGTTGAAATTTTGTGAAATTTTAAACGATAAAATTTTGAAATAAAAATTTGATATTTGGAATGCGTCTAATTAATCATAGCAACTGGGAAATTTTCAGATAATTTGGAAGTTTATTTTCTAGTGTAATTTTATTCCAATTTATATCAGTTAAAATTGATGATAATAAAATGTTTTCCAAACCAGAATATTTTTACATAGAAAAATTCTAATTCATCTTCTGACTAAGACGTCATTTTTCGTTTTTCCAAATTCGGACTTCTTTAGCTCCGTCGATCTTATTTTTCTGCGTTTTTGCTGCATTTTCCATAGTAGAAAATTCGAATTTTTATAATTCAATCGTACCACTGATATCTATATATCGTTTTGATCGTCTCGTCGTGATGATCTCTGCGATATATTCAATTCTATATTTTGAAGTCCGGTACGTGCCGGAATCTGTAAAACGTCGGACCGTATTGGTACCATTTTTTGAACCCATCTGTTCTTGTGCGTTTTCAAATCCCCAACCGTATAAAACGGGCTGTAATTGCTTTATAAAATTCTGAAACAGCTTTTGACTTTTCATATTTGCATTTATACTTAATTTCGATTCGTGTACCCATTGCCTCTTCATTTCTCTGAATAAACATTATACAAAATAGAGTGTCTTCATGTTTTATTAGATTGGAGAAACGTATTGCATCCCTTCATTTATCCAAGAGCTATTCCTATCAATGGCCGATAGTCACCGCCGTTCACCATATCCCTCCCCTTCGTCGTGAGTAGCACAGCAGCCACCTCCACAAAACCTTCCATCGGCCCCATAAACCCGACAGCTATGCCACCTCGGCCACCAATGCATCGTTCCCCACCTCCAAGTTCATCACCTTGAGCCGCTCGCCGAAGTCCACCATCATGGCCGAAGCTTCCTACTACTCAGCCGTGCGACCCGCAACTCCTCCTCTCTCCTCCCCAGATCCACGTAAAACCCCTCATCTCTGCATGTGCCATTGGATCCACCGCACCCAAAGCCTACCTCCACTTGCCGCATCTTCCACCTCAGCCAAACGACTTCATCAAGCTTGTTAGCAACCTTTTGCTTTCACCTCTCTGAGTCCAACCGTCCAACCTTGCGTACATCTCCTCTGTGTGTTTGGTATGAATATATAGCAGGTTATATATATTAGTTATACAAATTTCAGTTCGTTTAATATATGTATACCTCATTTATTTTATAGCTTTCTATTTTGGGAGTTTATATTTATATGTATTACAATGGAAAGCTAGGCTTCTTTTGCTGTGATTTTGGTTTACCCAGTTATAAGCTATAAAAGTTTATAAAGTTATTTGTTATTATATAATATAAGTTATTTTATCTATAGCATGTTGTTTCATATTATATAATAAAGTAGGGTAACCTGTCATGTTCATATAAGTATAAGATCTGCTTTTGTACAGGGAAGTCTATATAAAAAACTTATAATATAATATATTAGCTATGCGCGATGTTATAATGTATGTTTTAAATGGTTAAAAGCTTATATAGATTTTAAACTATCTGTTTTACTCGTCTGTTATACTAGTGTGAAGTTATTATGGTATGATGCTTTATATCTTTTATAACAATACGTTAGCTATATATATTTGCAATTGTTTACATATTAATATATATATATTAACATTATATATACAGTTTGGTCAGTGAGGATTTTTGAATATCAGCAGTATACATTGCATAAGTCTATATAAGTTTGTTATGGTTCTCTTTGTTTGCTAGGTTTAAATGACAGGGCAGTTTATATAATTGTTTCTATACCTTAGCTTATATATATATGAGTATTGCTTTGAATAATAATATATTAGATTTAAATATATTAGTTGATATTACTAACTGCGGTTTATATATGAAGTTATATAGTAGATTTGAAAGTTATTTGTTGATTTTAAATTTTAGTTTGTATATACAGTTATGTATATATATGAATTGTTACATACTTGCATATATACGTTAATATTTTGTTTGTTATCTAAGCGAACAGCTGTTAGTTTATATAAATATTGTAAAGGCATACCTATTGCTTTACACATTGTTTTCGAATATAAAACTGATTTTATAGTTAGATTCATCTTATTTTCGAACATTTATTTTGGAGACGTCATATATGTAAGTTGTATACAAGTATGTATATGGGTGAGTACTTTTATAATATAATATATAAGTATATATTTTGGGATTTATTTTGCTCGAACTAAATGAGGATTGGAAATTCATGTTTTGGAATTTATCTTTGAAAACAAAAGAAATTTTTATATATTTATAATATAATAATAAGGTATATATTTCCAGTCTATGTCAAAAACTGATTTGACTATTCTCATTGATTTCTATTTATCAGCTCTATTTGGCGAATTCGTGCCCATCTTGTCTCGCTTTGAAAATTTGTGCCTGGATTCATAGCTCATTTCTTTATCTATCTCTCAAGCCTCGAAAGGTGAGAAATCACTCACGATTAATGTTCCTTTATTTATTAAATTTGATTTCAATTGAAACGACAATTGAAATATGCGGATGTTAGTTATTTACATTGTTATATATATGCTATTACCTGTATCAGTTCACCTGTGACATCTGACACCATTATCCGACAATTGAAATATGCTGATGTTAGTTATTTACATTGTTGTATATATGCTATTACCTGTATCAGTTCACTTGTGACATCTGACACCATTATCTGCCAATTGTAATATGCCGATGTTAGTTATTTACACTGTTATATATATGCTATTACCTGTATCAGTTCACCTGTGACATCTGACACCATTATCTGTTATTTATATTGATGATATATGCCTGTTATATTATTATCATATCTGTTATCACTCTGCAAGTTCCCTGTTAGTATATAATCACTATGGGTTGAAATGATACATACTCGAACGGACTTTAGAATAGGAGGAAATCGTTATGGGTTGAAATGATAAACCCAAGCGATTTTCAATTGAATTGAATTTGGGATTACGGGTTGAAATGATATATATATACCCGTATATATTTAAATTACGGATTGAAATGATAAATATCCGTATCACTTGACCATAGGGTAGAAAATTATATACAGACACCGTTGGTCTATATATAAATAATTTGAAATGATTTCTATGGTTTTGAAAAGAAATATATGGTTTTAATAAATATTGATTTTAAAGATTTATTAAAGTCGATTTGAATCAATATAAAATATGTTTAAGTATTTATGTAAAATTTATATTTTCAAAATAGAGTTTATAATGTTTCAGGTTGAAAGATAAATATGAAATTGATTTGGAATTCTTAATTATTTAAGAATTATACTTAAATAAGTTTGATTTGAAATCTATTAAATTTGAAATTTTAAGATATGTTTTATAACTTGAATTCGATAAAAAAAAGTGGCTTAAATGAATATTTCAAACTTATATAAATTTAAATGGGATATTTTGTTTATATAAATTTGTAAATTGAAGTTGTATTTAGATGTATTGAAATGATTAAAGATATATCTCAGAAACTAAATGTAATGAAATTAAATTGAGATATAAATGGAATTATCAAATTTAGTTTTTGAAATGTGGAATATTTAAAGCTTTGAAATATATTGAAATTTAATGGTTTATTTTGTGTTTCAAATCTATATTTGAAATCATTATAATTCTAAATGATTTATTGAGAAATTGAATTGAGTTGAAATTTATGAATTGAGATTGAATTAAGTTGAATTTGGAAGTCGAGTTAATTTGAATCGATTTGTGAACTTGTGGAAACTATTTTATTTTATAAAGTATTTTTAAACTATATCTACAACTATTTATATTTTACTTTATAAATTATTTTAATATAAACTATTTTATATAAATCATTTTCAATATATTATTTTATTATAAACTATTTTAACTTATAACTATTTTATATAAACTATTTTTATTTTATAAACTATTTTATTATATACACTAATTTTAATATCTAAACTGTTTAAGAGGAAAGTGTTATGAATTCCAAAATGTTATGATTTCAAACTATAGTTTCAAAGTGTTATGAATTTCAAGGTTTTGATTTCCAAAGTGTTTTGATTTTTAAAGACTTACGATTTCGAAAGCGATATAACTTTGGAAAGTGATATGATTTTGGAAATGGATTTATTTGAAGTGAAATTGATATCGTATGGATATGGTTTTGAAATGGCAATGATATTTCGGTTTTGAAATATAAACTATTTTGAAAGTTTATTAAATGACCAATCGGTGTAATAATTACGTAGTTATTGAAGAGTCCGGGATCGGTTAGGGACATACTCTCTGTCCAAAATGAAAACCACTTTAATAACTATTATACGCGGAGTGTGATCCAGAATGAAGTGGTTGGAATGATGACGTTGCTGGATTTAAAGAAAGAGAACGATAATGGATAGCCTTGACACTTGTGTCAAATTTGAAATGACTTAAACAGGAGCCGTGTCGGGCCAGTGAGGTTAACTACCTCTAGCGGACACACTTCTTCGTAAACTACTCATTACTTGTTTTTGATTGGTGCACACCCTTGATTTGGGAGTGTTGTTTCGCGGTGTTGCGATCGTTGCGGCGATGCGTTCTCACCAGTCCGGATCAGGCAAATGGTAGTTTCAGTACCTTGGGTATTGCCTCATGTGCCTTATCATACTCGTATCCCTATGCGCGACCACTACGATTTGTTTTGTGTTATACCTATGGAGTACTCCCTGATAGCCCACTAGTTTACGGTGGAGTTTACAGTGCTGTATAGACTATGATGCTTATATAAAATGTGTTAAGGGGGATAATGGTAACGCCTTAATGCTATTTTGATACTTTATATTACTGATAGGCATTATCTACTTAGCGTACACTACTACATAGTAGATAGTTTAACGGATCCTTAGAGGATGGTTATCCCAAACATCCTTTGAGTTACTTGTATTTCAGTCGTTATTTCACTTGAGTTGGATTTATTGATATAAGAATGTTAATCCTGACTTGAGTGTTTTGTAGTTTGCTTCACGCTCGGGTCAGACTAAGTGATACAGCATTCGAGACTCACCTTTGGAGTTGGAGCTTCGCTTGGAGATCCAGCTATCTATCCAGCTTTCAGATATTCAGTTGATTCCAGTGATGTATTCTGATCTTGTATTTGACTATTGTATTCGAGACTTCTGTTGTATCTTGTTTAACTCTGTTATGTATATATATAGTAGCTTCATGAACTACTATTCTTTTGTTTCCGCTGCATTATTGTTATATTACTCTGTGTCTGTGATTTGTGATTATTTTATTTACTATATATGCTGAGTTTTGCCAATTTAAATTAACAATCCATTATTTTGAATTATTCAAGTCCGACATGTGTGGATTTATTGTCGATTTGAATGGTCCAAAATAGTGGGTCGTTACACTAAATATAGTGATGCTTACACTCATTTTAATTCATAATGTTGATCCAAGCTCAACGGAAGTGGTCTCAAGTCCTGATTCAACCGTACATGAAAAGCCATATTTTTAGACCTTCAAATAATTAACGATTCAATATTTAAATCAATTATTTAAATACCTATCGTTAAAAGTATGGATTGTTACATTCTCCCCTCCTTAAAAGGATTCATTCTCGAAATGCTCTCAAAGCCCCTCATGTTTCGAAAAAATTCGACAACACCTCCTTTGTGTGGCTAGGTGTGAGAAAAATTCCAATACAACATAGATATATACACATCTCATATCTGAGGCATCTCATATCTAAGGCATCTCGTTTCTAGTGACAACCAAGCATATATACCCAAATCTACACTACATATGTTACGTACCTCTTTTATAGCAAGGGCATACCATTTAGATGCAAATAAAAGCGAGTAAGCATCTAAATAGCCCACACTTGCTTCCATGTACCTGAACATATACTCAACAAAGAGGATTAAACGCAAATGCAACATCATCATGTATTTAAGCTTACTAAATCATATATATATATACCAATCATCTCAAATAAATATGCTATATCAAAGCATAACTATCCCGCATGCCTAACAACCATATAAGCATAATTAATTGTGTCAAATACTAACAATCAAACATGAAATAGGCACATATAAGATCAACCATCAAAAAGTAACATTCATGCCCATCCTAACATGCATGATACTAAACTGTCTAGTATAAAGCACCGAATATGATATCCAATATGAAAGTTTATGAAAAAAGAATTCTCATCAAGTGAAGAACTTCAGATAAGCGGTCTTCATGCTCTTTTCGGTCTCCCATATGCTATCGCCTTCAGTTTCGCTTCACTGAACCTTTACTACTCCACCACCTTCCGCCTAATCTGTTTTGTATCATGTTTATCGGTACGAATAGGCCTGTGAGGTCTCTAAGTTTCTAGTTTATTCTTGATATCGTCTAGACAATTCGGTGCCAAATTTCCCAGTGCTTCTTGTAAGTTCTCCCAAAAGCCACTAAGGAAACATGAGTTTCAGCCACTTGCAATGCTCTTCGACACTCCATGGAATTAGACAATCCACCTCACATATAACTCGACCAGTTTGGATGTCTTCAACTGGACCTAACGAATATAAATCTAGCACTCTTCATTAATCTATTGACTTTGATCCAAATGCTATCATATCCTCTTCTGGTCCTAGGAAATCCATCGATGGAGCCATTTCATATCTGCCAGTTCTACTCGAGAAAAAACAAACTCTCATCCCTACAGAACCAATAGTCTTGATCGGGTCCACACTTCACCTCTACATGCACTACTTGTTCCTCTTACTTAGCCATGATCTCTACTAGTCTAACTTTACACCTCTAACTAGTACCGATCTACTAAATTAAAGTAGGTACGATGGTCATACTAGCCATCATCTTTGGTCGTATACCACATCCAGTTTTGAAGTCATAACCAGCATAAACTCAAGAATGTCCACTCTAAGAATATCGCTCCCAAAATAGTATGTATTCCACTCAAAAGAATCAAAGACTACATTTCCCTTACAAGCGTATTGGAAATGTCAAATTCGTGGGAGGCTAAGAATTCCAACCATCGTTGCCGGCGAAGGTTAAGATCCTTCTTGGAGAAGAGGTACTTCAACGATGTGGGATCAATAAACAACTCGAACCCCTCTCCTAATAGATAGAGCCTCTAAATCCCAAAAGCAAATACTGCAACTGCCAACTCCAAATCATGATTTAGATACTTCCTCTCATGCGGTTTCAGTTGTCGACTAGCATATGCGACAAACTTACCTTTCTGCATCAAAACCACACCTAGTCAAGTACCACATACATGTGTGTACCATCGATCCCTCATTTCAGCTTGGAATGAGTAACATCGATGCACTCGTCAACCTCTCTATCAGACTCATTAACACGTGCCCATGCCTCGTGTCCCAAATAAAATGTTCGATTATTCTTGTCAAATTGGTTAACGGTGTCGCTAACTTTGAGAATTCCTTGGTAAAATGTATATAACATCTCGCTAATCTAAGAAAACTCCTCATATCCGTAGCACTCTTAGGTTTGTCGAAATCTTAGACTGATCGTAACCTTTGCAGGAACTATAGCGATATTCTACTCCAAAACAAAGTGACCCAAGCATCTCATTTCCATCCTCCAGAAGTGATACTTTGAATATCTCACCATAAATCGGTGTTTTCTCAACACCTACAATATAATCACCAATTGTGTCTTGTGCTCCTCTTTTTTCCATGAGTAAAAGAAAGTGTCATCATTGAGCACAAGCATGAACTTACTCAGGTGATCCCTCGAAACACGGTCCAAGAAATCAACAAAGTATAACGATGCATCGGTTAGCCCAAACGATATAACCAACCGCTTAAAAATCTAGGCGACATACGAAATACTATAATCAACATTCTCTTTAGCTACTCTAAGTGGATGAAACCCCATCACAAGGTCCAACTGAGAGAATACCTTTGCGCCATAGAGATGATCAAACAAGCCATCAATAAACAGTAGTGGATACTTGTTCATCATCTCATTCAGCTCACGAAAATCAACAAACAACCTCAAAGAACCATCCGTCTTAGTGGTGAACATTATAGGTGCATTATACTCAAATATGCTCCTACGAATGAACCCTTACCTCAATAGGTCATCCGCTTGCACCTTTAGTTTCCTCTACTCTTTGGGCATTATATGCCTTAAAGGCATAACTACCGGTCTAGCACCTCTAACCAGATCAATACGAAATCAATCCCTATATGGTGGTAATCTGATCACCTAATCGAATGTGTTCAGTTACTCTCTAGCTACCGGCACAAATGAAAACTTGCCATATTGGATATCTAGCGAATATAGAAAGCTAACCATCACCAAATGAGCAACCGAACACTACCTTCCATTCCTCGCCAGTCCTTGTCGTCACCAACAGCCTCTCACAATCCGCCATTATTTCGTACTTCTTTAGCCAGTCCATTCCCAGAAATAATACTGAACCTAATTAAACCCTAAAACAGATCAATTATAAAAAAAACAAACATCTATGACTCAATAAGACAAAGTCTCAACAGACCATGTATAAGCTGGCGGAGCTCCCAACAAGGTTCAATATAATTTGAAGGTCGGTTAACTATTTCGAGTCTCAATCCCAATCTGTCTAACAAATCACTAGATATGAAGATATGTAAAACCCTAATATCAAATAAAACATGTATGGAACAACATAAATAGAAAGAATACCCTAGATTGCAATGCCCTTTCCTTTCCCTTTCGTCAATGGAGCACTCGATGAAATAGAAATGGCATTCAAAGCACGTGCTTCTATTATCTGCTCCTGCTTAACTGGTTTGGGACAGTCCTACACTAGGTATAAGCTCTCAAGTCGTAAATCTTTATCGATCAACTCCTCGAAGCTCTCGTCAATATGACTAATCAATCGCTTCCCTAGGTGATCGCTCAACCTAATGATAAACTTTTCATTCTGTCTGAGTGGAGTATCAATTAAAGATAGACCATACTTCGACCGCACATCAAATTAGGCCATATACTCCAACAAAGACATATTGTCTTACTTCAGGTCGATGAACTTCCTATATAACATCAACTTTTGAGAATTCAAGATAAATTTCTCTCCGATGTGAATTATGAACTGATCCCAAGTAAAATGATCCTCATGAATCGAAGCTATAAGGGCACTCCACCAGTTCATTGTTCATCCCTAGAGGCATCTATAGGTTAACTTCTACCTCATTGCATCATATAAATTTCAAGTCATTGAAGATCCTTTCACAACTATCCATCCAATCTTGTACAACATCTATAGGCCTCCTAGACTCACGTAGTATTTATATAGCTTGGAAAAGTTGACTCTGGGCATTTGCACTTGAGCACCATAATCACTTAGAGCAACTTAGGCATTCCAAATAACGATTTGCAACTTCCCTGCAAACATAATCTATCAATCAGGGTTAATAGCCATTGATCCTGCCTACTCCTCTACTTCAGAGATGGAGTTAATAGCAGCATTTCTCGTATGCCAGATTATTCCTAATCTACAATAAGGATGATTAGTTTCTCATAAAGAAAACTGCATCAATAGTGCTGGTGTGTACAATACAACTTATATACTATATAATACTATATAGTTTTGAAAACCAAAATATATAACAAATACACACTCTCTCGTATATAGGTATATAATCGATCCGGCCAAAGGTGACAACCCCTACCATATCTCTACTAGATCATGGTATCAACTCAGGTTAATCACGTAAACTAGGCTCTGATACCAAATGTAACGACCGCCCTACACCTCCGATGCTAATATAACCGAATAGTACGCTATAGGAGCATCCGGTCAATGTAGGACTTTTATCAAGAAAAAGAAAAGAAGTAAAGAAGAGAAATAGAAGAGAAGAGAAAGAAAATACCATATAATCACAGACTGTGTCGTATATCTCATAGTGCATCGAATAAAATATAATAATCATCATAGATATAAAACAGGTAAGACAGAAGTAACTACATAAACCACATAATCAGAGTATACAGATCCATATAGTTATACAAAATAGTAATAGAGTTTATACAACTGAGAAATAAACTCAACTGATAAACCATCCATAATAATAGTAGGTCAAACACTGTCAAGGCTCCATAGTGTCACACAGCGGAATTAGAAATAATAATTCCAAAATATAGATTTGAGAAAGTGTTGCCTCCTACCAGTCCATCTACATAACTCCATGTACCGTTCACACCTGCTATCTAGTGTACTCATTTAAGAGTACTCGAGATAGTAAGAAGCAAAGCATAAAACCTCGAGTCAGACAACAATCCGATGTGAGCGATAAATAATCTCAAAATACTATGAAAGTTGATATAGTATATGGAACAGAAGGTATGTGGAATCATACCTGACATGTCCTTGCATCCAAAGGGTTAGCATATAAGCACAACATACGCTAAACTACTATCATAAGTGGAAAATATATGGTATAAGGGTATCACACAATATATCAAACACACAGTAGACATAGGATCCATCACACAGCCTCGCATCTCCCACTGAAGTGCTTCAGAAATACTATAACTCTCTCTGATGCTCTACTCATTGCCTACACAGATGGCTAGGGACCAGACACACCTAGACGTCTAAAATATGGGTACACACAGACTACCCTAGGTACATGCAGACTACCCTGTCCTACTAATGAGCATCACAGTTATAGAGTTATCCATCAATCCCTTAGCACACGTGTCGATAGTAAAACTACCCCATATATGCTCAACTTTTGCCCACATAGATAGCTAAGGACTGGACAAACACAGACATCCAAACATATAGGTACTCACAGACTACCTTGGATACATGTAGACTACCCTATCCTACTCTCGAGCATCACAATCTCATGTTCTACTCTATGAGCTATCACACATAACTCGTCCTTTCGGTCCATCTCAAGATGCTATCATCATTCGCCACATCGAGTCATCGAAGTAGTCGCACTTCACTAGTTGCCATCCCAAAGTCATCTAGAGTCATCCTAGGGTCCTCTATCCTTACCCCGAGCCAACTCCCTACACAACCAAGCAACTCCAAGTCCTGCTGTAATGACTTGCCTTTTCGATCCTCAGAAATCAACACAAATACATCCACGGTATCCATGTGCCGAGCAATCAAGAGCCAGGAAGACAGATTGTTTAGGGAAAAGAAAAAAGGATAGAACTAAATCTCATAACGTGATTAATGATATATAATATTTCAAATTCATCTTTACAAAAGAAAAATCCTTTAATACACAAACAACATCAAAGTCTAACTTATCATCAGCCTGTATAGTTATGACAACCTGTCCTTACAGAGGCTGATAAATACGCATAAGAAAAACATAGCGGAAATACAAATACGGAAAATACATCTTGGCATCCAACCTGACTCCTGAAGCTCCAAGTGCCCAGGTAAATTTGGAAAATATGCTCGGGCTGATCTGAGCACTATAAGAAAAATAACGCTCATATCAGTCTGGTAAATCAGCATGAGAATTCAAATCACAAGGAATTTGTTATGTCTTATAAAACCTTTCAAAATAAAGGTATCTTGGAAGACCATGCACACATAAACACAGAAGGGTTTTTACCTTACGATAACCAAAACATTTTTATAGAAAATCTAGTGATATTATAATTATGTCTAGGTTTAAAGTAAATTATGAATATAGCTCGAATGCTTGCATCTCGCGTTCAAGCATAGTTGGGCGCAACTAAGTTTGTACAGTGCTTATTGGAGAATGAATTCCATCAATGGCAATATCGCTTGGAATGCTAACACTGCCCTCCAGGCGTCAATGCAATGCTTGCATTCATCCATACAAGTTGTTCAAGATATGAACAAACCAAAGGCACTGCTTCTACTACATCCATTTTGAAATCACTTTCAGGGTTAGTAACAAGTAGCCCTTACACTTCAAAGAGCTCCATTTTTGATTCCAGCATCTTCAAGTTGCTTCCAATTCGAACGCTTGAGTTGGTTTAAAGTGGTTTTCGAAAATTCATACTTATCCAATCCTAGTCTCTTCAAACCGATATTTGACAGTTTCTGATAAACTCTACTCCGGTTCATTTGAAAATAAACATACAATACATAAGAGCGCGGATCACCCCTAACTGTTTTAGTGGACGGATCTCCTTATCATTTGTCCTAGGAGAACAAAATGAGATTTATACGCACAGTATAGCATCATCGAAGATGACTATGCCATATAATTCTCGTGTTTTCCTAGATATTTCTAGAGTTAAAAATAGGTCCAGATTTGATAGTCGTTATTTAAATATCAAATAAACAAACAAATCAGACATAGATTTAATTCTATATGATCCACTAAACCTCTTTAATAAATCTTTATTAATTAAATACTTTAATTATTTATAAAAATAATCATATACTTATCTCGTCGGTATAAGTATTCTTAAACCAATTTGCTTTCTATACTTGGGAAACCTTATCATATACTTATAAAATGGTACAAGAATACTTACAAAATCATTTAAGAAAAGATTTCTTATTTTCAAATCCCATTTAAATGGATCAAAACCAATGTCTTTTGAAACACTAATTATTATGAGCCCAAAATCACTAATCCTTCGGTGTTAAGTAGGGAAAATGCTTCCATACCACCAAATTAAGAAGGACTAATAATTTATTTAATTCATAACTTAAGTAATATAACTAATCCAATTCCTATAAAATCAAGTTTTATAAACCCAAATCCCTTTTTCCAAATCCAAGATTTCTTCTCAATTATAACTTTAACAACCAATATATTTGGAATAAATCCCTTTATAAACAATTTATCATTTAAACACCTTTATTTATTATAAATTTATTACCTTCACAAACCTCTATAATTAATAAATTATTAAGGTTTAAAACATTTATTAGTAAATAATTAACTTACGTTAAATCATTATTAATACATAATTAACAAAATTGATCACTATTAAATAAAAGATTAATTATCTTAAAGCATTATTAATAAGTAATTAATAAATTTTCAAACCATCATTATTAGATAATTAATACTTAAAATATCATTTATAAATAATTAATTAACTTTAAAATAATTTAAATAAAATAATTATCTTTAAAAGCATCTTTAATAAATATAATTAAACAACTATATTAAATAATATTAAACGATTTTCAGCATTAAAACATTATTAATAAATAATGGGTTATCTTTAATTATTATAACATAAAATAATATTATTTTAACTCTTTCATTAGAGAAAATATTTTACTTCAAATTAATCTATGGTCCAAATAAATCCAAATCCAATTCTTTTCCAAAATTTGAATAGAGGCTCAGCGACCCTATTGTGTAACGACCCGTATTTTTGAGTCTTTGAATTTGAATTTTAAATATAATAAAATATATGTTTCAAATAACTGCTTGATTTTTAATGACATTTTTTTAATTTAATTTGTAGGATTTTTCCATAATTTTTAATTTGGAATAATTTATATTAGCGTTTGACGTATCAATGTTGGTGTTTTTGAAAATTAATAGAATTTGATTACCAGTATGTTTATGTTATTATTTTGAGATCACGATACATTGTTGTGCACGATCGTATTCTATTTTATCTCATTTGCAACTTGTACGCAAATATTATGTCATGTTGCAGACACCCTAATCACACACAAATATACACAGTATACAAAACCAATACACATCACCATTCTCCAACAATACTCAACAACTTTGTCCCCCTTGTCCATTTTGGTTTCCTACCATGAAAAATGGGATTTATCTTGGGTTTGTCTTGATTTGAAGCAGACTCTGGCTCTGCAAATATACACGAACATGCACCTCCATTTGCTTCTTATATTATTTTGCTCCTTCCTCTAATGAAAAATTTAAACATCTCCTCCACTTCAAAAATGAACAATTCCCATTTCAACCACTTTTAGCCCAAACCTTCAACATGAAAGTCATCTGTCTTGGTCCCGACTATTTTTAGAAACTGATCACTTGGGATTTCGTCTAGCGATGATAGAGAAATCGTCAAATTATAGAAAGAAGAAAAAATGTGCATAAATGTTCAAAAATTGATTTCTTGTGATCCGTTATGAATTGGAAGGTGGCATTAGCATTGTTAGAGTTGAGAAGTGATGTAGTATTTTTGGTAGAGTTTTGGTGGTGATCGGAGATGGTCGATGACGGTGATTCAAAGTTAGAGTTTGGGTTGATTGGAGCGGGAGGCAATAATAGGCAAAACGGAAGGTGGCGTCGGGTCCGGCTTGGAGAGCGCTACTTTGCTGTCGAGTTTGGAGAAGATCGGTGGTGGGTGGTGGAGTTGGGCTCTGAAATGTCATGATTTTTATTGTGTTTGGGGTCTTGGGTTTTTGATCAGATTTTAAGTGGGAAGGCCGAGGTAGCAATGGCGGGGTCCATCGTGATGAGCATGGCAGGGCCGATAGGTTGGTAGACTCAATGAGTCGAATGTGTGGTTGGATTACACATGCACGTGCATGGTGTGCACGCCGAGATGGAGCAGGGAGTTTCACATGTTGAGATGGGGAAGAAGAGTTCCTATTCATGCGGTTGTAGGTTTGAGTGCATATGGGCTTGGCTCATAAAAGCTTGGGTGAGAAAGTTATTTAAATATTTGTATAAGTTTCTAAATTATATAGTTAAATTTAAAATTGATATCTCAGCCATTTTAAATTTGAGACCCAAGGATTTTTGCATTGGGTTCGTATTAACGAGCACAACGCATTGACATAAGTTGTTGTCCATTGTGGTGTAGCATAATTTAATGATAAATTAATACCGCTTAATAATAATTACGTTAATTTGGATAACAATGTAGTTTAATTAATTATATTTCATGGGTGTTATCTATTTGACCAAACACCATACTGTTAAAGTAAATTGAATAAATTAATTTGGACATCTGCTTAGTAGAATAAAACACCGTTTCACTAGTTAAATTAATTGAACATCTAATTAACAAAATAAATCCATGTTCAGCTATTTTATAGATTTGGATATCTAATTATATGCCACTTTGAATAAGTGATATGTTAACCAGTGGTGGTTAATTATTGAATTTATTTACATAGATGTTGATTATGTAAATGACATCTATTAACCTGGAAAGTTAAATTGAATGATATGGTAGTTTGTTTAAGTACCATTGTGATTGCTAAGCCTCTTTCCGAATTTAAAAAGCCATGGATTTAAATCAACTTCAATTTTGAAAAAATTATAAATGTTTTATATAATATTATTATAGTAAAGTGTTTTATATAATAATGATTTATTAAAAATGTTTTAAAGTTAACTAATTTATATTCTAAATATTGTTAAAAATATTAAATTATATTCTAAATAAGGTTTAAAGTTATTTTATACTTTATATTATTTAAAGTTATCTATAATAATTTGTTTTAAAGTTAATTATTATTTTAAATTAATTTTTATATTAAAGTTGAGTTATTATTGATAGTTAATTATTTTATATTTTAAAGTTAATAATTTTATTTTAAAATTATTTTTTATATTATTAATAATATTGTTTTATAGATTATTATTATAATTATATTTTTGAAACTTATTTATTTTATTATTATAATAATATCGTTTTAGAGTTAATTTATTATGATATTAATATTGTTTTAAAGTTATTTATGTTAATTTTAAATATTGTTTGAAGTTACTTAATGATATTTTAAAAAATTGTTTAAAGATAATTAATTAATTATTTAAGATGTTTTTAAGATAATAAACTGTTTTATAAAAAGGTGTTTAAAAATAATAAACTGTTTATTTAAAAGGAATCATTTTAAATGAAATGGTTATATCAAAATTTTTGTTCAATAAAAGGATTTATTTAAGGAGCTTATAAATTTGGAAAAGGATTTTGGAAATTGGAAAGAAGTTGTTTTAATGGGTTTAGAGATTTACAAAAGGAGTTTTATAATTGATTTTAGAGTTTTATAAAAAAGTTTATAAATTAACTTGGAAATTTGTAAAAGAAGTTTTTATAAACAGATTTGGGGATTTATAAAGAGATATTTATATAAAATAAGGAGGTTTATAAAAATGGAATTTATAAATGAAATTTTTATTAAGAAGAAACTAGATTCAATTTCCCTAAATTACCTTTTTAATTATGGTGGTAGGGAATATTTTTTCCATACTTAATACCAAAGGAATAATGTTTTAGGTAATCGTTATCTCTATTTTAAATGAGATTTGTTTTGATCCATTTGATATGATTTTGGAATAATAAATGTCACATCCCGAAATTTTCGACTTTCGAAAATTCGACATCGATACTCACTTTATCGACTGCCGAGCAATCGAGTGCCGGAAACTCCAATAGTGAGGGTTTTAAGAAAAAGAAAAAGTAGAAGAAGAAGATAGAAGAAAAAGAGAAGAAAGAAAGAAGAAGAACAACAGAAAACACATCAGAACAGAAAACAATATCAGAATCTCACCTATCGCAGCGGAACAATATATAATAGATAAACACTAGTCTTTTAAAACAAAGAACTATATCAGTTTATACATACATCAATCATCAGAGTCAATATACAACAATGGACAGTTATATAACTTGTCCTCATACAGAATACACAGCGGAATAAATACTACCAGATACAAATACTACGTCTCGTCATCCAGCTTATCTCCAAGCTCCAGAATCTCCAGAATATCCTGATAATATAACTCTAGGCTGCCCGTGTGGAAATTGGTGGGCACTCAGAGTTTAGAAGGGAACAATAAACTCCGAGTCAGTCATGGTGACTGGTGTGAGATCGTAAAACAGTTATTCTTTTAAAATAAATAGCAGAGAATTTTAATGTCAAATTCGAAATGCTTTTGGAAAATGAAACTACCATAAGACCTCCCACCACACACACAATGCAAACGCAGAATTGGAGGAGATTTTTTCTTATGATAGTCAAAGATGCTTGCTACGCAAAATCAAATCATTTTTGATATTATTATTAGTGCATAGTGTAGAAACATTTCGAAAGTATAATATTAATCTTAGCCAACATACGACCAGTATCGTATGCCTACTATAGCTACCATCTAAACAGTGGTGACCACCGTACGTAAATGGCAGGTTCTACAACTAATACCGTACAAAGTTCGTATTGGAGTTTGGATTTCCAACAAATGGTCAGGCTAAGGAACTTCCTTTTCCACGATGGGTACGTCCCTGGAATAGACGACCCGAGAAATAACCTAACATTACGGTTAGATCTCTGCCAACACAAGGCCGGGTTACCTCTGCAAAAATAGGTAACTACTGACACGCGTATGCCATCCCCCGATCGTCACCGATCTTCCCGAGGATCCCCGATTTCCAACAAACCACATAGATAATAATGCAGCAACCACATAGGTTAAGTATCTGGGCTCCATACCATGATACCACCTCTATCCAGAAGGAATGACATACACTAAGGGGCGCTACTCCCTAGAACCTTGCTGCATCCTTCCTGTTTCGACCATTTCCGGGGTGTGAGGCTCGACGAAGTCTCGTCCACAAAGCTACGCTTTCTCAAAAAGCCCTGCTTCGGGTCAAACAAAATGATCAACCTATGATCACAAAGATATAAGATCAAACAAATGATCATATCACAAATGATCAAACACTGATCATTCCACAGCAACACTCAGTATGCCACGTTACCAAATTGGGATATATCGCTGATAAATTTCAACTACATAACCTCTGAGCTCGTACGTCTCAGAGAAGGGTGTTAAGCTAAGAGAATAAATTCTCCGCCACCAACAGAAATGTATTTGAAAGAAATCAGCTTTATATCTCAAATTGTAACGTCAGACACACAATCCATACAAGTCTGTTCCGGGATCGAACAGAACCGAAGGCACTTCTCACGAAGCCCTTGCATATCCGGATAGTTTTCAATCACGTCAGGACTTCCCGTCACTAAGGGTGATAAAACCTCTAAATCGAAGATCAGTCGATGTAGAGTAACTCGACGGTAATCCTTTCGTTTTCAAAAATATCCGGTCTTCAACACCGGTCTTCGAATGCAATTCATAACGACGTATCACATATTCGGAATGGGTTATACGACCCCATGGTCCTTTCCCGGTTAACCCGAATAGTGAGCGATTATTCAAAAATAAGTGTGGCATTCAAATTCATCCAATCCACAACAAATACCTACTCAAGGTAATTATTGATAGTCGGTTATTTAACTATCAATAAAGATGCGCAACATCATCAGATTCCAAATAATTTTCCAAATTATTTCATCTTCAAAAATATCTTTTACTAGATATAAAATTTCCACACTTAACCGTTTGAAAACAAATTTTCAAATATTCACTTTTCAATTTATCTTTAAAAGATAAAATCTCTAAACAGTTCACTTCATATTGGAAAAGCATTTCCATACTTATTTAAAAATAAGTATTTCACAAATCTATTTATTTTCAACACTTAGAAAATATTCGATATACTTAAATCAATATTAAGTATACATTCATTCTTTAAGGAAATCATTCTTTAAACACATTTTATTTGAGTCAAAACGAATGTTACGTAAAACATCGTTACGACGACTCAAAATCACTAGTATAGGGATTCGGATTTTAATAGATATATAAATCCCAATACTACATCAAAACATTTCCTTTCGGAAATCATTTACTATAACAACAGTGTTATAGTCCATCATTTCCTTATTTTTCGAAAACGTCTATTTCAACAATAAATGTTGAAATCTATGTTTTCGATACTTAACACGTTTTAAAACATCTTTTAAAAACAATCAATTTCATTTATAATGTCGCTTTCCCAAACAATATCCATTTTACTTAACAATATATTCACCGTCCAAAATCGTGAATATACTTCACTAATCACATTTCACTATTTAATTCATCAAATTCAATTTATTTCGAATTTATAAAACAACGCTTATAAATTCCATTTCTGTTTTATAACAACTTCGGTTTATAAATCTCCTTTTATTAATTTCTATAATACACTTATTTAAAATAAGTGATTTCAGATTTATAAAACAACGTTTATAAATTCAACCTTATATTTCACAATAACTTTGATTTATAAATCCCCTTTATTAACAAGTTCGATCAATACTCCCATTAAAGGCAAAAATCCAGTTTTATAAGTTAATTTCTTATAAATTCTCCATTCTACAATTTCATTCATTATAACTTCACCATTTATAAATCTATAAATTTCATTCTTTTTAACTTTACAATTTATACATCTATAAATTTCATATCGATTTTCCAAATTCGTTTCAATTTGCCAGTTAAATTTCTAATTGGACTTCCCACTTATTTCTTTTTAAATAATTTCCTTTATATTTTTTTCCCAAACTATTTAGAAATCCAATTTTTAATTAAATTCTTCAATTTAAAAATCACTATTATACGAAATTCATTTATTTAACATTTTCACTTGATTCTGGAATTTATTCAATACAATTTTAAAAATTTACTTTTTATACTTTAAAAATTCCTTTCTTCAAAATTTCTTAAATTTCAAAAATTGATTCACTTAGAAATTTTCTACTTGAATTTCAAAAATTCAATTTCGTTTATCTTTGGAATCCAATGATGTCAAACATCCATTCAGCTAAATTTTAGCTTTCAAACAATTTTCCAGATATCAATATGATTAATAGCATCACTATAATCATTCACAGATTTATATCACAATAGAAATGAATTAAATAAATGTGAGGGGTCCAGTTGGATCCCTCCAACCTGTTTCCCTGCATCCAAAGATGTTAGCACAATACCATTCCACTTCGAGGTGGAATATCGCGGTATATAGGTTTTTATAAAAATCCGCTTACTAACGGCGCAATAGGGTCTCATCCGCTATACGAGGCGGGAAATCATCAATCCAATATATACATATGCCAATATGTATATACTGCTATATATATAGATATATCCTATTATATCTAATAGCACATTCAATAGCAATCAAACAGTAAATCAAATCAATAACTGTAAATTCAAATTTCCTTCGAGTGAGAAAATCTCACCTTAGCATTTTATTTTGCAATCCATTTTCCAATTCAAACCGGCTTATTTCTTCACGATGTTAGACCTTGTATAAAACAATTTATACCATTTATCAGATTTCGAACAATTCGAATTACCAATTATCGTTTAATAGATTTAATTAACTAATTGAACAATCACTTACCATTAATAACCAAATTAACTATTACTTTTAATTTTTAAACCAATTCTTTTTAACAGTTAAAACATCTATTTTCACAATCCTATCCATATGTAAATAAATTTGTGTTTATTTTAAAAAAAATAGTATGCATATATGTATTTTCAAACTGCACATATATTCAAACTAAATTAAGGAAAAAAAAAAAATTATTACCCAAATCATATCGGAGAAGAAAATCGAACAGACCCCACTGTTATTCCCTGACATCCTCTTCGTCGACGAACTACTTCATCATCTCGCGATCTGGACCTCCAAGTTATCGCGCCTCGCCGAGCTCAAAACCCTAGTCATGCCTGCAGCCGCCACACCCAAAGTCGCGACCCTCCTTGACGCGAAACAATGCTCGCGATACAACCCAGGGCGCTGCCACTGGCTCCACCAATCGTGAGCTCCACGTCGCGACACGAACCGCTGCCACCAGCGATGCTCACGAGTTCGACAAAACTACACTGCCTACGAATTTACGACCCTTCGAACGACAATACGACCTCATCGCGACCCCAGCTTCGCCGCTGTGCCCACGCGTTCGCTCCGGCATCGTGAACGAGCCTGGTCGCCACCACCCAGTCGTGATGAGCTTGCGACCCTATGATGCCGCAATCCATCTTGATACGAAATCGAAGTTGATTTCGTCGATTCGTTTTGATTTGAAAAGAAGAGGAGTACGCAGTTTTAATTTGAGGAGGGGAGTTGTAGATTTGCAAATTTCATCTGCCATTTTTTTCTCTTCGATTTGAACTTGTTCTGATGGAAGATAGGAGGCTACGGGGTAATTTAAAAATGGAAGGAACGTGCTTGCACGATTTTTGTTCGCGTTTTCTGGCATGAATTTAGGCGAAATCGAAGGGAAGCTACAGCATTTTGTTGTTGACAGATTTAAAGTTTAAATTTAAATCAAAACCGATATAAATTTCAATGCGTTTACACGCCGTATGTTCACACCACAACTGCGAAAAATACGAAATTGGAAATCCGGTAACAATACAATATTACGGATCCAATGGAACTGGTTTCGTCGAATTCCGAGACTGTTTGAAAATTGACTATTTTTAAATTCGATTCGAACGATTTAATTTCAAACTGAACAATTCACTCCCAAATTCGATTCTGAAGCTTCCGTTATCTTCAGTAATATCAACACGAATTTTAAAAGCTTTCGAAATATTTTTCTTCGACTTAAAATCGAAGATACAAATTTTTATTCGACTACAAATAGATTAATTCTAAAATTAAATCGCCAAATTCCAAGTTATATTCGGGATTCAAATTAAATCACCGTTCAAATATTTAAAATTAATTAAATATTCTCAATTTAATTCGTTTAAAATTCTGGGTCGTTACAAACTTCCCTCCTTAAAAGAATTTCGTCCCGAAATTACAAGTTAGGAAAAATGGTCCTTAACTCGTCTACTATCTTTCCACATTCAAATAGTTTTATCAATTTTCCAAGACAAATCTTTCTATTAAAGATTCGTTATTAATCAACTACATTTCAACTTCAACTCTAAGTTTCAAAACAACATTGTTTAACTTCAAAATTCAAATTCGAGTTTAAATTCAAATTTTAACTTTCAAAATTTCTCAAAAATTTTCTAACACTCGGAATTTTCGAAAAATTTCGCTAGCGTCTCCTTTGCGCGGCTAATACGGCACGACTACAAAACGTCCCTACGGACTCTTAGATTTCAAAAAGAAAAAGAAAAAGCCAAGCGGCTAGAGAGAAATCATCAAAAACTCATATAGAAATTAAAATACGTACCTTTTTCGAGCAATTCAAATTTATCTTTGAAATCAAAATTCCAATTCCTTTATATCTGTATATCTACTAGCCATGATATCTAGTTACAGCATTCAATCATTTTGCAAACTCGATTACAAATTTTCAATATATACTTCTTATATTCTCTTTAAATTCGCTATTGAAGTTACATATTCAATTCCGTTCAAATTTTATTTGAATTCAATTTCACATTTCAATTTCTCATTTGAGTTCAATTCACAATTCCAATCTAATTTGGATTCAATTCACTTTCAATTCTGAAATATTGAATTTTTATCGGATTTCTTTTGTTCACTTCAAACTAATCTCAAAACTTTATTTTATTTCACACAATTCAAATTCGTTTCAATATTCAGTTTTAACTCCAGTTTCATTTACTGACAAATTCAAAATGAATTTTAACATTCAACTTCATTTTCTTGTACTTGCAATTGCAAATTTATTTATTCATTCTCAAATTCTTTCATTTTCAATTGAATCTCATCTCTATCAAATTTGCAAATATTTATAAGTTATCAACTTATTTACATTTCGATTTATAATCACTTATATATTCATATTACAAATTCATTTCATTAATGAATTTTAATTTTTTCCAATATCTATCTGGAATTCCATTTTCATTTATAAATCACATTTACACTCCATATTTACCATTTTATTTATATATGAATTCGTTTCCTTATACTTTCAATTCACATTTATAGATTTCACTTGTTAATGAACTTTAATTCCAATCACAATTTCATATTTCACATTAACAATTTCTATTCGTATAAGTTATCAATTCAATAATATTCCGTAAATATTCTTTATAGTATTCCAGAGTCTTTTTCAACCTTTTCAAAACCATTTTGAAAACAAGTCAAATCATCCTTTGAACTTTCAAAACAAAACCCAACTTTTCAAACAACTTCCTTTTAAAATAATTTGGCAGCAATTTCTCTTTTGGAAACCCGAAAATGAACACCGGTGATGTCGCGATCATCATCGGAATTATTTTCCAGCGACCTAAAAGAGTTTAGAGCTTTCAACTCTCCAAAATATTTTTCAAAACCTTCGAAATTCATTTTCAACTCCAAAAATGATTTAACTTTCCAAATCTCCAAAATTTTCAAGTTCCTTTCAAAACATTTCCAAAAACTTCTCTGGAATTCCGTTTTAAATTACAATTCACATTTATAATTTACATTCTTAAATTTCATTTATATGTGAATTAATTTCTTAACTTTGGAGTTACGATTTTTAATTTCTTATTCAATTTCAATGATAATAGATTAATATTATCACTTCTAACAACCATGCAACCATATACTATAGTAATTCATAGAAAACATTTCTTTTCTATACAAAATAGTTTTGGGTAAAATTATTTCATTTACCCGTTTTAAAATCAATACTGTATCGGTTTATCTTGTTTAAGAGTTTAGAAACCCCTATCGACTACAGTTAGCTAGACTGCACCGACCAGAATCCATAAACAATCAACCGATAAGTCAACACAATACAAAACAATTTTATATTCAAATAACAAATACGCGCTCATATCTATTATTACACTCAACTCATTCTAGAGTACTACTGACTCTATCTCTAATGAGTAACACCCAACAGAGCAGGGTTGTCGCTTAACCATATGCTCTGATACCACGCTGTCACATACCGAAATTTTCGACTTTCAAAAATTCGACATCGATACTCACTTTATCGACTGCCGAGCAATCGAGTGCCGGAAACTCCAATAGTGAGGGTTTTAAGAAAAAGAAAACGTAGAAGAAGAAGATAGAAGAAAAAGAGAAGAAAGAAAGAAGAAGAACAACAGAAAACACATCAGAACAGAAAACAATATCAGAATCTCACCTATCGCAGCGGAACAATATATAATAGATAAACACTAGTCTTTTAAAACAAAGAACTATATCAGTTTATACATACATCAATCATCAGAGTCAATATACAACAATGGACAGTTATATAACTTGTCCTCATACAGAATACACAGCGGAATAAATACTACCAGATACAAATACTACGTCTCGTCATCCAGCTTATCTCCAAGCTCCAGAATCTCCAGAATATCCTGATAATATAACTCTAGGCTGCCCGTGTGGAAATTGGTGGGCACCCAGAGTTTAGAAGGGAACAATAAACTCCGAGTCAGTCATGGTGACTGGTGTGAGATCGTAAAACAGTTATTCTTTTAAAATAAATAGCAGAGAATTTTAATGTCAAATTCGAAATGCTTTTGGAAAATGAAACTACCATAAGACCTCCCACCACACACACAATGCAAACGCAGAATTGGAGGAGATTTCTTCTTATGATAGTCAAAGATGCTTGCTACGCAAAATCAAATCATTTTTGATATTATTATTAGTGCATAGTGTAGAAACATTTCGAAAGTATAATATTAATCTTAGCCAACATACGACCAGTATCGTATGCCTACTATAGCTACCATCTAAACAGTGGTGACCACCGTACGTAAATGGCAGGTTCTACAACTAATACCGTACAAAGTTCGTATTGGAGTTTGGATTTCCAACAAATGGTCAGGCTAAGGAACTTCCTTTTCCACGATGGGTACGTCCCTGGAATAGACGACCCGAGAAATAACCTAACATTACGGTTAGATCTCTGCCAACACAAGGCCGGGTTACCTCTGCAAAAATAGGTAACTACTGACACGCGTATGCCATCCCCCGATCGTCACCGATCTTCCCGAGGATCCCCGATTTCCAACAAACCACATAGATAATAATGCAGCAACCACATAGGTTAAGTATCTGGGCTCCATACCATGATACCACCTCTATCCAGAAGGAATGACATACACTAAGGGGCGCTACTCCCTAGAACCTTGCTGCATCCTTCCTGTTTCGACCATTTCCGGGGTGTGAGGCTCGACGAAGTCTCGTCCACAAAGCTACGCTTTCTCAAAAAGCCCTGCTTCGGGTCAAACAAAATGATCAACCTATGATCACAAAGATATAAGATCAAACAAATGATCATATCACAAATGATCAAACACTGATCATTCCACAGCAACACTCAGTATGCCACGTTACCAAATTGGGATATATCGCTGATAAATTTCAACTACATAACCTCTGAGCTCGTACGTCTCAGAGAAGGGTGTTAAGCTAAAAGAATAAATTCTCCGCCACCAACAGAAATGTATTTGAAAGAAATCAGCTTTATATCTCAAATTGTAACGTCAGACACACAATCCATACAAGTCTGTTCCGGGATCGAACAGAACCGAAGGCACTTCTCACGAAGCCCTTGCATATCCGGATAGTTTTCAATCACGTCAGGACTTCCCGTCACTAAGGGTGATAAAACCTCTAAATCGAAGATCAGTTGATGTAGAGTAACTCGACGGTAATCCTTTCGTTTTCAAAAATATCCGGTCTTCAACACCGGTCTTCGAATGCAATTCATAACGACGTATCACATATTCGGAATGGGTTATACGACCCCATGGTCCTTTCCCGGTTAACCCGAATAGTGAGCGATTATTCAAAAATAAGTGTGGCATTCAAATTCATCCAATCCACAACAAATACCTACTCAAGGTAATTATTGATAGTCGGTTATTTAACTATCAATAAAGATGCGCAACATCATCAGATTCCAAATAATTTTCCAAATTATTTCATCTTCAAAAATATCTTTTACTAGATATAAAATTTCCACACTTAACCGTTTGAAAACAAATTTTCAAATATTCACTTTTCAATTTATCTTTAAAAGATAAAATCTCTAAACAGTTCACTTCATATTGGAAAAGCATTTCCATACTTATTTAAAAATAAGTATTTCACAAATCTATTTATTTTCAACACTTAGAAAATATTCGATATACTTAAATCAATATTAAGTATACATTCATTCTTTAAGGAAATCATTCTTTAAACACATTTTATTTGAGTCAAAACGAATGTTACGTAAAACATCGTTACGACGACTCAAAATCACTAGTATAGGGATTCGGATTTTAATAGATATATAAATCCCAATACTACATCAAAACATTTCCTTTCGGAAATCATTTACTATAACAACAGTGTTATAGTCCATCATTTCCTTATTTTTCGAAAACGTCTATTTCAACAATAAATGTTGAAATCTATGTTTTCGATACTTAACACGTTTTAAAACATCTTTTAAAAACAATCAATTTCATTTATAATGTCGCTTTCCCAAACAATATCCATTTTACTTAACAATATATTCACCGTCCAAAATCGTGAATATACTTCACTAATCACATTTCACTATTTAATTCATCAAATTCAATTTATTTCGAATTTATAAAACAACGCTTATAAATTCCATTTCTGTTTTATAACAACTTCGGTTTATAAATCTCCTTTTATTAATTTCTATAATACACTTATTTAAAATAAGTGATTTCAGATTTATAAAACAACGTTTATAAATTCAACCTTATATTTCACAATAACTTTGATTTATAAATCCCCTTTATTAACAAGTTCGATCAATACTCCCATTAAAGGCAAAAATCCAGTTTTATAAGTTAATTTCTTATAAATTCTCCATTCTACAATTTCATTCATTTTAACTTCACCATTTATAAATCTATAAATTTCATTCTTTTTAACTTTACAATTTATACATCTATAAATTTCATATCGATTTTCCAAATTCGTTTCAATTTGCCAGTTAAATTTCTAATTGGACTTCCCACTTATTTCTTTTTAAATAATTTCCTTTATATTTTTTTCCCAAACTATTTAGAAATCCAATTTTTAATTAAATTCTTCAATTTAAAAATCACTATTATACGAAATTCATTTATTTAACATTTTCACTTGATTCTGGAATTTATTCAATACAATTTTAAAAATTTACTTTTTATACTTTAAAAATTCCTTTCTTCAAAATTTCTTAAATTTCAAAAATTGATTCACTTAGAAATTTTCTACTTGAATTTCAAAAATTCAATTTCGTTTATCTTTGGAATCCAATGATGTCAAACATCCATTCAGCTAAATTTTAGCTTTCAAACAATTTTCCAGATATCAATATGATTAATAGCATCACTATAATCATTCACAGATTCATATCACAATAGAAATGAATTAAATAAATGTGAGGGGTCCAGTTGGATCCCTCCAACCTGTTTCCCTGCATCCAAAGATGTTAGCACAATACCATTCCACTTCGAGGTGGAATATCGCGGTATATAGGTTTTTATAAAAATCCGCTTACTAACGGCGCAATAGGGTCTCATCCGCTATACGAGGCGGGAAATCATCAATCCAATATATACATATGCCAATATGTATATACTGCTATATATATAGATATATCCTATTATATCTAATAGCACATTCAATAGCAATCAAACAGTAAATCAAATCAATAACTGTAAATTCAAATTTCCTTCGAGTGAGAAAATCTCACCTTAGCATTTTATTTTGCAATCCATTTTCCAATTCAAACCGGCTTATTTCTTCACGATGTTAGACCTTGTATAAAACAATTTATACCATTTATCAGATTTCGAACAATTCGAATTACCAATTATCGTTTAATAGATTTAATTAACTAATTGAACAATCACTTACCATTAATAACCAAATTAACTATTACTTTTAATTTTTAAACCAATTCTTTTTAACAGTTAAAACATCTATTTTCACAATCCTATCCATATGTAAATAAATTTCTGTTTATTTTAAAAAAAATAGTATGCATATATGTATTTTCAAACTGCACATATATTCAAATTAAATTAAGGAAAAAAAAAATTTATTACCCAAATCATATCGGAGAAGAAAATCGAACAGACCCCACTGTTATTCCCTGACATCCTCTTCGTCGACGAACTACTTCATCATCTCGCGATCTGGACCTCCAAGTTATCGCGCCTCGCCGAGCTCAAAACCCTAGTCATGCCTGCAGCCGCCACACCCAAAGTCGCGACCCTCCTTGACGCGAAACAATGCTCGCGATACAACCCAGGGCGCTGCCACTGGCTCCACCAATCGCGAGCTCCACGTCGCGACACGAACCGCTGCCACCAGCGATGCTCACGAGTTCGACAAAACTACACTGCCTACGAATTTACGACCCTTCGAACGACAATACGACCTCATCGCGACCCCAGCTTCGCCGCTGTGCCCACGCGTTCGCTCCGGCATCGTGAACGAGCCTGGTCGCCACCACCCAGTCGTGATGAGCTTGCGACCCTATGATGCCGCAATCCATCTTGATACGAAATCGAAGTTGATTTCGTCGATTCGTTTTGATTTGAAAAGAAGAGGAGTACGCAGTTTTAATTTGAGGAGGGGAGTTGTAGATTTGCAAATTTCATCTGCCATTTTTTCTCTCTTCGATTTGAACTTTTTCTGATGGAAGATAGGAGGCTACGGGGTAATTTAAAAATGGAAGGAACGTGCTTGCACGATTTTTGTTCGCGTTTTCTGGCATGAATTTAGGCGAAATCGAAGGGAAGCTACAGCATTTTGTTGTTGACAGATTTAAAGTTTAAATTTAAATCGAAACCGATATAAATTTCAATGCGTTTACACGCCGTATGTTCACACCACAACTCCGAAAAATACGAAATTGGAAATCCGGTAACAATACAATATTACGGATCCAATGGAACTGGTTTCGTCGAATTCCGAGACTGTTTGAAAATTGACTATTTTTAAATTCGATTCGAACGATTTAATTTCAAACTGAACAATTCACTCCCAAATTCGATTCTGAAGCTTCCGTTATCTTCAGTAATATCAACACGAATTTTAAAAGCTTTCGAAATATTTTTCTTCGACTTAAAATCGAAGATACAAATTTTTATTCGACTACAAATAGATTAATTCTAAAATTAAATCGCCAAATTCCAAGTTATATTCGGGATTCAAATTAAATCACCGTTCAAATATTTAAAATTAATTAAATATTCTCAATTTAATTCGTTTAAAATTCTGGGTCGTTACAATAAATCTTTCTTAATGATTTGTGAATATACTTATATTATTGAATATCTAAGTATATGAGATAGTTTTCCAAGTTTTGAAAGTGAATTGTTTTGTGAATATACTTATATCGGGAAGATAAGTATATGAATATTTTAATAAATATTTGAAGGTGATTTTAAATTAATAGAAGATTAATTTTAAGAGGCTTAGTGGTTTCCATGGGAAGTGTAACATCTATCTGATTATTTGACAGTTAAATAACCAACTATCAAATCTTGGCCTAAATATGTAATTCTTCTTAATTTTGGTGGTACGGAAATATTCCCTACTTAACACCGAAGGATTTTAACTTTGGAAATAACTAAGAGAAACATGGGGATTATACGGTACAGTTATCGTCAGTGGTGATATACTATACGTATAAACTCGTTTTGTTCTTCTATGACAAATAATGAGAAGATCTGACTACATGAACAGTTAGGGGCTGATCTTGCTCTTATGTATTGTCTGATTATTTCCAAAAGAATGGGTATTGAGCATTTCAAAAATCGATCGATTGGTTTTGGAACATCTGATAAGTAGGGAAGTGTACTTGTAAAAGATGACTTAAAACTGTAACCATTCCAAAACAAGATACAGATTCTATGCTTGGAGGAGATTCGAGGTCTGTTTTGGATGTTGGAATCCATGTGTGATTCCAAGATCCGTTGGTGTGTGGGAATCCATGTGTGATTCCAAGATCAGTTTTGGACATTGGAATCCATGTGTGATTCCCAAACCCATTGTGGTATGGAAATCCATGTGTGATTCCCAAACCCGTTGTGGTATGGAAATCCATGTGTGATTCCGAGATCTTTATCAAGGTGTGGGAATCCATGTGTGGTTCTAAGATCTGTTTAGGTAGCGGTGCATGAGTTGGAATGCTGGACGCAACCTCACCAGTGGTAATGACTAAAACAAGAGATATGATGCATAGCTAGTGGTTTAGCTAACCCATAGGGGTGTAGTCGTATCCTTCTTAGAGTTACCTACAATTGTTATGCATGCACGGAGCGATGCATTTGGCCTTTCATGGCCAGCTATGTATTTCCTATCGTACATCACTAGGGATGTAGTGTTGCTTCTGAAGGATAACTCTGATCCTTGTGCAGGAGGACCGTTCTCGAAGTACCGAGGGCATCTCTGTGGAATCCTACACAACTAGCAAACACGCTTTGACGGTTTTTGATTATATACCTATTATTGTTGTAATGCACACTCATGAGCATCACGACTACTTGATTATTATTATTTTCACCCTTGAACGTTATTATAATATCACTGGATTTTCTGATATAAATGGTTTGGTTATCGTAAGGTAAAAACTCATCCATGTTTATGTGCGGCGTGTTCTCTTTAGATGCCTTTTATTTGGAAAGGGTTTTCAAATATAGTAATCGATATGATTTGATTAAAGTTTTCTCACGCTGGTTTACCAGACTGATCTAGGCATTATTCTTTAATAATACTCGAGTCAGCCCGAGCATATTTTCCAAATTTAACTGGATGCTTTAGAGCTTTCAGGAGACGAGCTGGATTCTCCAAGACGTATTCAAGTTTCTTACTTTCCCCTGTTTGTCTTGATTTTTGTTTATATTTTTCAGCAATTGTAAGGATAAGTTGTCATAAGTGTCCAAGGCTGATGATAGATTAATATTACCTGATTTATATTGTGTATGTATAGTAAAAATGATTTCTTTTGTATAGATCTTGTGTATATTATATATTTTTCTCATCATAATGTGAGATTTTATTCTGTCTTCTATTTCTTTAACCCTAACAATATGTCTTTCCGACACTTGGATATTTGGTACGTGAATACCGTGATGTATTTGTGTCAATTTCTAAGGGTCGCAAAGGCAGGTTGTTACATGTGGTATCAGAGCTTAGGTTGAGCGAATACCTTGGCCTTAGTGAGGTAAACACATTATAAATAGGGAGAGTAATGCCCTAGAATGAGTAACTCATTAGAGATGGGATTAGTAATATCCTAAAATGAGTTTGAATGTATATATATAAGAGAGCACATTTGTGATTTTCATCACTATGTTTTGTATTGTGTTGCTTGATCTGTCAAGTCTGAATTTTAAGTTCTGGTCGAGGTGTTTGGCCAACGTTATCGATAGGGATTCCAAAACGCTTGCACAAGATCAAATCGACACAACATTATTTTAAACTTGGTAAATGAAATAGTTTTACCTAGGAATATATTATATATATAAGAATAATTTTTCAAAAATTTAATATAAGTATTCTTGGTTATGCTTGTTTGTTAAGGAAATGATAATATTTCATCATTATCATCTAGGATTTGATTGGTCATGCTTGCCCAGTTTTGAGCATTGACAATTGTCCGTTGATTTATCTAGAACCTTCCTTTCTAAAAGTTGGGTTAGGTAGATAGAAATTATGGGAAATTGAAACGAACACCTTGTGAATTAAGTTCAATTTGACTATAAGGCGTTCGTTGATAATGATTGTTTGAAATTTGGATTTTAATAAAAATTGTTTATTAAAAGAAAATTTGAATATTTTGAAATAAATATTTGGGAATTGATTTTATAAAAATGAGTTTACGAATTTGGTTTACCAAAAGGTGTTTTGTAAATAAAATGATTTTTGAGGACTTAAAATCCAGGTATTTTTTGGAAATAGTTTTCAAGATTTTGGGGAAGATAATAATGGTATTATTTGAAAGTATTTATGAATAAAAGTATTTCAAAAGGGATTTTAAGGTAATATGTATATTATTATTTCAATTGGCTAATGGAGAAATAAATAATAATTTCACTTAAAGAATTTTTTGAGTATAAATATTTTTGGAAAAGAAAATTTTAAAGAAAAGTTTGTTTTCCTTGGATTAATTCGGAAAATGAGTCTTGATTTTGTTTTTTGGTGATTGAAATAATCTTCTAAGAGACGATCAGATGTTTGCCTAGGCGAATGTTGTAGTGCACTTAGTAAATTATTCTTTTTGCCATTGTACGATAGAAATAAGTTTGAATCCGAACTAACTTACAGCAAATTAGAAATGGATATTTCTATTAAAACTATTTATTTGAAAATACATACAGTACTATTCCAAAATGGATTCGGAAAGAAGAAAAGTGTTTTAAATTTAACTAGTTCAAATGACTCGAAAATAACTAAAAATGGGCAAGAGATGTGTCCGATTGGTAAACGCTTCTCTTGAGTATACCCTTCTTGATAAGAGAAAATATGATACTATATTATAGTACCCGGTTCCTTGGTATCATTTTGGGGTTACTCGGAGTATATGTATGTATGTGTATATATATTTCGTGGATTAAAATATAGAGTATCATTTCAAAAAGTGTTTTGAATATAAACCCGGGTGTTTAAATTCTTAAGTGAACTCCAAAATAAAAGTTTGAATCAGATAGTTGTGTATATCCCCTTAGGTAATGGTAGGATAATTTACAAGTTTTACTACTTAAGTTATGTTTTATGAAAATGTTTCATAAATAATTTTGGAAAGCAAATTTGAAATTAATATTTTGTACATACTCTTAGGATTTAGAAGAGAGTTATATTGTTAAGTGAAGTGAAGTGAAGTAAATCTTTGGAAATGTTTTACAAATAGAGGTATGTCTTTATAAATAGTTATTTTAAGTTTCAGTCTAAAATCTTGCTTTATTCTTCATCCTTGGAATTTCGAGGATGAAATTTTTTTTAAGAGGGAAAGAATGTAACGACCCGTATTTTTGAGTTTTCTAATTTGAATTTTAAATATTATAAAATCTATGTTTCAAATAACCGCTTGATTTTTAATGATAAATTTTTTATTTAATTTCTATGTTCTTTCCATAATTTTTAATTTGGAAAATATTTATATTAGCGTTTGACGTATTTTACGTCAAACGTTGGTATTTTTGAAAATTAACAGAATTTGATAACCGGTGTGTTTTATTGTTGTTTTAAGATCACAATACATTGTTGTGTACGATCGTATTTTATTTTCTATTGTTTGCGGCTTGTATGTGAACGTTGTGTCATGTTGCGGACACCCTAATCACACACAAATATACATATACAAAACCAATACACATCACCATTCTCCAACAGTTCTCAGCAACTTTACCCCCTTGTCCACTTTGGTTTCCTGCCATGAAAATGGGATTTGTCTTGGGTTTGCCTTGATTTGAAGTAGGCACTGGCTCTGCATATATACATGAACATGCTCCTCCATTTACTTCTTCTATTATTTTTCTCCTCCCTGTAATGAAAAATTTAAACATCTCTTCTACTTCAAAAATAAATCATTCCTGTTCCAATCACTTTTAGCCCCAACCTCCAACACGAAAGTCATGTGTTGGTCCCAGCTATTTTTAGAAATTGATCACTCGGGATTTCATCGAGCGACGACAAAGATATCATCAAATTACATAAAGAGGAAAATGTGAATAAATGTTCAAAAATTGATTTCTCGTTATCAGTTACAAATTCGAAGGTGGGATTAGCATCGTTAGAGTCGGGGAGTAACGTAATATTTTTGGTAAAATCTCGGCAGCTATCGGAGATGTTCGACGGCGGTGGTTAAAAGTTAGGGTTTAGTTTGGTCAGAGCGGGAGGCGACAATAGGTGAAACAGAGGGTGGCGTCGGGTCTGGCTTAGAGAGCGCTACCTTGCGGCCGAGTTTGGTGGAGATTGGTGGTGTGGTGTAGTGGGGCTAAGATATGTCGCGAATTCTACACCGTTTGGAGTTCTTGGGTTTTCGGTCGGATTTCAAGGGGGAAGGGTAGAGTAGGAATGGTAGAGTCCATTGTCATGAGCACGGCAAGGAGGTAGGTTGGTGGCCTCGGCGAGTCGAATGGGTGGTTGGATCACATGTGCATGTGCAAGGTGTGCACGCCAAGATGGAGCAGGAAGTTTCGAATGTTAAGATAGGGAAGAAGAGTTCCTATTCATGCGGTTGTGGGTTTGAGTGGATATGGGCTTAGCCCATAAAAGCTTGGGTGGGAAAGTTATTTAAGTATTGTTTAAGTTTCTAAATTATATAATTAACTTTAAAACTGATATCTCGACCGTTTTAAATCTGATTGACCCACGAACTTTTGCGTTGGGTTCGTATTAAAGAGACAACGCATTGAAATAAGTTGTTGTCCATTTTGGTGTAGCATAATGTAATGATAAATTAATACTGCTTGATAATAATTATGTTAATTTAGATAATAACGTAGTTTAATTAATTATACTTCATGAGTGTTATCTATTTGGCCAAATAATCACATAACTGTTAAAGTAAATTGAATAGAGTAATTTGAACACCAGTTTAGCGGAATAGAACACCATTTCGCTAATTAGATTAATTCAAAATCTAATTAGCAGAATAAATTCCCATTCTTCTATTTTATTGATTTAGATATCTAATTATATGCCGTTAATTGATATGCCACTTTGAATAAGTGATATGTTAACCAGTGGTGGTTAATTGTTTAATTTATCTACATAGATGTGGATTATGTAAATGCCATTTATTAACTTGGAAAGTTAAACTGAATGATATTGTAGTTGGTTTAAGTACTATTATGATTGCTAAGCCTCTTTCCGAATTTAAAAAGCCATAGATTTAAATCAACTTCAATTTTGAACAAATTATAAATGTTTTATATAATTATTATTATAGTAAAGTGTTTTACATAATAATTATTTTATTAACAATGTTTTAAAGTTAACTTATTTATGTTCTAAATATTGTTTAAAATTATTAAATTATATTCTAAATATGGTTTAAAGTTTTTTATACTTTATATTATTTATAGCTACTTATAATAATTTGTTTTAAAGTTAATTATTATTTTAAAATGAATTATTATATTAAACTTAATTTCTTATTGAAAGTTAATTATTGTATATTTTTAAAGTTAATTATTTTATTTTAAAATTATTTGTTATATTATTAATAATATTGTTTTAAAGTTTATTATTATAATAATATTGTTTAAAGTTATTTATTTATATTATTATAATAATATTGTTTTAGAGTTAATTTATTATTATATTAATATTGTTCAAAAGTTATTTAAGTATATTTTAAATATTGTTTAAAGTTACTTAATAATATTTTAAAATATGGCTTGAAGATGATTAATTATTTTTTAAGATGTTTTTTAGATATTAAACTGTTTTATAAAAAGGTGTTTAAAAATAATAAACTTTTTATCTAAAAGGAATCATTTTAAATGAAGAAGGTTTATATCAAGATTTTTATTCAATAAAAGGATTTATTAAAGGAGCTTATAAATTTTGAAAAGGATTTTGGAAAGGGGAAATTAATTTAAAGGACAAAAATTTGTATATTTTTAGCCTCAAGGACACGACCTCGATATTTTTCCCACAAGGACAAACATTCTCCTAAAATTTTTTCATAAGGACAAACATTCTTTCAAAATTATTCATAAGGATAAACATTTTTCCAAAACTGCTACCAAACTAAAAACTGATACCTAAAAACTGCTACCGATAACTACAAACTGATACCTAAAAACTTAAAAACTGATACCTAAAGAAAGTTGTCCTTCAGGCTAAAATACTGAAGGTCCGTCCTTGAGGCTAAAATACTGAAAATGTTTGTCCTTGACAACAATTTCCTGTTTTGGAAATTGGAAAGAAGTTGGTTTTAATGGGTTTTGAGATTTTTAAAAAGGAGTTTTATAATTGATTTGGGAGTTTTATAAAAAAGTTTATAAATAAACTTGGAAATTTATAAAAGGAGTTTTAATAAATAGATTTGTGGGTTTATAAAGAGATATTTATATAAATTAAGGAGGTTTATAAAAAGGGAATTTATATAAGAAATTTTAAGAAGAAATGAGATTCGTTTTCCCTAAATGACCTTTTTAATTATGGTGGTATGGAATATTCTTTCCATACCTAATATCGAAGGAATATTGTTTTGGGTTATCGTTATCTCTGTTTTAAATGAGATTTGTTTTGATCCATTTAATATGATTATGGAATAAGAAGTCTTTCTTAATGATTTGTGAATATACTTATACTATTTAATATCTAAGTATATGGAATAGTTTTCCAAGTTTTGAAAGAGAAATGTTTTGGGAATATACTTATATCGGGAAGACAAGTAAATGAATATTTTAATAAATTTTTGAAAGGTGATTTTAAATTAATAAAAGATTAATTTTAAGAGACTTACTGGTTTCCATGGGAAATGTAACGTCTGTTTGAATGTTTGATTATTTGATAGTTAAATAACCGACTATCGAATCTTGACCTAAATATGTAATCCTTCTTAATTTTAGGGGTACAGAAATAATCCCTACTTAACACTGAAGGATTTTAACTCTAGAAATATCTAGGAGAAACATGAAGATTATATACTACAGTTACCATCGTGGTGCTATAATGTACGTATAAACTCGTTTTGTTCTTCTAGGACAAATGATGTGGAGATCCGACCACATAGGTGTTGATCCCCGCTCTTATGCACTGTTTGATTATTTTCAAAAGAACCAGTATTGATCATTTTAGAAATCGATCGATTGGTTTTGGAACATTCGATAAGCGGGGGAGTGTACTTGTAAGAGATGAATCCAAACCGTAACTACTCCAAAACCACATACAGGCTCTTTTCTTGGAGGAGATTCGAGATTTCTTTTGGATGTTATAATCCATGTGTGATTCTAAGACCCATTGGGGTGTGGGAATCTATGTGTGATTCCGAGATTTGTTTTGGATGTTGGAATCCATATGTGATTCCGAGACCCATTGGGGTATGGGAATCCATGTGTGATTTTGAAATCTTTATCAAGATGTGGGAATTCATGTGTGGTTCCGAGACTTGTTGAGGCATGGGAATCCATGTGTGGTTCCAAGATCTATTCAGGTGGCAGTGCGTGAGTTGGAATGCTGGACGTAGCCTCACCAGCGGTAATAGCTTAAACTAGAGATAGGATACATAGCCATGGTTTAGCTAACCTATAGGGGTGCAGTCGTGTCCTTTCTAGAATTACCTATAGTTGTTATGCATGCATGAAGCAATGTATTTGGCCTTGTGTGGCTAACTATGTAATTCCTATTGTACATCACTAGGGATGTATTGTTGCTTCGAAAGGATAACTCTGATCCTTGTGCAGGAGGACCATTCTCGAAGTACTGAGGGCACCTCCATGGAATCCTACACAATTAGCGAATGCGCCTTCATAGTTTTTGATTATATACCTATTATTGTTGTGATGCAAACTCACAAGTATCACAGCTACTTGATTATTATTGTTTTTACCCTTAGACGTTATTATAGTAACACTGGGTTTTCTGATATAAATGGTTTGGTTATTGTAAAGTAAAAACCCGTCCATGTTTATATGTGGCGTGTTCTCTCTAGTTGCCTTTTATTTGGAAAGGGTTTTCAAATATACTAATCAATATGATTTGATTCAATTTTTCTCACGCTGGTTTACCAGACTGATCCGGTCATTATTCTCTTATAATACTCGGGTCAGCCCAAACATATTTTCCAAATTTAGCTAGATGGTTTGGAGCTTTCAGGAGATGGGTTGGATTCTCCAAGACGTATTCACGTATCTTACATTCCGCCTTTTTGTCTTGATTTTTGTTTATATTTATCGACAATTGTAAGAACAAGTAATTATAACTGTCTAAGGCTGATGATAGGTTAGTATACCCTTATTTATGTAGTGTATGTATAATAAAAATGATTTCATTTGTATAGATCTTATGTTTATTATATATTTTCTCGTCACGATGAGAGATTCGGTTCTGTCTTCTATTTCTTTCACCTCAACAATATGTCTTTCCAGCACTTGGATATTCGACACATGAATACTGTGGATGTATTAGTGGGGATTTCTAAGGGTCGAAAAGGCGGGTCGTTATTTGTGGTATCAAAGCTTAGGTTGAGCGAATACCTAGGCTTTGGTGGTGTAAACACATAGAATGAGTATCGTATTAGAGATGAGATTAGTAATATCCTAGAATGAGTTTGAGTGTATATATAAGAGCACGTATTTGTGATTTTCATCAAAATGTTTTGTATTATGTTGTTTGATCTGTTAAGTTTGAATTTTGGGTTTCAGTCGAGGTGTTTGGCCAACATTATCGATAGGGATTCCAAAACACTTGAACAAGGCCAAACCCACGTAGTATTGTTTTAAAATTGGTAAATGAAATAATTTTGCTTGGGAATATATTATATATAAGAATAATTTTTCAAAAATTAATATAAGTATTCTTGGTTGTGGTTGTTTGTTAAGGAAATGATAATATTTCATCATTATCATCTAGGATTTGATTAGTCATGCTCACCCAGCTTTGAGCATACACTATTGTCTATTGATCTATTTGGAATCTTCCTTTCTGAAAGCTGGGTTGGGTAGATAGGAATTGTAGGAACATTGAAACGAACACCTTGTGAATTAAGTTCACAATTTGACTGTAAGGCATTCGTTGATAATGTTGGTTTGAAATTTGGATATTAATAAAAGTTGTTTATTAAAAGAAAATTGAAATATTTTGAAATAAATATTTTGGAATTGATTTATAAAAATGATTTTATAAATTTGGTTTATAAAAAGGTGTTTTGTAAACAAAATGATTTTTGAGGACTTAAATCCTGGTATTTTGGAACATAGTTTTCAAGCTTTTGGGGAAGATAATAATGGTATTATCTGAAGGTATTTATGAACATAAGTATTTCAAAAGGGATTTTTAAGGTAATATGTATATTATTATTTCAACTGATTTACGGAAAAGAAATAATAGTTTTACTTAAAGAATTTTATTAAGTATAAATATTTTTAGAAAATAAAATTTTAAAGAAAAGTGTGTTTTTCTTTTGATTGGTTCAGGAAATGAGTCTCGATTTTATTTTTTGATAATCAAAATTATCTTCTAAGTGTCGATCGGATGTTTGCCTAGGTGAATGTTGTAATGCACTTAGTAAATTATTCTCTTTGCCATTGTACGATCTAAACGAATTCGAATTAAAATGAAACCAAAGCAAATTGGAAGTGGATATTTCTGTTAAAACTATTTATTTGAAAATATATATAGTACCATTCCAAAATGGGTTTGGAAAGAGGAAAAGTGTTTTATATTTAACTAGTTCGAGTGGCTCGAAAATAACTAAAAATGGACAAAAGATGTGTTCGGATGGTAAACGCTTCTCTTGAGTATTAACCTTCTTGATAAGGGAATATATTATACTTTTTGGTTGTACCTAGTTCCTTAGTGTCATTTTGGGGTTACTAGGGCTCTATACACACACACACACACACACACATTCTGTGGAGTAAAATATGTAGTATCATTTCAAAAAGTGTTTTGAATAAAAACCCGTATGTTTAAATTCTTAAGTGAATTCAAAAAAAAAGTTTGAATAAGATAGTTGTGTATACCCCTTAGGGTATGGTAGGATATTTTACAAGTTTTACTACTTAAGTTGTGTTTCGTGAAAATGTTTCATAAATAATTTTGGAAAGTAAATTTATAATTAATATTTTGTATATACTCTCAGGATTTAGAAAAGTACTATACAGTTAAGTGAAGTGAAGTAAATATTTGGAAATGTTTTACAAATGCAAGTATGTCTTTGTAGAGTTATTTTAAGATTCAGCCTAAAATCTCGCTATATTCTCCGTCCTTGGAATTTGGGGATGAAATTCTTTTTAAGAGGGAAAAAATGCAACGACCCGTATTTTTGAATTTGAATTTTAAATATAATAAAATCTATGTTTCAAATAACCGCTTGATTTTTAATGATAAATTTTTTATTTAATTTCTATGTTTTTCCATAATTTTTAATTTGAAAAATATTTATATTAGCGTTTGACGTATTTTACGTCGAACGTTGGTATTTTTGAAAATTAACAGAATTTGATAACAGGTGTGTTTATTGTTGTTTTGAGATCGTAATACATTGTTATGCACGATCGTATTCTATTTTCTATCGTTCGCGGCTTGTACATGAACGTTGTGTCATTTTGCGTGCTCCCTAATCACACACAAATATACACAGTATACAAAACCAATACACATCACCATTCTCCAACAGTGCTCAACAACTTTGTCCCCCTTGTCTCTTTGTCCACTTTGGTTTCCTACCATGGAAATGGGGTTTGTCTTGGGTTTAACTTGATTTAAAGTAGGCTCTGGCTCCGCATATATACACGAATAGGCACCTCCATTTGCTTCTTTTATTATTTTGCTCCTCCTTATAACGTAAATAAACATCTCCTCCACTTCAAAAATAAACAATTCTCATTCCAATCACTTTTAGCCCTAATCTCCAACACAAAACTCATGTGTCTTGGTCCCAGCTATTTTTAGAAACCGATCACTCGGAATTTTGTCGAGCGACGACAGAGATATCATCAAATTACAGAAAAAGGGAAAAATTTGCACAAATGTTTAAAAATTAATTACTCGGGCTCCGTTACGAATTGGAAGGTGGTGTTAATGTCCTTAGAGCCGAGGAGTAATGTAGTATTTTTGGTAGAGTTTCGGTGGCGTTCGGAGATGGTTGACGACGGTTTTTGAAAGTTAGGAATTGGGTTGGTCGAATCAAGAGACGACGATAGGCGAGATAGAGGGTGGCGTTGGATCCGACTTGGAGAGCGCTACCTTACGACCGAGTTTGAAGGAGATTGGTGGTGTGTGGTGGAGTAGGGCTCCAAAATGTCGTGATTTTAGCAATGTTTGGGGTCCTTGGGTTTTTGATCGGATTTCAAGGTGGAAGGCCAGAGTTGGAATGGCGGGGTCCATCGTGATGAGCATGGTAAGGTGGATAGGCTGGTGGCCTCGGCGAGTCGAATGGGTGATTGGATCACACGTGCACATGCATGGTGTGCAAGCTGAGATGTAGCAGGGAGTTTTGAATGTTGAGATGGGGAAGAAGAGTTCCTATTCATGAGGTTGCAAGTTTGAGTGGATATGGGCTTGGCCCATAAAAGCTTGGGTGAGAAAGTTATTTAAGTATTTGTTTATGTTTTTAAGTTATATAGTTAACTTTAAAACTGATATCTCGGTCGTTTTAAGTCCATTTGACCCATGGATTTTTGCATTAGGTTCGTATTGATGAGCACAACGCATTGACATAAGTTGTTGTCTGTTTTGGTGTAACATAATTTGATGATAAATTAATACTGCCTAATAATTACGTTAATTTGGATAATAGCGTTGTTTAATTAATTATACTGCATAAGCATCATCTATTTTGCCAAATAAACACCGTGTTGACCCAAAAAATGGACCGACACCCTAGTTTGGATTTTAAAGCACCATCCCTTTCCTGACAGAGCCATATCACAGATCACAGATATAAAGAAAGAACAGTATAAGAAAGAAGACGGGGAATTTTTATAGTGCTTCGGCTGTTAATGAAGCCTACGTCCACTTTATAACATTACTATAGTCTAACTGCTGTTACAAGAGTTGTTTGATTACAAAACTTTGATTGTTTTCTAGCTAGATTTAATCTCCAGATTTGGAATCCACTGGAGAATCACAGTGTATTCCTCTAGAGATAGTTGTGTGGAGGTAGAGCGTGAAGAATAATTCCAGCAGAGCTTCAGCAACTAGTCCGGAGAAGATCCTCTTAATTTCACATGTGGCATGCTATTTATAGAGGTTGGAGAGTTTCTAGGCCAGGCTTGTCATCATCAGCTATCAGGTAGGTTACCGACGATCTGGAGGAACCTTGGCTCGCAAAACTAGCCAACACCATGGGTCGCTGGTGACCAATAGACTTGGTTTGTTTTGTGGACCAAGTTCTGCCTCTTTTCAACGGTGTTCCATATCTAGTTCATTTGATGTTTTGAGCAGAAGCATGGGTTACTGGCGAGCTAAACCCTTAGGATTTTCTGGAATCTGGACTTGGAGATGTTCCCATAGCCTTTTATCGTTGCTCTTATGATTTGATCGTAATTCACTGGTTGTTTACGCTCAACTACTGATTGGACTAAAGGGATGCTAATCTCTCAGCTCCGTTGATCTCAATCGTTGTCTTAGTCACATCGCTTAGCCCTTGTCTTGGTTTTTTTGGTTAAGTCCTGAACCATCCTTTCCTTGCAAGATTGCTCTGTTCTCTATTGGTTTCTGCTAGGTTAAAAAATCGAATAACATTTCCCTTCCAGAGTACATCTTCGTTGTAAACAAGGCGTGCTCTGGAAGTTATCGTTTTAAATATTCATTTGTTGATTTCCAAGTGATGGCATTAGGGCTTTTCGAATATGTTAACCCAACATCATTGGCTGTCTTTCTTTGGTTCTGACTATTATTACTTGTCACAATATATAACATTTCCGCTTATGGCTTTCTTGCATGCCTTGGAGTGACGACCGGTTGTAATCTATCAAGCTTGGGATGAATAGATGAAGCTTTCTTCCTTCCTTTATATATATAAGCATTTTTTTAGTTTCGTCGCTAGCGATCCATATGGTTTGGGTCGCTAGCGACCTAATTGCTGTTTTAAAAATCGTCACATTAGCTCGGGTCGCTGGCGAGCTATGGCGGGTCGCAGGCGACCCTTGTACTTAGCAATTTTTGTCACAAGATTAGGTCGGGTGGCTGGCGATCCATAATGGGTCGGGTCGCTAATGACCCTGTTACTTAGCAAAATTTTCAAACATCAGCCCGCTTACTTATATTCGAACTGACCATATCTTCCTTATTTTGATTCGAGCCAACTCTGCACCTCTGCACGATCTAGCCTCCAGCGATCCAATTCTTGAGCGATTCTCCTCCGAGCAATCCAATCTTCGAGCGATTAAACCATCTTCCAAATCTTAATTGATACCTTCCATCATGATTTCGGTTCTAGATTCCAAGCCCTAACTCAAAATTCCAGCTCGCAAGCCTTAGCTCGCTGAACTATAGCCGACCCTATCTTATTACCTACCTGAAGTTGGCTCGCCACCGATCCATTCCATTGCTTTGCTAAATTTGATCCGCGTTCCTTTTTGTGCCTTTAAATCAATTTGAGGTGGGTTCGTTGAATTGGTTTGCTAATTATTGCATTGGTGTGATGACTTGTCGTCTAGTATCCATTCGCAATGTTGATTACAAGAAGTTCGAGTTGATTACGGTTTAATGGAAGTAAATCGAGTCTCGAGTTGTCTTTTGGAATGACATTCGGGCTTTGACCCAAGGCTTGACGCGCTTTGCTATCTTCGTCCATTATACTAGAAATGACTTGTCTCTAGTTTTGCAGATGCTACTTGCACGACGTATTACCAGTCCATCCCGATTCTTCCAGAGAACTCAGGCTTATTCTGCTTGGTTATTTCGCATTTGATGCTCCTGTAATGGGAAGAGTTTTCCGCGTCGCTTTGGACAACAGATCCATTGTCGTTCATTGATCGATAATGGGTAAATGTACAAGAAGTAAACAAAAATTGAAAGACAAACTGACACGAGAAGCTCTTCTCTTTTTCCACCGTGAGCGAGCTATCTACACGAGATAGAGCGTCTGTAGTGCATCGAGCATCGAGTTTATCCCATATAGACATCACACTGCACTTGCACACTTGCCCCATTCACACTTGAAGTCCGACGTGTCTTATAAGTTAATGTTTTTCGAAATTAAAGTGTGATTGGGGAAATTTATAAATTTAGGATAGATTTACCTGATCGCTTGCGGACGCGAGTCCTATTATATAGAATAAAGCAGCCATCCACATGCCATAAGTCAAGTGGGCGAAGCCCGGTGCTCTCCGAAACTGAATCATCATCTACCTCGCAAGCCTGGTTCGGCCAATTAGTTCCGGTTGGGCCCATCGTGGACCATACGCCTCCTAACTTTCGAATTCTGTTCAATCCACCTGAATGAGCCTCGTTAGTGGTCTCCGCTAAGGTTCTTCACAATACATGTCTGTAGCATGAGATTCTCGAAGAAGATGTGTGTCTGGCTGTGAATGATGAGTTTGCTTATATGCCTCCCCTAAGGTACACCGCTTGCCATAGATATATGTGTTTGTATCTAGCCGTGCCTCCCTTCAATGATTTTTTGTGCGAAATGCTTTCGAACTTGGGAATTGCCCCATTCCAGCTTCATTCAAATGGTTACGCTATCCTTACTTGCTTACATGTCCTTTTCATGTGAATATTCGACCGTGCTCCAAATTTCGATGACTTGCAGTACTTTCTGGCTTTTAAGAGGAGAGATGACTGCCCCTCTCTGATCATAATTAAAGCCCAGCGGAACCAGAAGATCGTCTTGCAATTGCAAAGCAATCTATCATAGTTTAAGACACATTACTTCTTTGTTAGATGCCCCGGGGGGTTCAATCGCCGATGGACAACAGGGGGTAAGGTTTTCTCTTTCGTTTGTTGAACTTTGAAGTGCTGTAATAGGGTTTCTAACTGATCGTGTGTCCTTTGTATTTATTCCAAGGCCAAATAGGGATGTAGCTCTTAATGTGATTTGCCAAACTTTAAAGGCTATCGATGTCGAGGAGCGGTGCATTAGAGTCCTTTTGACCGATGAGAACTTGCGCCAGTACGGACTGTTGGCTCCGGGAAGGTCCGTTGCTCAAAGTGAAGCTCCTTCTCCTGGTCGAGCCAGAGTTCGCGCAAGACCCTCTTCTTCTTCACATGATTCTGATGAAGGTCAGGAGATAGGTGGCCCATCCGAAAGACCACAGGATGAGGCCCATGAGGAGGAAGAAACCACTTCGGCTGGCCTAAGTGGTTCAGCCAGAATGTCTCCAATCTAGGAGGAAACGGAAGGGGAGGCTGTGCATAGAGAAGGCAAAGTCGCGATGGACTGTGAGGAAGAGGAGGGGGAGTTTGAAAGTAGCAGCGGTGAAACTACTGCTAGTGATTACTTTTCATCGGAATCTGAAGGCGATGACTCAGAGTCTTGAGATGAGACTCCAAGGATGAGTCCCATCTTTCCAAATTATCCCCCTTCCGACACGAGTGGCAAGGGCAACGCCCCGGAAACTAGTAGACGCCAAGATTCCCTAAGCAAGAATGTCTGTGCGGACCTTGGAGATTTTAGTGATGTATTCATCGACTTCGATGCGCTTATGAAAGGGGATTTCAAATTTGACACAACGCCATCTTGTTCAGGCGATATTGCTCCACTAGTTAGCCTAGCTTTGCTTATAACAACCGAAGCCAGCTCAATCCCTCCTTCAATAGTTGTTCGCTCTGGTTTGTGACGACGCCTTAGGCCCGTATTCGAAATGCATGACACATCACACTAGGATTAACTTATTTCTAACCTTTCATTCCCGCATATATTTGCCTAATTTATGTTGTGTTTCTGAAATCTTTCATGTACACTTTATTCTAGGTATGACAAGAGAGTGAGGCTTCTACGATGACTTCAAGGATTATACAGACTCGCAGCGGTACCCGAAGCGCTCCTTTAGCCGCCACCAAGTTCGAGAAATGGAAGACGAGTATAGGTGGAGGAAAGAGCTCGAGGCTGACGCTCGCCGCCAAGAGGAGAGAGATAAGGCTTATTCGCACAGAGGTGGATATGAGAAAAGTTAGTCTCATGAGGAAAGAGATGAGCCGTCGAAGAAATCAAAGTTTGACTACCGCTCTCATCCTTTCGAGCCCGCATCGAAGCATACTTCCGTGGGTCAAGAGGTTCCTACTTCTTCTACCCCGATTCTGCCTCCAGTACATGTTTCGTCTTCCTATATTATTACCGCTGCCCCTGGCGCATCTCATCCCTATAGTAGGCCGGCCTAAACTCTTTCTGTGGGCCCTCCTAAGCTAGAAGCGGCGCTTCCGGGTTGGTTCCTAAGAGGAGTTAAGTTTGACATGGACATTCATCCCGTTCGCAGGGATTCCTACATGCGGCATCTCCAAGCTATCCAAAGTGACCTTAAGCAGGCTGAGAAATTGGAGAAGCTCTCCAAGCAGCTAACAGACACGAATAGGAATAATTATCAAGAGATCCTTTCCTTCGAAACCAAAAAAGATGATTTTGAAAGGGCGTTGGCTGATTGGGACGCTAGAATTAAACAGTTAGAGGAGAAGGAAACGACGCTCCGGGAGAGTAAGAGAACTTCCAGCCTGATGAAAGAGCTAAAGGAGGTGCATGAGAAGGTCGAGATCATCTGGAGAGACAAAATAAAAAAACTCATGCGGAGGAGGCGAAGTTGAAAGAGGAAGTGATTGCTTGCAATGCTGTTATCGAAGCTCAACGGAAGACAATCGCTGACCATGATTTGATTATCGAGGGGCATAATAAAACGATCGCCGATCAAGCCAAGACCATTGCAAAATTACAGGCTCAGGTCGTGTAGCTCAATGCTGACAAGACTGCTGTTGAGACTGAGAAGGCTATGATGATAGCAAATTACTTGGACCTCTATGTGAGAAATGCGGATTACGGATCTTAAGGCTGGAATAACACTAGGGGAATGAATAGTGTTTTATGGATTTTTTAAATCTTTTTGAATTTTATTCAATTTAAACACCAACAAATGCAATTCACAAACACAGATATAATCAAAGAATCAGACACAGATGCAAATACTAAATAAAAGCAGTAAAGGAAAGAACACACCAGGATTTTATACTGGTTCGGAGTTACCCTACATCCAGTCACGTACAATCGTACTGATTTCTTATCAAAATAATCTCCCAAATTACACCCTCGGTTTCAAGGCTACGAGGTACACCCTCCTGTATTCGAGTCCAAGGCAAACTCTCTTGATTTAACCAGGCTACAAGATCACCTAATTGATTTCCGGGGCTACAATCACACCCAATCGATTTCAAGGCTCAACCGCACCTTTTACTCAACAGTTTGTTTTATAAAAGATTCTATTACTCTGAATAGCACCGAGATTTTATGAAGAGAGTGGCAGAGAATCAAATAAGAGATAATCAAGTTTGATTCACTTGGTGTTTCGGCAGAGTATAGTTTAGGATTCTTTAGAATAAATGTGGAAGATGAAGAGGAGAGAAAATAAATCAAATCTGGTAAAAATTCATTTAGAACTTACTGGTATTTATAGTAGAGCAACAACCATATCTATTCGTGAAAGGATACGACGAATAGACACTTCTTTTGAAAATGAAATTTGAAAATAACGGACACCATGTCGACATTGGGGGTTGAGGGATGTCGACATGCTCAAGGCAAAATTGATGTTTTGATTTTCTTATTAAAATTGGTTTCTATAATTTGTCAAAACAATTTCTAAAATTTGTAAATATATTTGAATATAGTTTAAACATATAAAAGAGTTTAGAAAATAATTTTTAATATATATAATCTTAATCTATAAAGTGATTTAAAATATGAGTATATAAATATTTCAAAGCTAAATATTTAAAACAAGAGATGGTTTAAAAACAAGGACAATTTTGAAATCAAAATATTAAAAATGATAAAAATAGTTTTGAGGCTATAATAATTCAAATAAGAGAGATGACTTTTTGAAAAGAAAGTTTTGAAAACATTTTTTAAAAAAACAAGAGAAATATTTTTGAAAAACATTTTTATAAAATTAGTGGATATCAAAATAGGACCATTATATGTTCCACTAGATATTGTCGTGGGTTCCATCCCACTAGGGTTCCATCCCTTTAACAGGCTCGAAGTGAATTCCATTCCACGAATAAATTTGGAATAAAGATGTAAGTGCTTTCAAGAAGTTTTAACATAATTCTAGACTAACACATTATCTTGTACTGTTTGAAATCTTGAACTCTTGACAACTTGATTTCTTGATACTCATGAGTCTTCAATCTTGATATCTTCGATCTTTAAATTCATCAGTCTTGTATCTCTATACTATACAGTCTTCATTCTTGGTACCTGCATGTTTATATTATGCATATACATATATATCTAAATCATAACATTAGTATTTATATTTTATAACAAGTCCTAAGGTTGTTGTCATCAAAACCATCATCTCAAGGACTAATGGTCTCCCCCTTTTTGATGATGACAACCTATGTTTATAAAATATACTTCAGCTTCACTATAACTCCCTATAAAACTAATAACTCCCCCTTAATCTAAGTCTAACTACTCTATTTTATACTTCTCCCCCTTTGTCATCAACAAAAACTAATTCTAAACTTATATATAGCTCCTCCTTAATCTAATACTATCCAAACTAAATACTAATAAGGAAGTATAATAAACGAAACAAAATTTTTATTATATACGATGTTATATTTACATATATATATGGAACGTAAATACACAAACAAGTACATAAATTATAGAATAACACTACTAACGAGAGTTTTTGACAATTAGAGATTTGTGAATCGAACAATTTGGATAATGAAAACAAAAGTTTCCACGTTGTTCGACCAAATTCCCATCTTTGTCAAAACAGACTTGGCCTACGCAGACCACGTTGTCGTCTTCTTCCATAGGTGCTTCTTCCTCTTCACTGTGCTCTAAGGGGTTATGCACTTGAATGTTGGGAGAATCTTATTCAATCACAATAGGATTTGCATGATTATCCATTAGGAATTTTTGCAAATTCCGAAGAATTTTGCCTTGCTTTTCTTGTTCTTTTGCCATCCTTATTTGCACAACTTGATGTTCAGTCAACATTTGCATGGCATCCTTCATAGATTCTTCAATCTTTATTACACGTGCCAGTATAGTGCGTTGGAATGGACCAGAATGAGGAGTAGGGAAAGAAACGGTGTCATTTTGGTTTGATTTAGTGGAGGAGGCCATTAGTTTTAATTTTCAGAAGTTTATTACAGAGAAAGAGAAGTGAAAAGACAGAAAAATTCAAAATACATAGGTTTATATAAATACCAAACTGATTTTAGAGGGAAAAATCAAATTTTCAAATTTTACCGTTGTATGTCGACATGGGTGGTAGGGGTATGTCGACATCCCTATGAAAAATTTGGTTTTCTTGTATATCTCTGTTTATTAAAAATATATGTTAATATATCTATATTCTATATCTCAGTTATTGAACAAATGCCTAGTTCTCTTCTTAATTTAGTAAATATAGGTTGATTTAAGGGTTTGGTTAAAATATCAGCAATTTTATTCTCGGAGTTGATAAATTCAAGAGAAATAATCTCTTTACTTATATTATCTCTAAGAAAATGATGTCTGATATCAATATGTTTAGTCCTAGCATGATGAGTAGGATTTTTAGATAAATTTATTACACTAGTATTATCACAATAAATTGGTGATTTTCAAATTGTTAATCCAAAATCTTTTAGGGTTTGTTGCATATAAATGACTTGAGAGCAAGCCAAAGCAGCAGAGATATATTCTGCTTCAGTTGTTGATAAAGAAACAGTGTTTTGCTTTTTACTAAACCATGAAACCAGATAATGCCCCAAAAATGATAAGTTCCACTTGTACTTTTTCGATCAGATTTGCAACCAGCATAGTCAGCATCACAATAAGAGACTAAATCAAATGAATCATTTTTAGGGTAAAATAAACCATAGTCAAAAGTATGTTTAACATATCTTATGATACGTTTCACAGCTTTTAAGTGAGTCTCTTTTGGTTGAGATTGGTATCTTGCACAGAGACAAACACTATGCATGATATCAGGTCTACTCGCAGTGATATAGAGTAGTGATCCAATCATTCCCCTATATAGTTTTTGATTTACATCTTTTGAAAGATCTTCTTTATTTAAAGTTTCATTGGTTGCCATGAGAGTGGGTTTTCCACTCGCAGTAGTCATACCAAATTTACTAACTAGATCCCTAGCATATTTTTCTTGACTAATAAAAATACCATTATCTAATTGTTTTATTTGTAAAACTAAGAAGAAAGTAAGTTCACCCATATGACTCATCTCAAACTCTTTTGTCATTATTTCAAAAAATTATTTATTCATTTCATGATTAGTTGAACCAAAAATAATATCATCTACATAAACTTGTACTAGTTGGATATCATTTTTATTTCTTTTAATGAAAAGAGTATTATCTACTTTACCAATTTCAAAATTTGATTGTAATAAAAAAGATCTTAGTCTGTCATACCATGCTCTAGGAGCTTGTTTCAGACCATATAGAGCTTTCTTAAGTTTGAAAACATGGTTTGGAAATTTTTCATCTTCAAAGAGTGGAGGTTGTTCAACATAAACTTCCTCTTTAACAAATCCATTTAGAAAAGCACTTTTAACATCCATTTGAAAAATTTGAAATTATTATAGTTTGCGAAAGCAAGAAGAATTCTAATGGCTTCTAATCTTCCTACGGGTGCAAAGGTTTCATCAAAATATATTCCTTCTTCTTGACAATAACCTTGTGCGACTAATCGAGCTTTATTTCTAACGACCTCACCTAGTTCATTCATTTTATTTTTATAAACCCATTTAGTTTCTATTATGGTTTTATCCTCGGGTCTAGGAACACGTTCCCAAACATCATTTCTGGTGAATTGATTCAGTTCTTCTTGCATAGCCAGAATCCATGAATCATCAGACGATGCTTCCTTTGGATTTTTAGGTTCAATAGATGATATAAAAGCTACATTACTCATGTTATTTAGTTGATTTCTAGTTCTAACAATAGATTCAATATCTCCTAGTATATTTTCTATAGGATGATCTTTTAAAAACTTAACCTTTTTATTTGAATGAATAAGATCATTATTTGTTTCAATTGATTCATTATTTAGGGTAGCAAAATCTTCTTCATCATTAATTTGTTCAACATCTTTGAAATTTTCATCAAACGAAACATGCATTGTTTCTTCAATGGTATTAGTTCTTAAATTGAAAAGTTTGTATGCTTTACTTCTATTAGAATATCCAATAAAGATCCCTTTGTCGCATTTAGGATCAAATTTATCCAAATTGTCTTTTGTATTTAGAATAAAACATTTACTTCCAAAGATTCTAAAATAAGATACCTTTGGTTTCTTCTTGTAAAGAAGTTCATAAGGTGTTTTATCAGTTAACGGTCTAATTAATATTCTATTCAAAATGTAGCAAGCTGTAGCGATTGTTTGGGCCCAAAAATATTTTTGTAAATTACTATCTGAAAGCATTGTTCTAGCACACTCATGAATCGTCCTATTTTTACGTTCTACCACTCCGTTTTGTTGTGGAGTTCTTGGAAAAGAGAAATTATGAGTTATTCTTTTTTTATTACAGAATCTTTCAAAATTTTCATTTTCAAATTCCCCACCGTGATCAATACGAACAGTTATAATTTTTAAAGAAAGTTGGTTTTGAAGACTTTTTGTAATTGAATTTGAGATGGACCAAACAAATCTAGAACAATCATCTACAATTACAAAGACATATTTATTGTGATTTATTAATTGAATTTGAGATGGACCAAACAAATCTAGATGAAGTAACTCAAGAGGTTTTGAAGTTGAAATCATATCTTTTAATTTGAAAGAACTCTTCCTAAGTTTTCCTAATTGACAAGCATCACATATACTATCTATTTTAAATTAATTCTAGGGGGACCTCTTATTATGTAAGGTTTAGAAAGTCTAGATAAGAGTTTAAAATTCAAATGACCAAATCTTTTATGCCAAATCCAATGGTCACTTGTATTAGCCAAAAGACATAGATTATCATTTGAGATTTTCACACTAAGAATATAAATATTTTTCTTCCTAATTCCTTCAATTATAATATTTGAATTATTATCTTCGATGTGACACTTATCTTTTTCAAATTTAATTTTGTATCCTTTATGGCAAAGTTGACTAATGCTAAGCAGATTGTGTTTCAGATTCTTAACTAATAAAACATTAGAAATAGTAGGAGTTTTAGAGTTACCGACATTGCCGATGCCAATCTCATATCCTTTTGAGTTGTCTCCAAAATTAACCAATCCTCCATCTTTATAAATAATATCATTCAGCATATCTAGATTACCAGTCATGTGTCTTGAACACCCACTATCAAGTATCCACTTATTCTTATTGATTTGCACAATTTGTCCATTGAGTATTGATTCTTCAAAGGCCATATAACATTTTTCTTTCTGCATAGAATACAAACTCGGTAGATAACTTGATTTTCTATAATAACTATACGCAGACTTATGAGACAATGATGATTTGAACAGTTTTAAACTATTGTTAACAAAATCCCCAAAAATAGCCATTTTAAAAACTTTTTCAAAATTCAGATTACGAAAACTTTGAAAACCTTGCTCTGATACCAAATGTGAGAAATGCGGATTACGAATCTTAAGGCTGGAATAACACTAGAGGGATGCGAATAGTGTTTTATGGATTTTTTAAATCTTTTTGAATTTTATTCAATTTAAACACCAACAAATGCAATTCACAAACACAGATATAATCACAGAATCGGACATAGATGCAAATACTAAATAAAAGCAGTAAAGGAAAGAACACACCAGGATTTTATACTGGTTCAGAGTTACCCTACATCCAGTCCCGTACAATCATACACATTTCTTATCAAAATAATCTCCCAAATTACACCCTCGGTTTCAAGGCTACGAGGTACACCCTCCTGTATTCGAGTCCAGGGCAAACTCTCTTGATTTAACCAGGCTACACTATCACCTAATTGATTTCCGGGGCTACGATCACACCCAATTTATTTCAAGGCTCAACCGCACCTCTTACTCAATAGTTTGTTTTACAAATGATTCTATAACTCTGAATAGCACTGAGATATTATGAAGAGAGTGGCAGAAAATCAAACAAGAGATAATAAAGTTTGATTCACTTGGTATTTCAGCAGAGTATAGTTTAGGATTCTTTAGAATAAATGTGGAAGATGAAGAGGAGAGAAAATAAATGAAATCTGGTAAAAATTCGTTTAGAACTTACTGGTATTTATAGTAGAGCAACAACCATATCTATTCGTGAAAGGATACGACGAATAGACACTTCTTTTGAAAATAAAATTTGAAAATAACGGACACCATGTCTACATTGGGGTTTGAGGGATGTTGACATGCTCAAGGCAAAATTGATGTTTTGATTTTCTTATTAAAATTGGTTTCTATAATTTGTTAAAACAATTTCTAAACTTTGTAAATATATTTGAATATAGTTTAAACATATAAAAGAGTTTAAAAAATAATTTTTTATATATATAATCTTAATCTATAAAGTGATTTAAAATCTGAGTATATAAATATTTTAAAGCTAAATATTTAAAACAAGAGATGGTTTAAAAACAAGGACAATTTTGATATCAAAATATTAAAAATGATAAAAATAGTTTTAAGGCTAAAATAATTCAAACAAGAGAGTTGTCTTTTTGAAAAGAAAGTTTTGAAAACATTTTTTTTAAAACAAGAGATATATTTTTGAACAACATTTTTATAAAATTAGTGGATATCAATATAGGACCACTATATGCTCCACTAGATATTGTCGTGGGTTCCATCCCACTAGGGTTCCATCCATTTAACAGGCTCGAAGTGGATTCCATTCCATGAATAAATTTCGAATAAAGATGTAAGTGCTTTCAAGAAGTTTTAACATAATTCTAGACTAACTACATTATCTTGTACTGTTTGAAATCTTGAACTCTTGATAACTTGATTTCTTGATACTCACGAGTCTTCAATCTTGATATCTTCGATCTTTAAATTCATCAGTCTTGTATCTCTATACTATACAGTCTTCATTCTTGGTACCTGCATGTTTATATTCTGCATATACATATATATATCTAAACCATAACATTAGTATTTATATTTTATAACAAGTCCTAAGGTTGTTGTCATCAAAACCATCATCTCAAGGACTAACACTCCAGCACACTTATGATCGAAAAATGGAGAAGTTGGATGTGACAATTTTGTACTTCTATGTCAATTCTTTGCTGCATCAAGAAAGCCTCAACTATCTTGGCCCGAAGTTTCCATGCATTCTTGCCCTCGTCTGGGAGGAAATCTTGTTTCGTTTCGCCGACAGCGGCGATATTTACTCCGATCAAGAGTTGCGAGATGCCTATCTTAACGATGAATCCAAGGCAGCGTTGCTTGAGGGCCAGGAGAACCTCCGGGTCGAACTTGAGAGGGAGATTGTCGATGCTGCCTTGATGTCTGCCATTGACTTGCTTACCCGGCCTTCTTCCTCCGGCGGAGGTGAGCCATCAAGGCAACTCCACGACCAACCGGATGAGTTTAGGACTTGATATTGTTCCTCATGTGGTGGAGCCCTCAAAAGAAGGCGAAGGAGATGAGTTTGAGGTTGCCGTTCATGATCCTTTGTAACGACCCGTAAAATTTTAATAATTTTATTTGTTTTAATAATATATTTAATTGAAATTTTGTGAAATTTTAAACGATAAAATTTTGAAATTTAAATTTGATATTTGGAATGCGTCTAGTTAAACATAACAGCTGGTAAATTTTCATCAGAAATATAAAAGTTTATTTTCTTATGCAAATTTATTTCAATTTAAATCAGTTAAAATCGATGGTAATAAAATGTTTTCCAAACCTGAATATTTTTATATAGAAAATTTGTAAATCATCTTCTGAGTGAGACGTCCTATTTTGTTTCATCAAATTTGGACTGCTATTGCTCCGTTTATCTTAATTCTGGCATATTAGCAGCATTTTCGGTACCGATTATCAACTTTTGGTCAGATGATCGTACCACTGATATCTGTATACCGTTTTGATCATCTTGTCGTGCTGATCTCTGCGGTATATTCAATTCTATGTTTTGAAGTTCGGTTCGCAGTGGGATCGATAAAACAATTTGCAGTATCGGTTCGGTTTCGAGCATTTCAAATTTCTTGGGACCATTTAATTTCCACCGTATATCAATCCAATAGCCACCAACCATTTATATTCTCAGAAATTCAGTTTTAGGCTTTTGTTATTCCAGAGTTGTTTGCCCTTTCATTTCCGATCACGTTACTTCTAATATGTAGATTTATATTATATTTATTAAACCTTTTATATTTTACTTTCTGCAACTTGTTTTTCTTTCTGCTTCCCCACCACTTTCCCCTTCTCTTTGCTCGGCCTCCAGGAACCCACCCTCATCGTTGCCTCACCTGCATGCTTGCCCTTCCACTTTGGCTCACGCAACCCTTCCTCCTTCAATCGATTCACCCTCCGCAAGCTTCTCCCTCCACCACACATGAACCCAAGCCACAACCGAGTGCAACATCAACCGAAGGCTATTCCCTTCTAGATCCATGTCGCAAGCATCGCCTCCTCTACCTGACTCGCAACCCAAGGCTGAGGACAACATGCACCCCTTGCCTGCTAGCAGCTCACGCAAGTTTTCTCCCCTCAACCTTATGCTTTATACTAGGTATGTGTGTGTGTATATATATATATATCATATTATATATTTAGATTTGTTTCATTTTTTTATTTTGTATTTTGTTTTTCTATTTAAATTAATATTGTGTTATGTATATTATACAGATATTTCGATTGTTATTTTACTTAATATAATATATATATGATTTCGATAAAGCTGTTTATATCTGTTTGTAGTTATAGTACGTTAGTCTTCATGATTTGATAATTTATATATAATAGTAATTTATAATATGTTAGTTTATACAAATTTTATAACAGGTCATATAAGTTTACAACATGCCTGGTTACATTGGTATAAAGTTGTTTGTTTATAAGGTATAAGTTTGTATTGTTTTATAATAAATATTGTTAAATATATATACCTAATAGGTATTATGTTATAATAGACTTCAAGAGTAAATGTTGTAAAATGACTGATAGTTATATATGTTGATGCAGTATATATAATGTATATATATTAGATATTAGTATATATAACAGTTTGTATGGTTTAAGTATATATATTTATATAACAGTTTCTATATATTTTGTATATTCAGTTATAAGATATCTTAGTTTATATTTCAGCTATATATACATTATATTTTAAAGTATGATATATATATATATATGTTTCGGCTGCATTTGTTAAGGCATATATGGTACAGGTTGGTGTATAGATTTGTTAGTATATATAATATATTGTTGTGAGTAATTTTGTAGGCTATATATATATATATTATAAGAGATGTAAATATAATTTTCTATTAGTCTACATTTTGTTTTTCCTTGGAAACTAGTACTATATTTGTTTAAGTTAAAAAGAAGAAGTACTGTATATATTTTTCTACTTGGTTTAAGAACTGATTCATGTGTTGTGTATTAGTATACATTTATTGGTTTTCAAATTTATATATGGAGACTTTGGTTTATGGGATTGATAAAAATATAAATTTGAAATTTATGTTTTGATTGATTTTGAATATATATATCTAAATATTGATTCTAAATATAATAATAAATATATTTAAAAATATGTTTATATTTAATAATGTGATCTTGAGGTATATATAGGATGTTGATTCTTAAACTATATATATATATATTGATATTTTGATTATAAGAAATATATATAGACAATTTTGAAGAATAAAATATAAATATTTTGATCCTTATATATATATATAAAAGCTTACTTATGTATTAAATATTGATTTTGGAATTTTTTATATTATTATTAATAATTGTCTCAAACTAAAATATTGAAAATATAATAACGATGTATTTATTTTTGTTTATATGAAAACTAATTCTGATTTGTTATCATCGTTTTCCCATTTATCAGCTTTGTCCATGTTGCCTCTTTTCTTCATCGCATCGTGTCCATCTAGCTTTGCTTTGGAAGTCGTGCTTGCATTGCATAACTCAATTACTTTGTCTATCCTCTCTAACCTCGAAAGGTGAGCAATCACTCACGATTAACATTTACATTTATTAAATTTGATTTCAATTGAAACTTCAATTGAAATAGGCTGTTGCAAGTTATTTACATTGTTATATATATGCCATTATCCGTATCTGTTCACCTATGACATCTGGCACACTTATCTGTTATTTATATTGATGATATATGCCTGTTACTGATTGTTATATTATTATCATATCTGTTATCACTCTGCAAGTTCCCTGTTAGTATAGAATTCACTATGGGTTGAAATGATACATACCCGAACGATCTGTAGAATAGGAGAAAATCGTTATGGGTTGAAATGATAAACCCAGGCGATTTTCATTTGAATTGAATTTGGGATTGCGGGTTGAAATGATATATACCCGTATATATATTTAAACCGTGGATTGAAATGACAAATATCTGTATCACTTGACCATAGGATAGAAAATTATATACAAACACTGTTGGTCTATATATATAAATTTTTTTTGAAAATGATTTCTATGGTTTTGAAAAGAAATATATGGTTTTAATAAATATTGATTTTAAAGATTTAATAAAGTTGATTTAGTAAAGTTGATTTAATCAATATAAAATATGTTAAGTATTTATGTAAAATTTATATTTTCAAATATAGAGTTTATAATGTTTCAGGTTGAAAGATAAATTTGAAATTGATTTGGAATTTTAATTATTTAAGAAGTATACTTAAATAAGTGATTTGGAATTTATTGAATTTGAAATTTTAAAGATGTGTTTTACAACTTGAAATTGATTAAAGGTGACTTAAATGGATATTTCAAACTTATATAAATTTAAATGGGATATTTTGTTTATTTAAATTTGTAAATTGAAGTTGTATTTAAATGATATTGAAATGATTAAGAAAATATTTCAAAAACTAAATAATAATAAAGTGAATTTGATATATATATATATATATATATATATATATATATATAAAATTATCAAATTTAGTTTTGGAAATGTGGAATATTTAAAGCTTTGAAATATATTGAAATTTAATGGTTTATTTTGTGTTTCAAATTTGTATTTGAAATCAATATAATTCGAAATGATTTATTGAGAAATTGAATTGATTTGAAATTTATGAATTGAGATTGAATTAAGTTGAATTTGAAAGTCGAGTTGATTTGAATCGATTTGTGAATTTGTGGAAACTATCTTTATTATATAAAGTATTTTAAATTATTATTAAAACTATTTTTATATTATTTTATAAACTATATTTTTAATATAAACTATTTTTAATATAAACTATTTTTAATATAAACAATTCTAATATAAACTACTTTAATATAAACTATTTTAATATACTAATTATTTTATTTTAAACTATTTTAACTTATAAATATTTTATGAAAACTATTTTATTTTATATAAACTATTTTTATTTATAAACTATTTTATTATATATACTAATTTTAATATCTAAATGGTTAAAGGAAAGTGTTATGATTCAAAGTGTTATGATTTCCAAAGTTATGAATTTCAATGTATTATGATTTTCCAAAGTATTATTATTTCAAATTGTTTTGGTTTCAAAAGTGTTATAGCTTTGAAAGTACTATGATTTTGGAAGTGGATGTATTTGAAATGGAAATGATATCGTATTGATTTGGTTTTTGAAATGGAAATGATATTTTGGTTTTGAAGTATAAACTATTTTGAAATGACCACGGTGTTATAATAACGTTTGGGTTGTTAAAGAGACCGGGATCGGATATGGGCATACTCTCTGTCGATACCGAAAACCAGTTTAACAACTGTGTACGCGGTGGAGATTCCAGAATGAAGTAGGATGGTGGCGACGATCCTAACGGTATATACGTGGACCCAACTCCCGTGAGTTGGCATAAGGTGGCTGAAACAGGAGCGATTCCGAGCCAATGAGGTAGCTCCTCTGATTGGACACACTCCATCGTATGCCATTCTATTACTCAGTGATTGTTTTGGTGCGCACCCTTTGATATTTTTTGGGAGTGTGGCTTGAGGTGGGCGGTAGTGGCTGCTATGCGTTACGACCAGTCTGGATGCGTAATTGGTATATCTACCTTGGCATTGCCTAGTTGTGCCGTGTCACCTACCGTAGCGTGCTTTACTACGAGTTTGTTTTATACCATACCTATGGAGTGCCCTCTGACGACGCCCATTACGGGGGAGATTACGGTACTGTATAGACTATGGGAATATATAAAATGTGTTAAGGGGGATATGGGTAATGCCTTAACGCTATTTTAATAGTTTACTTTACTTTAGACATATTATAATAGCGTATATTACTACATAGTAGATAGTTTAACGGATCCTTAGAGGATGGTTATCCCAAACATCCTTTGAGTTACTTGTATTTCAGTTGATATTTCACTTGAGTTGGATTTATTGATATAAGAATGTTAATCCTGACTCAAGTGTTTTGTGTTTTGCTTTACGCTCGGGTCAGACTGAGTGATACATCATTTGAGACTCACCTTTGGAGTTGGAGCTTCGTTTGGAGATCCAGTTATCTATCCAGCTTTCAGTTATTCAGTTGATTCCAGTGATGTATTCAGATCTTGTATTTGACTATTGTATTGAGACATCTATGCATTCGTGACTTCTGTTGTATCTTGTTTAACTCTGAGGTTTATCAATATAGTAGCTTCATGAACTGCTATTCTTTTATTTCCGCTACTTATTGTTATATTACTCTGTGTCTGTGATTCTGTGATTATTTATTTACTGTATATGCTGAGTTTTGCCAAATTTAAATTAACAATCTGATATTTTGAGCAATTCAAATCCGACATGTATGGATGCGAATGGTTAAAAATTTCAGGATGTTACATGTGGTATCAGAGTTCTGGTTTTAGGCAAAACTCAACATATAGAGTAAAATTCAATTACAGAATCACTTTCGTTCGAGCTTGAATTCCTTCTTCTTTGACTCGGTTTCTTTGAATTTTGGAACGTTCCCTTCGGTTCCAAAGTCCATTCGTGTCTCCCCTATTCGTGTCTTTTTGATTCTGGAGTATCCCATAACTCCACTTCGAATGATTTCTATAATAAATCGGCTGTCTCGCCAATCTCTGAATGATTTGTAAAGGGGTGAAACTCCTTTACAATAAGCATTGATTCACCGGAGATTTTGTATCGTCGGTTTACGATGCTGTTATCTTTTGTTATGCTCGAATTATATTCTCTTCTGTTCGGAGATCGATTTGCCTCAGAAGTCTACATCGATCTTATTCTTGAAGTCACGGTTGACCCGGCTAAGGTCGCCCACGATTTATATAAATCTATCCATCTTTTTATTTTGTTATTTAATCATCTTATCTCCCTTTCGAGCCTACCTTCTAGTCGAATTCTTTTGGTTAGGATCCCTCTATATTTGGACCTCTATCCTTGTTTTGAAATCCATTCTGGAATCATCGAGTGAGGGAGTGTATTTGTATTTGTATTAATATTAAAATGTTTTATATATTGTGTTGTTTGAGTTGTTGATGTTGATTTGGGTTTTTGATCGATTCGTCTGATCAACGCTATCGATGAGATTTCCAAAACACTTGAACAGAGCAAACTGACACAATATTATTTTCAAATTTGGTAAACGAAATAAATTTGTATGACTATATTATAAATATATAAGTAGATTTTTTCTAGAATTTAATAGTTAATTAAATGGGTTGTTTGAATGATAATATTTGATTATCATTTATTGTTCTAAATGAATTTATAAACATGGATTATAAACTGATTTGGAATTGAAATGAATTTAAATTAAGAATTTGAGAATTTAATTTCCAATGATTTCAAACTTTGGTTTTAAAGTTTTAAAATGCATATTATTTAAAGTATTTTCAAATAGAAGTCGTTTCCAAGGGAATTTTAAATGTTTAAATCAGTACTCTTCTCTTTTGTCGCTGAAAAATAATTTCGATGATGATTGCAGCATCATCGACATTCATTTTCGAGTTTCAAACTGGAGAGCCCATTGTGTAGCTTTGCTACAGTTTTGTTTGGAAATTTAACTGATTTAAATTCCTAAAGTATGGCTTGATGTATAATATATATTGGTATATGATTATTTTGATATATAATATATATATGTATATATATTTATTTCTAAATTGTTTGAAGTTAATCGGAAATTTAATTCTTAAATTTTTTGTTAAAGGATGATTTCAATTATAAATAAAGCTAAAATTTTTGGATAAATTTAACTTGAAATAACTAAATTTTAAAATTTTACTTGTATAATACTCAATTTCATTCTAATATAACTTACCTAAATTATTCAGAAGTTGTATGTAATTGGATAATATATAATATAAAATGATTTTATAAATAAAATTTGATGGTTATAATAAATGTTATACACTTAATTTTGATTATAAAAATGTTAATAGAGATGAATAGAATAATAAGTTGATTGAATAATAAATGAGATAAATAAAATAAATTTTGTTTTGAAGAAATTAATAAATTGAAATTAGACCAACTTATTGAAATACCTTGAATTTAAAATCAATTATTGAATATTAATTAATTTAAATTGAAATCTATATGGTTTTAAATTAATTGTTTTATCTTGTTTTAAATCTATTTCTTTCTGGTTGTTTCTATTCTCCTACCTCCTTCCTTTTCGAGGACGAAATGTTTTGAGTAGGGGAGAGTGTAACGACCCATAAAATTTTAATAATTTTATTTGTTTTAATAATATATTTAATTGAAATTTTGTGAAATTTTAAACGATAAAATTTTGAAATTTAAATTTGATATTTGGAATGCGTCTAGTTAAACATAACAACTGGTAAATTTTAACAGATAATATGAAAGTTTATTTTCTTGTGCAAATTTATTTCAATTTAAATCAGTTAAAATCGATGGTAATAAACTATTTTCCAAATCTGAATATTTTTATATAGAAAATTTGTAAATCATCTTCTGAGTGAGACGTCCTATTTCGTTTCATCAAATTTGGACTGTTATTGCTCCGTTTATCTTAATTCTGGCATATTAGCAGCATTTTCAGTACCGATTATCAACTTTTGGTCAGATGATCGTACCACTGATATCTATATACCGTTTTGATCGTGTAACGACTCAAAATTTTTAATGGTTTTAATAACGTAATTAACTGAATTTTTTTGAAATTTTAAATAATAAAATTTTGAATTGAAAATTTAATATTTGTAATACATCGATTTAGACATAGCAAATGGTAAATTTTCATCTAAAGATATGGAAGTTATTTTCTTATGTAATTTTATTTTAAATCAGTTAATAACAGTTGAATTTAAAAGTGTTCTGAAACCTAAATATGTCAACATGAGAAAATTTATTTAAAACACTTTGAATAAGACTGCGTAATTCGTTTCGCAAATTTCGGACGTTTCTAGCTCCGTTTGGATTTTTCCGTACGGAATAGCAACGTATATCGGTGTCCGTATCAACTTTTGATCAGATGATCCTGTCACTAATATCTGTATACCGTTTTGATCGTTTCGTCGTGCTGATCTCTACGGTATATTCATTTCTGTATTTTGAGGTCCGGCACACGACGGAAACAATAAAATGTTCGTTGTATCGGACCATAAATCGTGACTAAGCCACTAATTGCTTTAATAATTTTTCCGGAATCAATGCTTCTGACCGTTGCTATTTCTTTGCTTGACCTTCACTGTTCCCGCGGTTCCACTGTTCACTTTATCACAGTGCTGACTCCTCTGTCCCTATTTCTATTTACTGTAACCGGTGTCTTTTCCCTTCTGCTTTATACTTCTACGTTTCAAATATAAATAAAGTTTATATAATATTAAGCTTGATTTACTCTTGCTGTAACCTCATTCTCGTCCCCTTCCTTTTATTTTTTTTGCCTTCCTCTTATCTTGCCTGAACAAGCCTATTCCTTCTTCCTCCCTATTGAACCTTGCTCTTTGTTTTTCAATGCCGAAGCCACCAATAACCGCCACTTCCAAGGCCTCTCTCTCTCCCCTAGTCTACTTCCTTCATTTTTGCAAGCCCTCCTCTCCCCTGTTCACCGCCGCACCACCGCACCACCGCCTCCCACTTTCCCACCTGCTCACGTCCGAGAATCGGCAGCTAGCTTTCACAAGCACGACAACCCAATAGCCGAGCCTCCACCTTGTTGTTTTTCCAACTTTAGTGAGCAGCCGCATATATTTAGGTATGTAAATATATATTTATGTACAAGATTTATAGCAGTTTGTAGGTTATTCAAAACATATGTTATTAGTATATATATGGATCTGACAGTATTATATATAAGTATAGTAAAATACAATTGGATGTTTATATTAAATATGAAATTTTGAATATGAAATCTGTAATTATATATATAAGTTTATAAACGATGTATTTATTTTACTTTGGTTCGAGTATATACTGTACACGGTATTTATATATATTGTTTATTAATAATGTACGTTACAGCTATATATATAGGTAAGCTACTTGTTTACATATAATATGTTTCTGTATATTTATATCTTACTTCAGGTTACTATATATATATTAGTGTTCTATACATATTATATTATATTATAAAGAAGTATGTATGTGGTTATGAAAGTTGTTTATACATTATTTTAGTTGATCTAATAGTCAATATGAAGACAGTATAATTATACAGTATAGATATTTTGATATTCAAGGACCGACTTTCATATAATTTTAATAGAAGTACGGTGTACATATGAAGTTGTAAAGGTATATATATTTTTATATGTCAAGGTTTTGAAGTTTTGTTATATATATTAAAAAGTTTGTACAAGTTGTTAGTTATCTACATGCTATATATATATATCATATAAGTTACCGTCGTGCATATATATACCAGTTTATATAAGTTTCAATTCTATTATACATTAGTGATATACGAATATATGAGAAAAAAAATGTATAGTTTGTATAGCTTATATGGTATACATATGTTTGTTTGTATAACTGCATTTTGGGTTTGTTTAAATGTATATATATGTGTCAGTATATACGTGTTTAAGTGTGTGTATATTATATGATTTATATATATATATATTTTAAAGTTATTCTTTCATATAAATATATTAGTTTATATATATATTATATTATATTAGTTTTATGAAGTAAAATTGTTTCCTTACGCAATTTGCTGCGGTATATAAAGATGCATATGTAAAATTTTATACTAGCATATATATTGTTATACATGTTATGAAAAACAATGTATATTTTTATAAGTCTACTATTGTTAGTATAGCACTATATTTATATATTGGTTACAGTGTTTTCTGAAAGTATATATATAAGCAACTTTGTTTCAGGTTATAAATGTTAGTTATATAAATTTGGTTGAAGATTTCTTTTATAAGTTGGTATATATATATATATATGATCTGGTGGGTGATGTTAGTAGTTAAATATATATATATATATATAAATATTTATTTCAAATTTTATTATGTAGATATGTTGTTATATAAGTGTTTTACTTAAACAATGATTTTGATGTATATATATAAATAATAAGTTTAATATGTGTTTAAATTAATATTGATTTGAAATTTAATATAGATATATTCTGTTTCTATTTAAATGATTCTGATTTATTTCATTGATCCTTATCTATCAGCTTTGTCGTCAAATTCGCACCAATCTTACCTTGCTGTGGAATTCGTGCTTGAAATCGTAACTCATTCTATCATCGAATCTCTCTAGCCTCGGAAGGTGAGCAATCACTCACAATTTACGTTCTTATATTTATCAAATTTGATTTCAATTGAAACGTCAATTGAAATATGCTGTTGTTAGTCATTTATATTGCTATATATATGCTGTTATCTATATCCGTTCACCTGTGACATCTGACACCATTATCTGTTATTTATATTGATGATATATGCCTGTTATGTTATTATCATATCTGTTTCACTCTGCAAGTTCCCTATTAGTATAGAATTCACTATGGGTTGAAATGATACATACCCGAACGATCTGTAGAATAGGGAAAAATCGTTATGGGTTGAAATGATAAACCCAAGCGATTTTCATTGAATTGAATTTGGGATTGCGGGTTGAAATGATATATACCCGTATATATTTAAATTATGGATTGAAATGATAAATATCTGTATCACTTAACCATAGTATAGAAACTATATACAAACACCGTTGGTATATATATATATAAAAATATTTTGAAATGTATTTTCTATGGTTTGAAAGGAAATATATATGGTTTATTTAAATTTGAAAATATCATATATATGAATAAGTTTTAATATAAAATAGAAGATTGAATAATAAGCTTTAAATTTAGTAAAGTTTAAGTTAAGTAAATCACAATATGTTTAAGTATCTATTTAAAAATTTAATTTAAAAATAGATTTATAATGATTCTATAAGTTAAAGGTTGAAAGGATAAATTTGAATTCATTCGAAATTGTATTTACGTAAGAATTTTGTTTAATTAAATTGATTTGAAACTTATTGAATTGGAGGGTTTTAAATATGATTTTATAACTTGATTTTGATTTAAAGTGATTAATTGGATATTTCAAGTTTTAAATAAAGCGAATGAATATTTAGTTTAATGTAATTTAAGGTTATTTAAATGATAATGGATTTATTAAGTGAATATTTCAAAACTAAATAATAATGAAGTTAAAACAAGATATATATGAAATTATCAATTTAGCTTTGAAAGTGTTATAATTTGGAAGTATATATATATATTTGAAATGAAAATGATATTTTGGTTTTGAAGTATAAATTATTTTGAAATGACCACGGTGTTATAATGACGATTAGTTGTTAATAGTGTATATTTCTACATTGTAGATAATTCCACGGATCCTTAGAGGATGGTTATCCCAAACATCCTTTAAGTTACTTGTATTTCAATTGATATTTCACTTGAGTTGGATTTATTGATATAAGAATGTTAATACTGACTCGAGTGTTTTGTGTTTTGCTTTACGCTCGGGTCAGACTGAGTGACACAGCATCTGAGACTCACCTTTGAAGTTTGGAGCTTCGCTTAGAGATCCAACTATCGATTCAGTTTTAGCTTCTCCAGTTGACTTGTTCAGAGATGTCATCAGTCTGTATTTGAGATATTCTATTGTATTTTATTTCAAACTCTGTTGTTTATATAGTAGCTTCATGAACTACTATTTATCTATTCCGCTGCATTATTATATTACTCTGTGTCTGTGATTCTGGGATTGATTTATTTACTATATATGCTGAGTTTTACCAAATATAAATTACAATCTGATATTTTGAGCAATTCAAGTCCGACATGTGTGGATGCAAATGGTTGAAAATATCCGGTCGTTACAGTTGGTATCAGAGCCAGGTTTTAGGCAAAACTCAGCATATGGGGTAGATCTAATTACATAATTACTTTCGTTCGAGCTTGAATTCCTTCTCTTTGATTCGGATTCCTTTGAATTTTGAAACGCTCCCACTTGTTCTGAAATCCATTCTTGTCTCTCCCTATTTGTATTCTTTTGATTCTGGAATATCCCATAACTCCACTTCGAATGATCTCTATAAAAATCGGCGATCCCGCCAATCTTTGAATGATTTGTAAAGGGGTGAAACTCCTTTACAACCGGCATCGATTCACCGGAGATTTCTATACCCTCGCTCTAGATGCTGCTATCTCTTGTTATGCCGAATTCTATCTCTGGCGATCGAATGTTGATTTGCCTTAGAATTCCGCATCGAATGTATTCCTGAAGTCACAGTTGACCTGGTTAAGGTCGCCCGCGATTTATCCATCTTCTATTTTGAAATTTAAATTATCTCATCTTCGATCGAGCCTATCTTCGAATCAGAATTCTATTTGATTAGAGTTCCTCTAATTTGAATCTTTATCCTTGTTTGGAATCCATTCTTGAATCATCCTTTGAAAAATCGTGTTTGTTTGTATTTTTAGAAATTATTTTATATACCGAAATTATTATTTTGGTAAGTATGATTATATTCTATATAAAAGTGGAAATGTTTTCGATAAGGATTATATACCTTTTAAAAACGAGAATTTGAAGTTTCAAAAGGATTTGAAATTTTGAAAATTTTATAAGAAATTGATTTATATAAAGATGATTTATAACTGAAGGCTTTTAAATTGGAAATTTGAGAGAGTGAATTCCGGTATTTAGAAATTGGTTTTAAAATTTTGAAAATATATAATAATACGATTTGAAAGTATTTTCCGAATAAGAAATGTTTCAAATGACTTCAAATGAGTTCCAATGATTTCGAAGAAATTTCAAAGAAGTTTTCAAGAAAATAGAAGTCCAGAACTCACCTATGTCGCTGGAGAATAATTTCGGTGATGAGTGCACGCATCATCGACATTGATTCTCGAGTTTCAGAGTGGGGGATAGGCCACTTTGGTAGCTTTGCTATGCGATTGATTTTGTGAAACCAATTTGGATTTCAAATTCCATAGTATGTTTTGATATTCGAAAGATATATGTATATATATTTGAAACGATTTGAAGTGAGCCCGATGTTCAGTCCTCAAGTTTTGGATTTGATTTGGTATAACTCTATCTTTTGGAATTGATTTACTGATTTGTTGATGATTTCCAACTCTTGGATGTGAATATGATTTCTCCGACTATTGCGAATGTTCGAACACTTCCAAATCAAGGTTTAAATTTTTCATTTTTCAAAGCTAAGTAATTTTGAAAAGTATAAATTATTTGATAAAGTATATAAGTTAGTCTTGTATGTGTAAAGTATGAAGTAATATGATTTAAATAAGTGGGAAACTGTTTTGTTAAGTAAATGAATAAGACTATTTTGAATTATACTAATATGAAATTTAGTTTTTAAAAATATTTTGAATAAAATTTAGTTTTAAATGTTTTAAATTAGTAACATCTTTTATAAAACTATATATATAACAAGTTGGAATAGATACATAAGTTGTACGTATACTGTTTTATTCGCATAATTAATTTGATCCAGGTTTGAGTACACAAGTTCGAGGTGAATTACACCATTTCGTGTTAGGATTTTTCATTTGATTCTTGATGGCGAATATTTGATATGGATTTTGGGCTTGATTCTAGAATTCTCTATCATAGTATATGGCTATGCAAGGAGGCTGATGGCTTCTAGTCGAGAAACCATATCGAAGTCCGCATTAGGGAAGTCGAATGGACAATACTAGTTCGAAAGCGAACTTGTGCGGTCGAGCGAGTGATCGAATGTGATGTTGCGAAGTGATGACATATATACATCTTATCTTCTAATATCATTGATATACTTTGACGCTGAAATTGGAAGTTGTTGGGTTGGATATCTTTGTAATTTAATTGGAATTTTTCTTTTATGCAAAACTACTATCAATTTAAAACCATTTTTCAAAACTATTTTTCTTTTATTTTTCTTAAACAAACTATTTTATTCTATTTTACATACAAACTATTTTACAAACTATTGTATTTACAAAACTATTTTACAAACTATTTTATATACAAAACTATTCTAAATTCAAAACCTTTTATAAAGCAAAGATGTTCAATCCTATATGGCTCTTCATACAGCGTAATTGATTTTGGAAAATTTTGATTCTGATATAAGATAGACCTTATGTAAATATAAGATGATTTTGAAAACCATTGATTTTGGAAATGAATTGTTTGATTTAAATTATATTGATTTAGAAACTTGGATTATTCTCCAAACCTATTATTTTGGAAACTTTGAAACTGAAGATATTTAAATTGAGAAGAAATAATTTGGTGGAATTGTATATGATTTTGAAACTGAACTGATATTGAAACGAATTGAATTAAGAACCTTATTTTACTAAATACTTGATTTGGGAGTTATCGAACTTATATAAAGCTGATTTGTATAAGTATGATGTTGATTTGAAACTATTGATTTGGAAAGGTACTCAATTTGAAAAGTTAAATCTTATATAATCAAAGTCTATATAAGTGTGATTTGCTATACTCTTGATTTTGGAAAGTATTTGATTTGAAATGAAATCTTATATATAATGGACTTTATATAAGTATGATATTTGAAATTGATTTGAAAAGGTACTATATGATACATATTTTCGAAGTAAAGATATGGAAAGTGCCTTCTGCTTGATATCCGCTTTGTGGCCACATTATGGATTCATTCTATCGATATTATTTTCTCTGATTTGGGTTTTCTGGATATAATACTCGAGTATCCATCGAATTCCATGGCGTTACCCATAGTCTTACGAACTCGACTGCATAGCGTAATTCGCAGGGTCGAGATGGCCTAAGGGTATGGATGTTTCCTGGGAGATCCAGGCATAACCATTGTGTATCTGCGATCTATGGTCGTTTTAGTAGCGTAATCCGCAGGGCCGAGACGAATTACGGGTACAGATGTTTCCTGGGGGATCCAGGCGTAACCATTGTGTATCTGCGGTCTACTAGTCATCATGGCGTAATTCGCAGGGCTGAGATAGCTTACGGATACGGATGTTTCCTGGGAGATCCAGGCGTAACCATTGTGTATCTGCGATCCATGATTCGACATGATTTGGTTGATTTGTTTGGATTGTACTTTCCATATCTGTTTTAAAAGTTTTTCTAGTATTTTCACGGGGTGTCGAAACAAGTCTACTAAGTACCTGGAGAATTCTAGCTTTGCGCCTGATCAACGCATGACGAGAGTCTGCAGGAACGAGAATAAACTTGTTGAGACATCGAGGTATAAAAGTATTTTCGAAAGGAAAATTTGTTTCAATATAAAGGTTATTACAAAAGTATTTTTTTTCTTTCAACAAAGGAATTCTGTATTAATATTTGAAATTGAAATTCTTATGGATCTAAATTAATTATTCGTGCCCAATACTATTCTTTTGAATCTACCTTATCTGCTCAGCTTTATTTATTCACCTATATTCTGTTTTTCCGAATCTACCTTCTTTTCTCTTTTTGAATATATCCTTTTAAAATATTGTTTATTTATGTACTACATGGTTTAATAGTAAATTATAAGTGTTATAAATATTTTAGAAGTTTTAATTAAATGGAACATATTTAAAGTAAGTGATTATTGATTTATTAATAATATTTGAAAAGTATCTTGAGATAAAATTAATAAATTTATGAATTATGTATTTAATGTTTTCAATAGCTTCTTTGTAAATATAAGTAATGATATAAATAATTGTTTCCAAATAGTTTTCATATATTTATAAAGGTGTTATTTAAACATATAAATAATATTTATAAGGGAAGCAAGAAATTTTACAAATGGGTTTTTGAAAAGTTTTAAAGTATTAAATATAATTGAACTGCAAATGAATATGAATATTTCAAGTAAAATTTATATAGTTTTAAATTAATTGTTTACCTTGTCTTTCAATCTACTTTCTTTCTGGTTGTTACTATTCTCCTACCTTTTTCCTTTTTGGGGACTAAAAGTTTTGAGTGGGGGAGAGTGTAACGACCCATTATTTTTAATGGTTTTAATAACGTAATTAACTGAATTTTATTGAAATTTCAAATAATAAAATTTTGAATTGAATTTGTAATACGTCGATTTAGACATAGTAAATGGTAAATTTTCATCTAAAAATATGGAAGTTATTTTATTGTGTAATTTTATTTTAAATCAGTTAATAATAGTTGAATTTAAAAGTGTTCTGAAACCTAAATATGTCAACATGAGAAAATTTATTTAGAACTCTGAATAAGATTGCGTAATTCGTTTCGCAAATTTCGGACGTTTCTAGCTCCGTTTGGATTTTTCCGTACGGAATAGCAACGTATATCGATGTCCGTATCGACTTTTGATCGGATGATCCTGTCACTAATATCTGTATACCGTTTTGATCGTCTCGTCGTGCTGATCTCTGCGGTATATTCATTTCTGTATTTTGAGGTCCAGTACACGAAAGAAACAATAAAATGTTCGTTGTATCAGTACCATAATCGTGACTAAGCTATTAATTGCTTTAATAATTTTTCTAGAATCAATGCTTTTGACCGTTGCTATTTCTTTGCTTGACCTTCATTGTTCCCGCGGTTCCACTGTTCACTTTATCACAGTGCTGACTCCTCTGTCCCTATTTCTATTTACTGTAATCGGTGTCTTATCCCTTCTGCTTTATACTTCTACGTTTCAAATATAAATAAAGCTTATATAATATTAAGCTTGATTTACTCTTGTTGTAACCTCATTCTCGTCCCCTTCCTTTTATTCTTTTTGCATTCCACTTATCTTGCCTGAACAAGCCTATTCCTTCTTCCTCCCTGTTGAACCTTGCTCTTTGTTTTTCAATGTTGAAGCCACCAATAACCGCCACTTCCAAGGCTTCTCTCTCTCCCCTAGTCTTCTTCCTTCATCTTTGCAAGCCCTCCTCTCCCCTGTTCCCCGCCGCACCACCGCCTCCCACTTTCCCACCTGCTCACGTCCGAGAATCGGCAGCTAGCTTTCACAAGCACGACAACCCAATAGCCGAGCATCCACCTTGTTGTTTTTTTCCAACTTCAGTGAGCAGCCGTATATATTTAGGTATGTAAATATATATTTATGTACAAGATTTATAGCAGTTTGTAGGTTGTTCAAAACATATGTTATTAGTATATATATGGATCTGACAGTATTATATATAAGTATAGTAAAATACAATTGGATGTTTATATTAAATATGAAATTTTGAATATGAAATCTGTCATTATATATATATATAAGTATATAAACGATATATTTATTTTACTTTGGTTCGAGTATATACTGTACACAGTATTTATATATATTATTTATTAATAATGTACGTTACAGCTATATATATAGTAAGCTACTTGTTTACATATAATATGTTTCTGTATATTTATATCTTACTTCAGGTTACTATATATATATTAGTGTTCTATACATATTATATTATAAAGAAGTATGTATGTGGTTATGAAAGTTGTTTATACATTGTTTTAGTTGATCTAATAGTCAATATGAAGACAGTATAATTATACAGTATAGATATTTTGATATTCGAGGACCGACTTTCATATAATTTTAATAGAAGCACGGTGTACATATGAAGTTGTAAAGGTATATATATTTTTATATGTCAAGGTTTTGAAGTTTTGTTATATATATTAAAAAGTTTGTACAAGTTGTTAGTTATCTACATGCTATATATATCATATAAGTTACTGTCGTGTATATATATACACCAGTTTATATAAGTTTCAATTCTATTATACATTAGTGATATACGAATATATGAGAAAAAATATGTATAGTTTGTATAGCTTATATGGTATACATATGTTTGTTTGTATAACTGCATTTTGGGTTTGTTTAAATGTATATATATGTGTCAGTATATACATGTTTAAGTGTGTGTATATTATATGATTTTTATATATATATATATATATTTAAGTTATTCTTTCATATAAATATATATATATATATATAAATATATTAGTGTATATATATATTCTGTTATATTAGTTTTATGAAGTAAAATTGTTTCCTTATCCAATTTGCTACTGTATATAAAGATGCATATGTAAGATTTTATACTAGCATATATATTGTTTTACAGGTTATGAAAAACAATGTATATTTTCATAAGTCTACTATTGTCAGTATAGCACTATATTTATATATTGGTTACAGTGTTTTCTGAAAGTATATATATATAAGCAACTTTGTTTCAGGTTATAGATGTTAGTTATATAAATTTGGTTGAAGATTTCTTTTATAAGTTGGTATATATATATATATGATCTGGTGGGTGATGTTAGTAGTTAAATATATATATAAATATTTATTTCAAATTTTATTATGTAGATATGTTGTTATATAAGTGTTTTACTTAAACAATGATTTTGATGTATATATATAAATAATTAGTTTAATATGTGTTTAAATTAATATTGATTTGAAATTTAATATAGATATATTCCATTTCTATCTAAATGATTTCGATTTATTTCATCGATCCTTATCTATCAGCTTTGTCGTCAAATTTGCACCAATCTTACCGTGCTGTGGAATTCGTGCTTGAAATCGTAACTTATTCTATCGTCGAATCTCTCTAGCCTCGGAAGGTGAGCAATCACTCACGATTTACGTTCTTATATTTATCAAATTTGATTTCAATTGAAACGTCAATTGAAATATGCTGCTGTTAGTTATTTATATTGCTATATATATATGTTGTTATCTGTATCCGTTCACCTGTGACATCTAACACCATTATCAGTTATTTATATTGATGATATATGCCAGTTATGTTATTATCATATCTGTTTCACTCTGTGTAACAACCCGCATATTTTACGATTGTATATTTAAATATTTTATTTAAATATAGCATCGTTGGTCGGATTATAATCCGAAAAGCTACTTTTTGCAAACAGTCGAATTAGGACTCGAGACCACTTCCATTGAGTTCAAAATACCGTTTGTGACCTTTTTGAGTATAAACATCGATATGTTTGGAGTTGAGTGAATTTTGCTATTTCTCACTTAGGGCTTTGGGTTTCAGCCCAATAACCTAACATAAGACCCTAGCTCCACCCCCTCTTCTCTTCATTCACTTTCATTTCCTAATACCTTCAAGCTTTAGCAAAAATGGGGGAAGAGAATAGGAAATAGAAATTCCTAAGCCCTAGATTCATTTGCAAACTCAAGTTCTAGCTCCAAACTCTAGGAGAAGCTTTGGTAAGCATCCTCTTCATCTTCTCCAACTCATTCTCTCTTTAATTTCAGAAATTTCCTAAACCTAACTTAGGAAATGTTCTTCTTTTGAGCTTAGATTCAAGCTTCTTGGGTTGAAGTGAAGAGTGGTTGATATCTCCTTTGTGATTAAGCTTCTCATTCATTGTTTTTGGGTTTAAAAGTGAGTTTTTGAACTCACTTCTTTGTCTATTTCTATCATTATTGTTAGGTATGAATTCCCAACACTTATTCATGATTCATTTGCTTTTGATTTGAATTGATTTGGTGAACATTTCATTTTTTGGTGTTTTGAAGTCAAAAACTCTAAAAATCATAGCTTTGATGTTTGATCATGCTTTTGGTGGTGTATTGAAGAGCCAATAAGGCTGGGTTGTCGATTGGCATAAACCCCTAGCGCCCATTGCTCGTCCGATCGCAAATTGGAAGAGTTTGCTCTTCATTTAGATAGGCTGAAAAACAGTCCCAGTGCCAGTCAGTCGACTGGCCCCTGCAGTCAGTCGACTGGCTGTAGAAACCGAGAGTTTCTGGGATTGTCTGCAGAAACTGGAAGTCTCCGTTTTCTGCAGTCAGTCGACTGGCCTCTGCAGTCAGTCGACTGACTGCAGGAACAGAAACTTTCGGGTTTCTGGATCAGTCGACTGGCCTCTGCAGTCAGTCGACTGACTGCAGGAACAGAAACTTTCGGGTTTCTGGATCAGTCGACTGGCCTCTGCAGTCAGTCGACTGACCTGCTTGTCTCAGCCCAATTTTGCTATTTGGTGTGAATTTCCAATTTAGAACCGATTCGTGTTGATCCAATTTATTGTTATCATTTATTATTGACTTTGATGACTTCTTTTTCGGTATCTCTTTTTGAGAATATCCATTTTAATGGATTCGGTATCGATTTCTTTGGATTTTATTCACGTCTTCGTATGTGGACTTTGGTGATTGATTGTTTCTACGATCATTTCTATGCTTTGTCACTTTAAAATACAAAGGTTTCTATACTTGTAGTAAATATTCAAACTCTTTTATAAAAATGATTTCAACTCTATTTTTAATACAAAGCTCATTTATAAAACCGTTTTCTAATCTATTAGTATATACAAACCTTTACCTCATTCGTATGTGAAAATCTAATTAAACGGCTTAGCAAAACAAGTGGTATGACACGCTTGCGTTTACTTCGTCGGTTAATTTTTGGACTTGTTCGATTGAAACTCTTGTGACAATTTTCGAGTGGAAATCTACAATCTGTTCGTAAATATTTGAGTTAAGCAAGTGGTTATGGGACATGAAGCTAAACTCTTATATTTACTAGCTTAGTGTAATCGACACTTCTTGATGATCGATGATGATCATTTTGTGATTTAGACTAGCATTGTGCGATGTCTCTTTGTCTACGTGGGGGACTATACCCCATTCTGTTGAGCTTCGTCTCATTTTTATGGGCTAGCGACCCATGGTCATTGGACCGTTCGTGGAGCAATCTGCTCATTAAGTCGGTGCATGGGGTGTATCTTTTTAGGTGCATCGATGTTAGTTTATACATGGGGCGTATCTTTTCAGGTGCGTTGATGTTCGACTGTGCATGTGGCGTATCTTTCTAGGTGCGTCGATGTTCGGTTTATGGTTAGCGACCATGGAATAGCGTTCCGTTTGTGATACACGTGTTGGTGAGTTTCCATGCTTCTGTTTGTGATAGGCCTTCCCCCTTTTGAGATTTCTGGATTTCTGGTTGTGATTTCTAGAATTTGTGTTTCACCAATTTTCATGGATTGGCATTGATATGTTTTGTCAATATTTGTGTTTTGGTGAATTATTTAAAGAATGTGATTCTTTTTTGTGCTTCGAGTTGATTTGAGATATCGTATGATTTTTGTTGTTATTTGATGTATACTTGACACAGTATGACATTTATGTTATCATACGTTTTTGGTCATATCTCTTATCCTATATCATTTTATCTGATATTTATAGCTAGACTGATCCGTTTATTATTTTCCTCTTAAATAATACTCGGGTCAGACCGAGGCATTTCAGGTGTTCCTGCTTGACTTCTTATCTGGGGTTATCATCTGATTCTTTTGGCTAACTACTTTAGATTAGTAGTTTTTGTTATTATACATTTGAGATATAGACTCCTTGATGTATAATTATTCTTTTGTCTAGCACTTTATCTATTCTCTTGTGATGTAGTGGATCTTGTTTTACCACTACTTTGATGTACACTTCTTTGTGTTATATTCATATCTATTTCCGCCTTTGTGATATGAATGTCTGTGACTGATTTGTGTTATGTTTATTTCTATATTTGTTTCCGAGGTCCACTTAGCCACTGTGTGGTAGCTTTGAGTTTGTATTTGACATGTCGGATTTCCTCTTGAAATGAAGTGTAAGTTATATTTTCTGACATATCGGTACTCGCACAAAGTAATTACATAGATGGTCGCTCCTCAACAGCCTTATTCTTCGTGCTAGTCAACGACATTACTTAGTAGTGTCCTTGGCTAGCGTGAGCATAGAGGTGGGGCATCACAACATGGTATCAGAGCCAAACTTCAGAACAATGTAGAATAATCTAGCAAGGATCATTATCCTAAGTCTTTCTTAGGAATCGTGCCATAGGATTTAATTCGAGTCTTCGTACCGTTCTATCCTATTTCTTTTATGATGCCTTGTTGTTATCAATCAAGTTTTTTTGATATTCACTCTGTGAATAACCTTTTTCTTCTTCTTTCTTTCTTAAAGAAGAGAAATGGTTAGACCAGGCCGTCCCAGCGCTGGTCAATCTAGTGCTACTGCCCATGATGGAGTATTTATGTCAGCTCAACAACTTTTAGATCTTGTGAACAATGCCCGAGCTGCCGGACCCATTCCAGCGCTAACTCACCCTAAATCCGGATTTTCACGCTTGTGCAGAGACTATACCGCTTTGGGTGGAAGGCCGTTCAAGGAATTCGAAACTGTTATAAAAATCCAAGCTTGGCTTAGATCATGCGATCGCATCTTTTCCCGCATGGATCTTATTGATTCACTTCGTGTCCAAGTGGCTTCTAGCATGCTCCAAGAAAGAGCATTAGATTGGTATGAGCTTTTGATTTCTGAAATTATCGAAGCAGATCTTACTTGGGAGCAATTCCGGGAAAGATTCGAATTGAAGTTTGTGCCGGAGGCTGAAAAAGTAACTTTGGCTCGATGCTTTATTGACCTTGTTCAAGGTGAATCTTTTGTGACCGACTACGTCGCATCTTTTGAATCTCTCTCTAAATATGGGGTCGAGTATATTAATACCCCATTGAAGAAAAATAAGAGGTTCGTCTATGGGTTGAATAAGAACCTTAAAAAAACTTTGCTTCTGAAACTAGAAGTTTCTTTTGATCAGCTTATTGATATCGCTCTTCGACTTGAAGAGGCCGATAATGAAAGTGATGTTGAAGTTGTGCACGCCAAACAGAACTTCAACAATAACATGAAGAGGCCTATTAAGTTCAAAGGCCCCAATCCCAACAAGAAAGGGAAGCAAGAAACTTCGATAGCAAAGTCTCCTACCACTAGTCGTGGACGATGCTACAATTGTGGTTCTACGGAACACTATGCAAATGAGTGTTCGAAACCTTTTTTTTGTCGTTATTGCAAAGATTCGGGACATCTTTTATCTTCATGCCCCAAACTTCCAAACAAGAGAGAGGGAAAGCTAAAGGTTGTTCAAGCTCCTAGTGACACTTCTCTTGGTCAAGGTATTTCTCATTCTATCCTTGACGATATTTGTTTTGTGATTATCTTATTCGAGTTCTTTTTGATTTGGGTTCATCCTATTATTTTATATCAAAAGAACTTGATGATTCTTTCTCTTTTAATATTATGGGCTTGATGACTTCATTGAGAGTTGAGAATCCGATTGGTGGATCCGCAACACTCAGATTACTTTGTGAAAATGTCGATATTATTTTATGTGATTATTCTTTTCGAGCCGATTTGCATGTTATGCGTTACTTAGGCTTAGAAATTGATTTTTGGGAAAGGATTGGCTTGATCATTATGAAGCCCACATCCTATGTCCTGAGCGGACTATTTATCTTCGACATTCTCAATCTGTTAAGCAGATTTCTTTTGTTCTTAATGATTTTGATTTCCAGATTTGGTGATATCATTTTATTCTTTAAACCTACATGATGTGAAGAATGTTGTTTCTCTCATTCATGTAGTTTGTGAATTTTTCGATATATTTGAGCTTGTCCTAGGATTACCACCTAAGCAATCTATTGTGTGGTGCTAAGTTCTTTTCAGTTCGACCTTGCCACCGGTTTTCATCAGCTACGAGTTGTGGAGAGTAGCATTCCATCTACCGGGTTCCGCACTCGCCATGGTCCTTGTGAGTGGTTCGTTATGTCATTCGGTTTGACGAACCTTCTACCTTATTTCATCCATCTTATGAATCGAGTATTCTACGAATATCTCGATGAGTTTATCCTTGTATTTATTGATTATGGATGAAAACAACAATTTAAAATTTGCAAATCTTTTTAATAAGATATTTATAAGTATGATTGGATTTTGTTCTTGATCGAGCAAAGAATATTTGTAAAATTTTTAAGAGATATATTTATCATATAGAAAATGATTTTGTGATTGTATTGCCCATTGAGTGCTTTAAGAATTCTGGTCGGTGCACTTGATCAACGTTATCATTAGGAATCTCCTAAACGCTATGATGAGACAGTCAGACACAATAATTTGACTTGTAAAAAGTAAGTTTTTCTAAAAAGATGATTACATAAAGTTAATGGTAATTTTGAATGTCTTAGCTTTTCGGGAAAGAGGATGAGAACTCTTTTCCGATGCCTTTATTCTTGCGATTCCCAAAGGGAATCAAGACTTTATTGTTTTTACCGATACTAGTCGTATTGGTTTGGGTGCCATTCTCTTGCTATGGGAATGTGTTATTACATATGCTTCTTGAAAATTGAAGCTTGTCGAGACTAGATATGCCATTTATGATCTAGAGCTCGCGGCAATTGTTTTCGCTCTTAGAATTTGGTGCCATTATATTTTGGGAGAGAAATTGTTCTCTACCCCGATCATAAGTTTTTGAAGTATTTATTTTCTCGAAAGGAACTTAATTTGCGTCAACAACGTTGGCTCGAGTTCCTTGCATCTTATGATCTTGATATTCTTTGTACTCCGGAAAAAGGGTAATCGAGTTGCCGATGCCCTTAGTTGTAAGCAATAAGCAGTTGTTTCTTTGATGATATCCGAATGGAATGATCTCGAGACATTATCCACTTGTGAGATTCGAGATCGTGAATCCAATTCATGTTCATCTCTTGTTTTGTGTAGCCTCGAGGCTCTTCCTTCTCTTTTGGACCATACCTCTTTTGGCTAAACTCTATGTCAAACTAAATTGCATGGAGTTCCTACTTCTATTGTTAGCAATCGTGATCCATTATTTTACTAGTGGATTTTGGAAAGGTCTTCAAAAGCTTTGGGAACAAAGCTTAATTTTAGCACCGCTTATCGTCCTCAATCCGAGGGACAAACCGGGCGTGTGAATCAAACTCTTGAAGATCTTCTTTCATGCATGTGTTCTTGATTTTGGTGGAAGTTAAGAAGATCGTATTCTTGTTGAGTTTTCTTCCTATAATAGCTTCCAATCTTGTATTGGTATGGCATATTTCGAGGCACTCTACGGAAGGCCGTGCCGATTTCCTTTGTGTTGGCTTGAAGCCGGTGAGAGGCTGGTTTTAGGTTTAGATTTTATTTGTGTTCATGTGTGTTTCACCTATGAGGGGTGTTGTGCGTTCCAGTCGATCGGGAAAGTTAGCACCTTGATATGATGGTCCATTTCCCATCACCGAACGTATTTGTTCCGTGCCTTATCGCCTTTTTATTTACTGGCTCAATTTTTTGCTATTTATGACGTTTTCCACGTCTCTCTACTACGGAATTACCTTAGGGATTCCGATTTTTATTCTTGAGTCTGGTGTAATTAAAGAAATTGAAGTTTCACCAAATTTGACTTATGAGCAACATTCTATTCGTACCATTACTTCGGAGGTTAAACGCCTTCGAAATAAAGATGTTCTTTTTGTGATAGTTCAATGGTTCTCAAATCCCAAGGACTGCTCTTAGGAATCCAGAGAATTCATCGAGAGAACATGTTCGGGCTTACTCTTTCGTGCTCTTTATGGTGAACTTCTTATTTCAAAATTTTCTTTTGTGTTGATATGCTTATATGGTTGTTACTCTTTATCTTCTCCTTAAGTATTGCGCGGACGCAATTTCTTTAAGGAGGGGAGTCTGTAACAACCTGCATATTTTACGATTGTATATTTAAATATTTTATTTAAATATAGCATAGTTAGTCGGATTATAATCCGAAAAGCTACTTTTTGCAAACAATCAAATTAGGACTCGAGACCACTTCCATTGAGTTCAAAATACCATTTGCGACCTTTTTGAGTATAAACATCGATATGTTTGGAGTTGAGTGAATTTTGCTATTTTTCACTTAGGGCTTTGGGTTTGGGTTTCAGCCCAATAACCTAACATAAGACCTTAGCTCCACCCCCTCTTCTCTTCATTCACTTTCATTTCCTAATACCTTCAAGCTTTAGCAAAAATGGGGGAAGAGAATAGGAAATAGAAATTCCTAAGCCCTAGATTCATTTGCAAACTCAAGTTCTAGCTCCAAACTCTAGGAGAAGCTTTGGTAAGCATCCTCTTCATCTTCTCCAACTCATTCTCTCTTTAATTTCAGAAATTTCCTAAACCTAACTTAGGAAATGTTCTTCTTTTGAGCTTAGATTCAAGCTTCTTGGGTTGAAGTGAAGAGTGGTTGATCTCTCCTTTGTGATTAAGCTTCTCATTCATTGTTTTTGGGTTTAAAAGTGAGTTTTTGAACTCACATCTTTGTCTATTTCTATCATTGTTGTTAGGTATGAATTTCTAACACTTATTCATGATTCATTTGCTTTTGATTTGAATTGATTTGGTGAACATTTCAATTTTTGGTGTTTTGAAGTCAAAAACTCTAAAAATCATAGCTTTGATGTTTGATCATGCTTTTGGTGGTGTATTGAAGAGCCAATAGGGCTGGGTTATCGATTGGCATAAACCCCTAGCGCCCATTGCTCGTCCGATCGCAAATTGGAAAGTTTGCTCTTCATTTGGATAGGCTGAAAAACAGTCCCAGTGCCAGTCAGTCGACTGGCCCTTGCAGTCAGTCGACTGGCTGTAGAAACCGAGAGCTTTTGGGACTGTCTGCAGAAACTGGAAGTCTCTGTTTTTTGCAATCAGTCGACTGGCCTCTGTAGTCAGTCGACTGACTGCTGGAACAGTCGACTGACCTCTGCAGTCAGTCGACTGACCTGCTTGTCTCAGCCTAATTTTGCTATTTGGTGTGAATTTCCAATTTAGAACCGATTCGTGTTGATCCGATTTATTGTTATCATTTATTATTGACTTTGATGACTTCTTTTTCGGGATCTCTTTTTGAGAATATCCATTTTAATAGATTCGGTATCGATTTCTTTGGATTTGATTCACGTCTTCGTATGTGGATTTTGGTGATTGATTGTTTCTACGATCATTTCTATGCTTTGTCACTTTAAAATACAAAGGTTTCTATACTAATAGAAAATATTCAAACTCTTTTACAAAAATGATTTCAACACTATTTTTAATACAAAGCTCGTTTATAAAACCGTTTTCTAATCTATTAGTATATACAAACTTTTACCTCATTCGTATGAGAAAATCTAATTAAACGGCTTAGCAAAACAAGTGGTATGACACGCTTGCGTTTACTTCATCGGTTAATTTTTGGACTTGTTCGATTGAAACTCTTGTGATAATTTTCGAGTGGAAATATACAATCTATTCATAAATATTTGAGTTAAGCAAGTGGTTATAGGATATGAAGCTAAACTCTTATATTTACTAGCTTAGTGTAATCGACACTTCTTGATGATCGATGATGATCATTTTGTGATTTAGACTAGCATTGTGCGATGTCTCTTTGTCCACGTGGGGGACTATACCCCGTTCTGTTGAGCTTCGTCTCATTTTTATGGGCTAGCGACCCATGGTCTTTGGACCGTTCGTGGAGCAATCGGCTCATTAAGTCGGTGCATGGGGTGTATCTTTTTAGGTGCATCGATGTTCGACTAGGCATGGGGTGTATCTTTTTAGGTGCATCGATGTTAGTTTATACATGGAGCGTATCTTTTCAGGTGCGTCGATGTTCGACTGTGCATGGGGCGTATCTTTCTAGGTGCGTCAATGTTCAGTTTATGGTTAGCGATCATGGAATAGCGTTCCGTTTATGATACACGTGTTGGTGAGTTTCCATGCTCCCGTTTGTGATAGGCCTTCCCCCTTTTGAGATTTCTGGATTTCTGATTGTGATTTCTAGAATTTGTGTTTCACCAATTTTCGTGGATTGGCATTGATATGTTTTGTCAATATTTGTGTTTTGGTGAATTATTTAAAGAATGTGATTCTTTTTGGTGCTTCGAGTTGATTTGAGATATCGTATGATTTTTGTTGTTATTTGATGTATACTTGACACAATATGACATTTATGTTATCATACGTTTTTGGTCATATCTCTTATCCTATATCATTTTATCTGATATTTATAGCTAGACTGATCCGTTTATTATTTTCCTCTTAAATAATACTCGGGTCAGACCGAGGCATTTCAGGTGCTCCTGCTTGACTTCTTATCTGGGATTATCATCTGATTCTTTTGGCTAACTGCTTTAGATTAGTAGTTTTTGTTATTATACATTTGAGATATAGACTCCTTGATGTATAATTATTCTTTTGTCTAGCACTTTATCTATTCTCTTGTGATGTAGTGGATCTTGTTTTACCACTACTTTGATGTACGCTTCTTTGTGTTATATTCATATCTATTTCCGCCTTTATGATATGAATGTCTGTGACTGACTTGTGTTATATTTATTTCTATATTTGTTTCCGAGGTCCACTTAGCCACTGTGTGGTAGCTTTGAGTTTGTGTTTGACATGTCGAATTTCCTCTTGAAATGAAGTGTAAGTTATATTTTCTGACATATCGGTACTCGCACAAAGCAATTACACAGATTATCGCTCCTCAACAGCCTTATTCTTCGTGCTAGTCGACGACATTACTTAGTAGTGTCCTTGGCTAGGTGAGCATAGAGGTGGGGCGTCACACTCTGCAAGTTCCTTGTTAGTATAGAATTCACTATGGGTTGAAATGATACATACCCGAACGATCTATAGAATAGGGAAAAATCGTTATGGGTTGAAATGATAAACCCAAGCGATTTTCATTGAATTGAATTTGGGATTGCAGGTTGAAATGATATATACCCGTATATATTTAAATTACGGATTGAAATGATAAATATTAGTATCACTTGACCATAGTATAAAAACTATATACAGACACCGTTGGTCTTTATATATAAATATTTATAAATGTGTTTTCTATGGTTTGAAAGGAAATATATATGGTTTATTTAAATTTGAAAATATCATATATATGAATAAGTTTTAATATAAAATAGAAGATTGAACAATAAGCTTTAAATTTAGTAAAGTTTGAGTTAAGTAAATCACAATATGTTTAAGTATCTATTTAAAAATTTAATTTAAAAATTGATTTATAATGATTCTATAAGTTAAAGGTTGAAAGGATAAATTTGAATTTATTCGAAATTGTATTTACGTAAGAGTTTTGTTTAATTAAATTGATTTGAAACTTATTGAAATGGAGGGTTTTAAATATGATTTTATAACTTGATTTTGATTTAAAGTGATTAATTGGATATTTCAAGTTTTAAATAAAGCGAATGAATATTTAGTTTAATGTAATTTAAGGTTATTTAAATGATAATGGATTTATTAAGTGAATATTTCAAAACTAAATAATAATGAAGTTAAAACAAGATATATATGAAATTATCAATTTAGCTTTGAAAGTGTTATAATTTGGATATATATATATATATATATATATTTGAAATGAAAATGTTATTTTGGTTTTGAAGTATAAATTATTTTGAAATGACCACGGTGTTATAATGACGATTAGTTGTTAATAGTGTATATTTCTACATTGTAGATAATTCCACGGATCCTTAGAGGATGGTTATCCCAAACATCCTTTAAGTTACTTGTATTTCAATTGATATTTCACTTGAGTTGGATTTATTGATATAAGAATGTTAATCCTGACTCGAGTGTTTTGTGTTTTGCTTTACGCTCGGGTCAGACTGAGTGACACAACATTTGAGACTCGCCTTTGAAGTTTGGAGCTTCGCTTGGAGATACAACTATCGATTCAGTTTCAGCTTCTCCAGTTGACTTGTTCAGAGATGTCATCAGTCTGTATTTGAGATATTCTGTTGTATTTTATTTCAAACTCTGTTGTTTATATAGTAGCTTCATGAACTACTATTTATCTATTCCGCTGCATTATTATATTACTCTGTGTCTGTGATTCTGGGATTGATTTATTTACCGTATATGCTGAGTTTTTCCAAATATAAATTAACAATCTGATATTTTAAGCAATTCAAGTCCGACATGTGTGGATGCGAATGGTTTAAAATATCGGGTCGTTACAGATCGTCTCATCGTGCTGATCTCTGTGCTATATTCAATTCTGTGTTTTGAAGTTTGGTTCGCTGTGGGATCGATAAAACAATTTGCAATATCGGTACGGTTTCGAGCATTTCAAATTTCTTGGGACCATTCAATTTCCACCGTATATCAATCCAATAGCCACCAACCATTTATATTCCCAGAAATTCAGTTTTAGACTTTTGTTATTCCAGAGTTGTTTGCCCTTTCATTTCCGGTCACGTTACTTCTAATATGTAGATTTATATTATATTTATTAAACCTTTTATATTTTACTTTCTGCAACTTGTTTTTCTTTCTGCCTCTCCACCTCTTTCCCCTTCTCTTTGCTCGACCTCCAGGAACCCACCCTCATCGTTGCCTCACCTGCATGCTTGCCCTTTCACTTTGGCTCACGCAACCCTTCCTCCTTCAATCAATTCACCCTCCGCAAGCTTCTCCTTCCACCGCACATGAACCCAAGCCACAGCCGAGTGCAACATCAACCGAAGGCCATTCCCTTCCAGATCCATGTCGCAAGCATCGCCTCCTCTACCTGACTCGCAACCCAAGGCCGAGGACAGCCTGCACCCCTTGCCTGCTTGCAGCTCACGCAAGTTTTCTCCCCTCAGCCTTATGCTTTATACTAGGTGTGTATATATATATCATATTATATATTTAGATTTGTTTCATTTTTTTTCTTTTGTATTTTGTTTTTCTATTTAAATGAATATTGTGTTATGTATATTATACAGATATTTCGATTGTTATTTTACTTAATATAATATATATATGATTTCGATAAAGATGTTTATATCTGTTTGTAGTTATAGTACATTAGTCTTCATGATCTGATAATTTATATATAATAGTAGTTTATACAAATTTTATAACAGGTCATATAAGTTTACAACATGCCTGGTTACATTGGTATAAAGTTGTTTGTTTATAAGGTATAAGCTTGTATTGTTTTATAATAAATATTATTAAATATATATATACATAATAGGTATTATGTTATAATAGACTTGAAGAGTAAATGTTGTAAAATGACTGATAGTTATATATGTTGATGCAATATATATAATGTATATATATTAGATATTAGTATATGTAATGGTTTGTATGGTTTAAGTATATATATTTATATAACAGTTTCTATATATTTTGTACATTCAGTTATAAGATATCTAAGTTTATATTTCAGTTATATATACATTATATTTTAAAGTATGATATATATATATATATATATATATATATGTTTCGGCTGCATTTGTTAAGGCATATATGGTAGAGGTTGGTTTATAGATTTGTTAGTATATATAATATATTGTTGTGAGTAATTTTGTATGCTATATATATATATTTTATAAGAGATGTGAATATAAGTTTCTATTAGTCTACATTTTTTTTCCTTGGAAACTAGTACTATATTTGTTTAAGTTAAAAAGAAGAAGTACTGTATATATTTTTCTACTTGGTTTAAGAACTGATTCATGTGCTGTGTATTAGTATACATTTATTGGTTTTCAAATTTATATATGGAGACTTTGGTTTATGGGATTGAATTAAATATAAATTTGAAATTTATTTTTTGATTGATTTTGAATATATATATATATATATATCTATCTAAATATTGATTCTAAATATAATAATAAATATATATTTAAAAATATGTTTATATTTAATAATGTGATCTTGAGGTATATATAAGATGTTGATTCTTAAACTATATATATTGATTTTTTGATTATAAGAAATATATATAGACAATTTTGAAGAATAAAATATAAATATTTTGATCCTTATATATATATAAGCTTACTTATGTATTAAGTATTGATTTTGGAATTTTTTTATATTATTCTTAATAATTGTCTCAAATTAAAATATTGAAAATATAATAATGATGTATCTATTTTTGTTTATATCAAAACTGATTCTGATTTGTTATCATCATTTTCCCATTTATCAGCTTTGTCTGTCGTGCTTCTTTTCTTCATCGAATCGTGTCCATCTAGCTTTGCTTTGGAAGTCGTGCTTGCATTGTGTAACTCAATTACTTTGTCTATCCTCTCTAACCTCGAAAGGTGAGCAATCACTCACGATTAACGTTCTTACATTTATTAAATTTGATTTCAATTGAAACGTTAATTGAAATAGGTTGCTGCTAGTTATTTACATTGTTATATATATGCCATTATCGTATCTGTTCACCTGTGACATCTGACACCCATATCTGTTATTTATATTGATGATATATGCCTGTTACTGATTGTTATATTATTATCATATCTGTTATCACTCTGCAAGTTTCCTGTTAGTATAGAATTCACTATGGGTTGAAATGATACATACCCGAACGATATGTAGAATAAGAGAAAATCGTTATGGGTTGAAATGATAAACCCAAGCAATTTTCATTTGAATTAAATTTGGGATTGCGGGTTGAAATGATATATACCCGTATATATATTTAAACTACGGATTGAAATGATAAATATCTGTATCACTTGACCATAGGATAGAAAATTATATACAGACACCGTTGGTATACACACACACACACACATATATATATATATATATATAAATATTTTGAAAATGATTTCTATGGTTTTGAAAAGAAATATATGGTTTTAATAAATATTGATTTTAAAGATTTAATAAAGTTGATTTAGTAAAGTTGATTTAATCAATATAAAATATGTTAAGTATTTATGTAAAATTTATATTTTCAAATATAGAGTTTATAATGTTTCAGGTTGAAAGATAAATTTGAAATTGATTTGGAATTTTAATTATTTAAGAAGTATACTTAAATAAGTTTGATTTGGAATTTATTGAATTTGAAATTTTAAAGATGTGTTTTACAACTTGAAATTGATTAAAGGTGACTTAAATGGATATTTCAAACTTATATAAATTTAAATGGGATATTTTGTTTATTTAAATTTGTAAATTGAAGTTGTATTTAAATGATGTTGAAATGATTATGAAAATATTTCAAAAACTAAATAATAATAAAGTGAATTTGATATATATATATATATATAATTATCAAATTTAGTTTTGGAAATGTGGAATATTTAAAGCTTTGAAATATATTGAAATTTAATGGTTTATTTTGTGTTTCAAATCTGTATTTGAAATTGATATAATTTGAAATGATTTATTGAGAAATTGAATTGATTTGAAATTTATGAATTGAGAATGAATTAAGTTGAATTTGAAAGTCAAGTTGATTTGAATCGATTTGTGAATTTGTGGAAACTATCTTTATTATATAAAGTATTTTTAATTATATTTAAAACTATTTTTATATTATTTTATAAACTATATTTTTAATATAAACTATTTTTAATATAAACTATTCTAATATAAACTACTTTAATATAAACTATTTTAATGTAAACTATTTTAATATACAAATTATTTTATTTTAAACTATTTTAACTTATAACTATTTTATGAAAACTATTTTATTTTATATAAACTATTTTTATTTTATAAACTATTTTATTATATATACTAATTTTAATATCTAAACGGTTAAAGGAAAGTGTTATGATTCAAAGTGTTATGATTTCCAAAGTTATGAATTTCAATGTATTATGATTTTCCAAAGTATTATTATTTCAAATCGTTTTGGTTTCGAAAGTGTTATAGCTTTAAAAGTACTATGATTTTGGAAGTGGATGTATTTGAAATGGAAATGATATCGTATTGATTTAGTTTTTGAAATGGAAATGATATTTTGGTTTTGAAGTATAAACTATTTTGAAATGACCACGGTGTTATAATAACGTTTGGGTTGTTAAAGAGACCGGGATCGGATATGGGCATACTCTCTGTCGATACCGAAAACCAGTTTAACAACTGTGTACGCGGTGGAGATTCCAGAATGAAGTAGGATGGTGGCGACGATCCTAAAGGTATATACGTGGACCCAACTCCCATGAGTTGGCATAAGGTGGCTAAAATAGGAGCGATTCCGGGCCAATAGGTAGCTCCTCTGATCGGACACACTCCATCGTATGCCATTCTATTGCTCTGTGATTGTTTTGGTGCGCACCCTTTGATTTTTTTTGGAGTGTGGCTCGAGGTGGGCGGTAGTGGCTGCTATGCGTTACCACCAGTCCGGATGCGTAATTGGTATATCTACCCTGGCATTGCCTAGTTGTGCCGTGTCACCTACCCTAGCGTGCTTTACTATGAGTTTGTTTTGTACCATACCTATGGAGTGCCCTCTGATGACGCCCATTACGGGGGAGATTACGTTACTGTATAGACTATGGGAATATATAAAATGTGTTAAGGGGGATATGGGTAACGCCTTAACGCTATTTTAGTAGTTTACTTTACTTTAGACATATTATAATAGCGTATATTACTACATAGTAGATAGTTTAACGGATCCATAGAGGATGGTTATCCCAAACATCCTTTGAGTTACTTGTATATCAGTTCATATTTCACTTGAGTTGGATTTATTGATATAAGAATGTTAATCCTGACTCGAGTGTTTTGTGTTTTGCTTTACGCTCGGGTCAGACTGAGTGATACAACATTTGAGACTCACCTTTGGATTTGGAGCTTCGTTTGGAGATCCAGCTATCTATCCAGCTTTCAGTTATTCAGTTGATTCCAGTGATGTATTCAGATCTTGTATTTGATTATTGTATTGAGACATCTATGCATTCGTGACTTCTGTTGTATCTTGTTTAACTCTGAGGTTTATCTATATAGTAGCTTCATGAACTACTATTCTTTTATTTCCGCTTCTTATTGTTATATTACTCTATGTCTGTGATTCTGTGATTATTTATTTACTGTATATGCTGAGTTTTGCCAAATTTAAATTAACAATCTGATATTTTGAGCAATTCAAATCCGACATGTATGGATGCGAATGGTTGAAAATTTCAGGATGTTACATCCTTCTTCTGGTGCAGGTAGCGTCCATGCTTCTCCCAACTTCGGGAGCCTCCATCTTACACCACAGGAGCAAGAGGAGTTTAATGCTTTCCTTTATTATCTTATAGGTCCGTCCACTTTTCCTGTTGATGTGCCGACTACCTTAGCGCCTGCGACTGCTGTCCTTTTCACATCTTTGGAGATTGTATCTGTTTCTGCTGCAGTCCCCGCATCCACGTCCAGTTCACAATCGCAACCAGAGGTCGAGAAAATATCAGCACTCCAGGGCTTGGACGATCCTTTAGCATCTTTGGAAGGTGATACGACTACGACGGAAGCCAAAGAGTAGGTTTCGAAGAGTTCCCGAAAATCGAAGAAATGTAAGGGAAAATGAAGCTCTTTCGAGAAACTTTTGAAGGAGGGGGAAATTGCCATCGAAGTGCACGTTGACATTATAGGCAGCAATACCTCTTCCGAAAAGAAGCAGAAACTACCCACCAAAGGTGGAAAAGGAAGCAGCAGTAAAAAGCGTTGAGCGGTTGGCGGGAGGATGGACTTGGTTTTGGCCAACAGCTTGCAGGAAGACTGGCTTGTTTTGACTTGTTTTTGTTTTTTTAAATCACTTTGTTCAAGTGCAGAGTCTGCACTTTGCGCCCGTACTGTAGAGTCTGTAATTTCTCTTTGTTGGCCATTGTTGTATGGGTATGGCCCACACATTTTGATCCTATGTACAGAAAATCATAAGCAATACAATGATGTTTTGATTGTATTTTTATCTATCTATTCATATATGCTCTGTGTACTTATGCTTGTTTCATTTCACACTTTGCTAGTTCTGTGATTATAGCCAAAGTCCTTCATTTTAAGTGATGGAACTTAGAGATTAACAACACATAGAGAGTTTTTTTTTGGAAATTTGCAAAATTTTAGAAATTTTTCTAAAACTTAAAAAGTTGTTGTTTGGAATGTTTGTTTGGAAGTTGAAAAGTTGAATTTGTGAACTTGAGGTTTTGAAATGACCCTAATTCTTAAACAAAAATTTCATTTCTTTTTTTTTCATACTTAGCTAAGACTACCTAGGGTCATCCTTCCCTTAATCTCATATTATCCAGGATCTTTCACAATATAAAAATATTGTTTTAAATCTAAATCATTCCTAACATACATATATGAAGATATCTATGTTATATTCTACTAGAATCAGAGCATGGTAATATGTAAGTAGAAATCCTTTTAAATCTATTAAAATGTGATAATTCCCTGATAAAGGATTAATTATTGTATCCTGATTTTTGACCATAGAATCCACTGGAAACATGTACTTTGGTCTGTTATTCTAATTAAGAAATGATCAAGTAATAATCAGGTGGAAGAAAGTTTTTTTAATATGTATGATTGTTAAAGTCTGTATAGTATCAAACTCAGGCTACAAGAAAGTGGATCATAAGTGAACACAAACAACATCTAGGCGTAATGGAAACGCGCCTAACTTATACATGAGAGGTCACGAGTTCGAGTGCTATGCTGGTCGGTTCAAACCCAATTTTTGTTTTTCTTTTTATTTTTCTCCTGTATGGTTTAAAATCTGATATCTACCTATATCTACACATATCTGCTTAATTTTTGCCTATAATCTAACATACAAAACAATATTTCTTGCTTTATTATTTTTGCAACTCATTCCTACAACTGTTCTAGGAATTTATGTTTATATTTTTGCCCAAATATCAACATGTACACAGATATACAGGTACATGTCAATGTCTTTGCTCATTTTCCAGAAAACTGGGTTCAAATAGTTCCTTGCTTCATTGATTTGAAGTGAACATTAGGCCTGACCTATGGTCTAACCATGTGGTTAATCTGACCATTCTTTTATTTGCATTTTACAAATCAGAATCTACCCAAAACATTGATACTCCTTCTTTTCAAAAGCAGGTTTATATATATGTATGAATCAGACACCTTGTGATCAGATTTATATCATCCTTCCTAACCATAATTCCCTTTTTAAAAATGCATATTCAGGGTATATACATTTTTACTTGCATTTGGACATATATCAGTATCATGACTTGAAAATATAACAGTTATAATTCTTTCTGGATTTTCCCAATACAATTTCCTATATATCTATCTTTTGAAAGGACTTAGGATGAACTATAATCATCATAAAATGATTATGCTTATAAAATCCAAGTTTTTCCTCTAAATCAAAAACAACTTTAGCAAATAGATTTTCAAATCAGTTTAACATCAATATCCTTAATACATTCCAAACCAGAAATAACCAGAAACAACATAACACATATTTCTTACAAGTTCTTCCTACTTAATACATTTAGATAGCCATATCAATCAGGAAATACATGCATGAATTAACACATTCTAGCTCTTATTTCTAATTATCTTAGCATCCTCTATTCCATATCTTTTTAATCTTGCTTACTTAGCTCCATCACAACCTGCAAAAGCATTAGTGGCTGCCCCATTATGAATGAGACACCCCCATGTGCCATGAGCAATAAGGGTCAGATCTATGATCTGGTGTGAGCATTTCTAACATATCCATGATATTAAGCTAAGGATACAGCATAAATGTACCTTGCATAACTTGACAGGTATTATCATGAATGATTAATGTATAAATTGATCAGGCATTCCCATATACATACATAAGAGCAAACATATGCATTAAAACAATTTTTTATCTGGAACTACTAAGGTTCCTCATACCAACCCTAATCCCAGAAAGACTCAAGTTTCCTATATCATCATTTAAGGTTGCCTTTTCTTCTTATAAATTCCTGGTCTCATCTGCTATAAGGAATCAAAGGGACACATTGCCATGAACTAATTAACATCATGGCACAAAGATCTCAGGACTTAAACAAGCCATGTGTCAACTTGTCTACTTCAAATAGGACAAGCATTCCAGCAGCCTTCTTGGCACAAAATCCTTAGTTATATTACTAAGTGTATTCATGTTCATTTTATCAATGATAACTAGGTGTACAGACCACTTGTACACATGAAACATTCTAGTTACCTTGCAGACATAATATTGCAAGCAAGTTAAAGGTTACTTTCTAGAGGTATAACACCCAGTCATTCCATCTCACATTATTTAGCATATAAACACCCTATTCAAACATATACCAGAATGTTTGCAACTGAGAATAAATGCATGGCTCTATTGGGTTTATTTTGATTTTGCAAGCAACTATGTTTAGCCAGATTTTTAACCTTGTTTAAACATAATTTTTAGGCTTGTAAATTTTCTGTTTGGTTTAGGGCTCAGCACTTATAGAGAAAGACTCCATTGCACCCTTAACCAATTATTTCAAGCCTCAGCACTATACCATTGTATATGCAGCTCATAGTTTTCTTTTCCTTCATTCTTCATTTTAAGCCATGATTCAGACTAGTTACAAATACTCTCTTACATGTTCTTTAAGGTTTTGGTATAACATGCAGGGATGAAAATAGAACAATAAAGTTATACATCCATCATAGCAGATCATATCTCATCAAGCATTCATGAAACTATCAATAGTCAACATGGTTTGTAAATCAAAACATGCAAAATATAGCATATAAAAGCTTGGCTGCCTAATCCTAGGTCTTAATGCCATGTATATGAGTGAGGATACTCACCTAAATGCTTACACAAGCTTAATCCAGAAAACCCCTCAAATCTTTAGCCTTTTCTTCCTCTTCTTCCTTAGGTTAATTAATTCAGTGAGAGAGTGGTTTTCTGGTTAGGCTCTTGATTTATATAAGGGTTCTACCTAGGGTTTTGGGTGATGCAAAATCCCTATTTTAGCCCAAACCAGAATCATGCATTTGGCATTGCATATTCTCTCCTTCCTAACCCTTAATGTCCCGGCCAATATTTTAAAACAAGGCTAAATTGTGCCCATTTTCTTTTCTTTTCAGAAAGTGATTACTTTAAGTATTTTTATTATACTTACCTCAAACATGATAATGGTGTGACTTTCTATTTTCTGCCTATGTACATTTGCTTTCTTGCAATTTGGTTCTTACTATTTTAGTGATTCCTTTATTAATTTTCTGCTCAAATAATATCTGTATACATATATACATTTATACAACTATGGGTGTTAGTTTAACTTTAACCTTCTTTTATTTGCAGAAAACATGTGCATTCTTATATGCATTTCTACACACCTATTATTCAAATAAAATTTCACTTATTCATTATAAATCAATGTTCTCTTCGGTCTTAATTTTCCAGACAAGTCATACATATGCATATATATATATATATATAGATATATATATATACATCCTCAGGAATTTTAATATTCATGTCTAGGCCTATATTTCCTTTATTTAAAACATTTTATCTAAATGTTTTCCTTCTTTGTTTTATTATTCAGGAATTCTGGATTTTCTCTTAATGCCATAACTAGTGTGCACGTGCACACATGCACACAACCTTGCACCACTGAAAATCCCACCTATATAATAATTCTGATTTTTCCCCCAGAATTTTAATCATTTATTTAAAAGAATTTTCCTCAAAATCTTGGGGTATTACAATCACCCCTTCTTTTAGGAATTGTGCTTTCACAATTTGCAACATAATCTTTGAGTACTTCTAATTTCTTAGGGGAAAAAAAATTATTCAAATATGCATGAGCAAATCAATTAGTCACTGTCTATCATACATATTAAACTTTCTTAGTAATCTAAGAATTTACCTTTTAAATTTGCAAAGAGCCTAGGGTAATCCATCCTGATTTTATCCTCTAGCTCCCAAGTACAATCACTAGGATCTATACTCCATTGAATCTTTACAAGCTTCAATGTCTTGTTTCTTAATTTCTTTTCTTCCCTTGCCACAATTCCCACTGGCTCTTTCTCATAGATTAGATCTGGATTAATCTGAACTTCAGTAGGCTTTTCTAAGATTTCCTCCTTGTCATGTACCCATCTCCTTAGTTGTGATACATGAAACACATTGTGCATTGCACTCATCTCCTCTGGAAGCTCCAGCTTATAGGCTAGTGAGCCTATCCTCTCCAAAATCTTGTATGGTCCAACATATCTGGGTCTGAGTTTCCCTTGCTTGCCAAATCTCAAGACTTTCTTCATTGGTGAAACCTTAATGAAGACATAATCACCTACTTTGAATTCCACTGACTTCCTCTTTGCATCAGCATATTTCTTTTGCCTATCTTGAGCTGCTGCCATCCTCTTTCTCACCAGTCCTATTTTCTCTGTGATGTCCTTGACATATTCTGGCCCTAGGATAGCTTTCTCTCCTGCCTCAGCCCAACACATAGGTGATAGACATGGCTTTCCATATAGGGCTTCAAAGGGTGCCATTCCAATTGTGCTTTGGTGGCTATTATTGTATGCGAACTCAGCCAAATGGAGATGGTCCTCCCAATTTCCTCCAAAGTCTAACACACATGCTCTAAGCAAATCCTCTAAAATCTTGTTTACCACTTCTGTTTGCCCATCTGATTGGGGGTGATAAGCAGTGCTTAGGCACAATTCACTCCCCATAGCTTCTTGGAAGCTCTTCCAGAATCTTGAAGTGAAGATTGTATCCCTATCACTCACTATAGTTTTAGGAACACCATGCAACTTTACCACTTCTCTCATAAAAGTTTGGGCTAGCCTAGGTGCATTTCTGTCTGCTTTTACTGGTATGAAGTGGGCTACTTTAGTCAGCCTATCTACAATTACCCAAATACTTGTATTTCCCCTCTTGGATCTAGGAAGACCATCTATAAAATCCATAGATATGTCTTCCCACTTCCACTGTGGTATGCTAAGTGGCTGCAACAACCCTGAAGGTCTTTGGGTCTCAGCTTTTATTTGTTGACAAACCATGCACTTAGCAACATGTCTTGCTACATTAGACTTCATTCCCTTCCACCAATAGTCCCTTTTTAAGTTTTGGTACATCTTGGTGCTGCCTGGATGTATGGAATATTTGCTCCTATGGTACTCATTAAGGATTTCTTCTTTCAATTCTATGATGTTTGGGACACATATCCTACCCTTGTACCTTAGGTATCCTTTTACATCAATGTGATAATCCTTCACTTCCTCCTTCTTTAATAGGAGAGACCTCTTTTCTGCTAAGTCTTGATCTTCTTCTTGCATCTTTGCCACCTTCAAGACCAAATTTGATTGTAAAGTAATTAAACTTAACCTTCCTTTACTCCTTTCTTCCTCAACTATCTCCATACTTATCCCACTGCTCTCATCTATTTCCAAATCAGTGAGCATGGTCAAGTCTCTAAATTCCTCCATCATCAACATGGCCACTTTTGCATGCTGCCTACTCAATGCATCTGCCACTTTATTAGCCTTGCCTGGTGTATAAAGTATATCTAAGTCATAAGTAGCAAGAAATTCAACCCATCTGTGTTGTCTCATATTCAAATCTTTCTATGAAAAGAGATACTTTAAGGCCTTGTGATCAGTGTATAAAATGAACTTTGCACCTAATAAGTAATGCCTCCAGAGCTTCAAGGCATATACTACTGCTGCCAACTCAAGATCATGAGTTGCATATCTAGTTTCATGGGGTTTTAGTTGTCTAGATGCATAGGCTATGACCTGATCTTGCTGCATCAACACAGCCCCTAGCCCTGACCCACATGCATCTGTATATACAACTAATCCCTCATTGCCTTCTGGTACTCTCAACACTGGTGATTTTACCAAAGCCTCCTTGATCTGGATGAAAGCTTGTTCACACTTATCAGTCCATATAAACTTTTGGTTCTTCCTAGTCAGGTTAGTGAGTGGCATTGCTATTTTAGAAAATCCTTGTATAAACCTCCTATAGTATCCTGCCATCCCCATGAATGACCTAACTTCACTAACATTGTTAGGCTTCTTCCATGCTTGGATTGCTACTATCTTATTGGGGTTTACAGAAATCCCTCTAGCAGAGACAACATGTCCAAGAAAATGTACTTCCTCTTGCCAGAACACACACTTAGAGAACTTTGCTTTCAAATCTTTTTCTCTTAATCTAGATAAGACCAAATGTAAGTGGTTCTCATGTTCCTCTATTATTTTAGAATAGATTAGAATGTCATCTATAAAAATCAGAACAAACTTGTCTAAGTAATCTCTGAATATCCTATTCATTAGGTCTACAAAGTAAGAAGGGGCATTTGTTAGCCCAAATGGCATAACCAGAAACTCATACAAACCATATCTTGTGTTAAATGCTGTATATTTAACACTTGAATCCTCAACCTTCATCTGATGAAACCCAGATGCCAAGTCTAGCCTAGAAAACACTTTAGCTCCACTGAGTTGATCAAAGAGATCATCTATCCTGGGTAATGGGTATTTGTTTTTGATGGTTACTTTGTTTAATTCTCTATAATCTATACACATTCTTAAGGTACCATCATGCTTTTTAACAAATACTACAGGAGCACCCCAACATGAATTACTTGGCCTTATAAACCCCTTGGCTTCTAATTCTTCCAGCTGGTTCTTTAGCTCCTTTAATTCACTTGGCCCCATCCTCGTAGGCTTTTTGATAATTGGGCTAGCCCCAGGCATAAGGTTAATCTGGAATTCAACAGGTCTATGGTGCGAGACACCTTTTACTTCCCCAAATACATCCAAGTATTCTTTAACTATGGGGATTTCATTAATAGCTATTTCCTTGGGATTATTTTCTAATTCAATTAAATGATTTAGCCTGTTTTCTTTGATAGGTTCACACAGAATTGTAACCCTTTGGCCTTTAGAATTTTGTAGTGAAATGGTGGATGCATCTAGGTCAATTATGGCTTTGAATTGTCTTAGCCAATCTGCCCCTAATATAACTCCTATATTTGGGAAATTTAGAACATATAAATTGGAAACAAATGTGTTTCCCCCTATGTTCAAATTCACATCCACACAAATCATATCTAATACACTAGAACTTCCTAAAGGGCTTTGTATTAACAGAGGTATTTCAGCCAAATTGCAGTTCATTTTCAACCTTTTAACTAGTTCATGGGAAATGAGTGAGTGGGTTGCCCCGGTATCATATATTACAGCTAAGGGTATGGTACAAATAAATAGTGTACCTTCCACTTGACCATGGTTTTCAGCATTAGCCTCAATTATGGCCTTGCCCCTACCTTCCAGGTTTGCCACTTTCCCTTGTTGCTTGTATTCTGGGCAATTTCTTTTCATATGTCCTTCCTTCCCACATAGAAAGCATTTGAAAGCTCCCCCTTTAAGCTCTGGGCATCTTGGCTTAATATGGCCTTCTTTCCCACAATGGTTGCAAACTATTTTTCTTTTGGCTTCATTGGGTTTTGCATCTACTGCCTTCTTACCATCTGCCTCTCCTTTCTTCTTATCATAAGGATGGTACTTCCCTTTGTTCTTCTTGTTGCTATTGTTTTTGAAGCTCCTAAACTTATCTCTTTCCTTGTCATGCTGCTCAATCTTCAGAGCCAAATCTATCACTTGATCAAAAGTTCTGTCAGCATAAGGTAATATAGCCCTGCTAAGCCCTGGGTTCAATCCCTTGATGTATCTATCATTTTTGGATGCTTCATCAGCCACTAACATTGCCCCATAGGTTGACAATCCCTCAAACTTCTGGGTGTATTCTGTGACATTCATAGTCCCCTGTCTAAGTTTGATGAACTCCTCAAGTAAAGTGGTTTTTGCTGAGGCTGGAACAAACCTTGCCTCTAACATCTCCTTATATTGATTCCAATTAATATCATTTTCATTCCGGCCAGCTATGATCACCTCCCACCAACTCAAAGCTGCACCTTTTAATTGCCTTGAGGCCACTTGCCTCTTCCTTTGGTCATCTAGTTGCATATCAGTGAAGATCCTCTCTAATGTCCTCAGCCATGCTTGAATCTCCATTACACTTTCAGTTCCTTCAAAGCTCTTGCCTCCCAAGTTGGTATAAGTCTTCACTAACTTGGAGAGCTCCTCATATGGGTTCTCAGGTCTGTGCCCAATTCCATCTCTCAAAACTCTCACAAATTCCTGCATGTCAAGCATTTGTGGTGTACTAGATCCTCCTTGATGATGAGACCCTCTTCCTACCATATTTCTAAAAGTATATGTATTTCATTATATTAGTTTATAATACTTTGCTTTAATTTTTAAATTGGTTGTATCTTTCCTATTTAATCATTGTGTATGTCACATGCACACACATACATTCAGGGAATACTTATAAACAGTCAAATATATCACAAACAAACCTAGTATAAACATAAGCATACAAATATTTTGCTATGTTAATTAAAACATAGCTCTGATACCAAATGAAATGACCCTAATTCTTAAACAAAAATTTCATTTCTTTTTTTTTTCATACTTAGCTAAGACTACCTAGGGTCATCCTTCCCTTAATCTCATATTATCCAGGATCTTTCACAATATAAAAATATTGTTTTAAATCTAAATCATTCCTAACATACATATATGAAGATATCTATGTTATATTCTACTAGAATCAGAGCATGGTAATATGTAAGTAGAAATCCTTTTAAATCTATTAAAATGTGATAATTCCCTGATAAAGGATTAATTATTGTATCCTGATTTTTGACCATAGAATCCACTGGAAACATGTACTTTGGTCTGTTATTCTAATTAAGAAATGATCAAGTAATAATCAGGTGGAAGAAAGTTTTTTTTATATGTATGATTGTTAAAGTCTGTATAGTATCAAACTCAGGCTACAAGAAAGTGGATCATAAGTGAACACAAGCAACATCTAGGCGTAATGGAAACGCGCCTAACTTATACATGAGAGGTCACGAGTTCGAGTGCTATGCTGGTCGGTTCAAACCCAATTTTTGTTTTTCTTTTTATTTTTCTCCTGTATGGTTTAAAATCTGATATCTACCTATATCTACACATATCTGCTTAATTTTTGCCTATAATCTAACATACAAAACAATATTTCTTGCTTTATTATTTTTGCAACTCATTCCTACAACTGTTCTAGGAATTTATGTTTATATTTTTGCCCAAATATCAACATGTACACAGATATACAGGTACATGTCAATGTCTTTGCTCATTTTCCAGAAAACTGGGTTCAAATAGTTCCTTGCTTCATTGATTTGAAGTGAACATTAGGCCTGACCTATGGTCTAACCATGTGGTTAATCTGACCATTCTTTTATTTGCATTTTACAAATCAGAATCTACCCAAAACATTGATACTCCTTCTTTTCAAAAGCAGGTTTATATATATGTATGAATCAGACACCTTGTGATCAGATTTATATCATCCTTCCTAACCATAATTCCCTTTTTAAAAATGCATATTCAGGGTATATACATTTTTACTTGCATTTGGACATATATCAGTATCATGACTTGAAAATATAACAGTTATAATTCTTTCTGGATTTTCCCAATACAATTTCCTATATATCTATCTTTTGAAAGGACTTAGGATGAACTATAATCATCATAAAATGATTATGCTTATAAAATCCAGGTTTTTCCTCTAAATCAAAAACAACTTTAGCAAATAGATTTTCAAATCAGTTTAACATCAATATCCTTAATACATTCCAAACCAGAAATAACCAGAAACAACATAACACATATTTCTTACAAGTTCTTCCTACTTAATACATTTAGATAGCCATATCAATCAGGAAATACATGCATGAATTAACACATTCTAGCTCTTATTTCTAATTATCTTAGCATCCTCTATTCCATATCTTTTTAATCTTGCTTACTTAGCTCCATCACAACCTGCAAAAGCATTAGTGGCTGCCCCATTATGAATGAGACACCCCCATGTGCCATGAGCAATAAGGGTCAGATCTATGATCTGGTGTGAGCATTTCTAACATATCCATGATATTAAGCTAAGGATACAGCATAAATGTACCTTGCATAACTTGACAGGTATTATCATGAATGATTAATGTATAAATTGATCAGGCATTCCCATATACATACATAAGAGCAAACATATGCATTAAAACAATTTTTTATCTGGAACTACTAAGGTTCCTCATACCAACCCTAATCCCGGAAAGACTCAAGTTTCCTATATCATCATTTAAGGTTGCCTTTTCTTCTTATAAATTCCTGGCCTCATCTGCTATAAGGAATCAAAGGGACACATTGCCATGAACTAATTAACATCATGGCACAAAGATCTCAGGACTTAAACAAGCCATGTGTCAATTTGTCTACTTCAAATAGGACAAGCATTCCAGCAGCCTTCTTGGCACAAAATCCTTAGTTATATTACTAAGTGTATTCATGTTCATTTTATCAATGATAGCTAGGTGTACAGACCACTTGTACACATGAAACATTCTAGTTACCTTGCAGACATAATATTGCAAGCAAGTTAAAGGTTACTTTCTAGAGGTATAACACCCAGTCATTCCATCTCACATTATTTAGCATATAAACACCCTATTCAAACATATACCAGAATGTTTGCAACTGAGAATAAATGCATGGATCTATTGGGTTTATTTTGATTTTGCAAGCAACTATGTTTAGCCAGATTTTTAACCTTGTTTAAACATAATTTTTAGGCTTGTAAATTTTCTGTTTGGTTTAGGGCTCAGCACTTATAGAGAAAGACTCCATTGCACCCTTAACCAATTATTTCAAGCCTCAGCACTATACCATTGTATATGCAGCTCATAGTTTTCTTTTCCTTCATTCTTCATTTTAAGCCATGATTCAGACTAGTTACAAATACTCTCTTACATGTTCTTTAAGGTTTTGGTATAACATGCAGGGATGAAAATAGAACAATAAAGTTATACATCCATCATAGCAGATCATATCTCATCAAGCATTCATGAAACTATCAGTAGTCAACATGGTTTGTAAATCAAAACATGCAAAATATAGCATATAAAAGCTTGGCTGCCTAATCCCAGGTCTTAATGCCATGTATATGAGTGAGGATACTCACCTAAATGCTTACACAAGCTTAATCCGGAAAACCCCTCAAATCTTTAGCCTTTTCTTCCTCTTCTTCCTTAGGTTAATTAATTCAGTGAGAGAGTGGTTTTCTGGTTAGGCTCTTGATTTATATAAGGGTTCTACCTAGGGTTTTGGGTGATGCAAAATCCCTATTTTAGCCCAAACCAGAATCATGCATTTGGCATTGCATATTCTCTCCTTCCTAACCCTTAATGTCCCGGCCAATATTTTAAAACAAGGCTAAATTGTGCCCATTTTCTTTTCTTTTCAGAAAGTGATTACTTTAAGTATTTTTATTATACTTACCTCAAACATGATAATGGTGTGACTTTCTATTTTCTGCCTATGTACATTTGCTTTCTTGCACTTTGGTTCTTACTATTTTAGTGATTCCTTTATTAATCTTCTGCTCAAATAATATCTGTATACATATATACATTTATACAACTATGGGTGTTAGTTTAACTTTAACCTTCTTTTATTTGCAGAAAACATGTGCATTCTTATATGCATTTCTACACACCTATTATTCAAATAAAATTTCACTTATTCATTATAAATCAATGTTCTCTTCGGTCTTAATTTTCCAGACAAGTCATACATATGCATATATATATATAGATATATATATATATATATATATATATATACATCCTCAGGAATTTTAATATTCATGTCTAGGCCTATATTTCCTTTATTTAAAACATTTTATCTAAATGTTTTCCTTCTTTGTTTTATTATTCAGGAATTTTGGATTTTCTCTTAATGCCATAACTAGTGTGCACGTGCACACATGCACACAACCTTGCACCACTGAAAATCCCACCTATATAATAATTCTGATTTTCCCCCAGAATTTTAATCATTTATTTAAAAGAATTTTCCTCAAAATCTTGGGGTATTACAATCACCCCTTCTTTTAGGAATTGTGCCCTCACAATTTGCAACATAATCTTTGAGTACTTCTAATTTCTTAGGGGAAAAAAAATTATTCAAATATGCATGAGCAAATCAATTAGTCACTGTCTATCATACATATTAAACTTTCTTAGTAATCTAAGAATTTACCTTTTAAATTTGCAAAGAGCCTAGGGTAATCCATCCTGATTTTATCCTCTAGCTCCCAAGTACAATCACTAGGATCTATACTCCATTGAATCTTTACAAGCTTCAATGTCTTGTTTCTTAATTTCTTTTCTTCCCTTGCCACAATTCCCACTGGCTCTTTCTCATAGATTAGATCTGGATTAATCTGAACTTCAGTAGGCTTTTCTAAGATTTCCTCCTTGTCATGTACCCATCTCCTTAGTTGTGATACATGAAACACATTGTGCATTGCACTCATCTCCTCTGGAAGCTCCAGCTTATAGGCTAGTGAGCCTATCCTCTCCAAAATCTTGTATGGTCCAACATATCTGGGTCTGAGTTTCCCTTGCTTGCCAAATCTCAAGACTTTCTTCATTGGTGAAACCTTAATGAAGACATAATCACCTACTTTGAATTCCACTGACTTCCTCTTTGCATTAGCATATTTCTTTTGCCTATCTTGAGCTGCTGCCATCCTCTTTCTCACCAGTCCTATTTTCTCTGTGATGTCCTTGACATATTCTGGCCCTAGGATAGCTTTCTCTCCTGCCTCAGCCCAACACATAGGTGATAGACATGGCTTTCCATATAGGGCTTCAAAGGGTGCCATTCCAATTGTGCTTTGGTGGCTATTATTGTATGCGAACTCAGCCAAATGGAGATGGTCCTCCCAATTTCCTCCAAAGTCTAACACACATGCTCTAAGCAAATCCTCTAAAATCTTGTTTACCACTTCTGTTTGCCCATCTGATTGGGGGTGATAAGCAGTGCTTAGGCACAATTCACTCCCCATAGCTTCTTGGAAGCTCTTCCAGAATCTTGGAGTGAAGATTGTATCCCTATCACTCACTATAGTTTTAGGAACACCATGCAACTTTACCACTTCTCTCATAAAAGTTTGGGCTAGCCTAGGTGCATTTCTGTCTGCTTTTACTGGTATGAAGTGGGCTACTTTAGTCAGCCTATCTACAATTACCCAAATACTTGTATTTCCCCTCTTGGATCTAGGAAGACCATCTATAAAATCCATAGATATGTCTTCCCACTTCCACTGTGGTATGCTAAGTGGCTGCAACAACCCTGAAGGTCTTTGGGTCTCAGCTTTTATTTGTTGACAAACCATGCACTTAGCAACATGTCTTGCTACATTAGACTTCATTCCCTTCCACCAATAGTCCCTTTTTAAGTTTTGGTACATCTTGGTGCTGCCTGGATGTATGGAATATTTGCTCCTATGGTACTCATTAAGGATTTCTTCTTTTAATTCTATGATGTTTGGGACACATATCCTACCCTTGTACCTTAGGTATCCTTTTACATCAATGTGATAATCCTTCACTTCCTCCTTCTTTAATAGGAGAGACCTCTTTTCTGCTAAGTCTTGATCTTCTTCTTGCATCTTTGCCACCTTCAAGACCAAATTTGATTGTAAAGTAATTAAACTTAACCTTCCTTTACTCCTTTCTTCCTCAACTATCTCCATACTTATCCCACTGCTCTCATCTATTTCCAAATCAGTGAGCATGGTCAAGTCTCTAAATTCCTCCATCATCAACATGGCCACTTTTGCATGCTGCCTACTCAATGCATCTGCCACTTTATTAGCCTTGCCTGGTGTATAAAGTATATCTAAGTCATAAGCAGCAAGAAATTCAACCCATCTGTGTTGTCTCATATTCAAATCTTTCTGTGAAAAGAGATACTTTAAGGCCTTGTGATCAGTGTATAAAATGAACTTTGCACCTAATAAGTAATGCCTCCAGAGCTTCAAGGCATATACTACTGCTGCCAACTCAAGATCATGAGTTGCATATCTAGTTTCATGGGGTTTTAGTTGTCTAGATGCATAGGCTATGACCTGATCTTGCTGCATCAACACAGCCCCTAGCCCTGACCCACATGCATCTGTATATACAACTAATCCCTCATTGCCTTCTGGTACTCTCAACACTGGTGATTTTACCAAAGCCTCCTTGATCTGGATGAAAGCTTGTTCACACTTATCAGTCCATATAAACTTTTGGTTCTTCCTAGTCAGGTTAGTGAGTGGCATTGCTATTTTAGAAAATCCTTGTATAAACCTCCTATAGTATCCTGCCATCCCCATGAATGACCTAACTTCACTAACATTGTTAGGCTTCTTCCATGCTTGGATTGCTACTATCTTATTGGGGTTTACAGAAATCCCTCTAGCAGAGACAACATGTCCAAGAAAATGTACTTCCTCTTGCCAGAACACACACTTAGAGAACTTTGCTTTCAAATCTTTTTCTCTTAATCTAGATAAGACCAAATGTAAGTGGTTCTCATGTTCCTCTATTGTTTTAGAATAGATTAGAATGTCATCTATAAAAATCAGAACAAACTTGTCTAAGTAATCTCTGAATATCCTATTCATTAGGTCTACAAAGTAAGAAGGGGCATTTGTTAGCCCAAATGGCATAACCAGAAACTCATACAAACCATATCTTGTGTTAAATGCTGTATATTTAACACTTGAATCCTCAACCTTCATCTGATGAAACCCAAATGCCAAGTCTAGCCTAGAAAACACTTTAGCTCCACTGAGTTGATCAAAGAGATCATCTATCCTGGGTAATGGGTATTTGTTTTTGATGGTTACTTTGTTTAATTCTCTATAATCTATACACATTCTTAAGGTACCATCATGCTTTTTAACAAATACTACAGGAGCACCCCAGCATGAATTACTTGGCCTTATAAACCCCTTGGCTTCTAATTCTTCCAGCTGGTTCTTTAGCTCCTTTAATTCACTTGGCCCCATCCTCGTAGGCTTTTTGATAATTGGGCTAGCCCCAGGCATAAGGTTAATCTGGAATTCAACAGGTCTATGGTGCGAGACACCTTTTACTTCCCCAAATACATCCAAGTATTCTTTAACTATGGGGATTTCATTAATAGCTATTTCCTTGGGATTATTTTCTAATTCAATTAAATGATTTAGCCTGTTTTCTTTGATAGGTTCACACAGAATTGTAACCCTTTGGCCTTTAGAATTTTGTAGTGAAATGGTGGATGCATCTAGGTCAATTATGGCTTTGAATTGTCTTAGCCAATCTGCCCCTAATATAACTCCTATATTTGGGAAATTTAGAACATATAAATTGGAAACAAATGTGTTTCCCCCTATGTTCAAATTCACATCCACACAAATCATATCTAATACACTAGAACTTCCTAAAGGGCTTTGTATTAACAGAGGTATTTCAGCCAAATTGCAGTTCATTTTCAACCTTTTAACTAGTTCATGGGAAATGAGTGAGTGGGTTGCCCCGGTATCATATATTACAGCTAAGGGTATGGTACAAATAAATAGTGTACCTTCCACTTGACCATGGTTTTCAGCATTAGCCTCAATTATGGCCTTGCCCCTACCTTCCAGGTTTGCCACTTTCCCTTGTTGCTTGTATTCTGGGCAATTTCTTTTCATATGTCCTTCCTTCCCACATAGAAAGCATTTGAAAGCTCCCCCTTTAAGCTCTGGGCATCTTGGCTTAATATGGCCTTCTTTTCCACAATGGTTGCAAACTATTTTTCTTTTGGCTTCATTGGGTTTTGCATCTACTGCCTTCTTACCATCTGCCTCTCCTTTCTTCTTATCATAAGGATGGTACTTCCCTTTGTTCTTCTTGTTGCTATTGTTTTTGAAGCTCCTAAACTTATCTCTTTCCTTGTCATGCTGCTCAATCTTCAGAGCCAAATCTATCACTTGATCAAAAGTTCTGTCAGCATAAGGTAATATAGCCCTGCTAAGCCCTGGGTTCAATCCCTTGATGTATCTATCATTTTTGGATGCTTCATCAGCCACTAACATTGCCCCATAGGTTGACAATCCCTCAAACTTCTGGGTGTATTCTGTGACATTCTTAGTCCCCTGTCTAAGTTTGATGAACTCCTCAAGTAAAGTGGTTTTTGCTGAGGCTGGAACAAACCTTGCCTCTAACATCTCCTTAAATTGATTCCAATTAATATCATTTTCATTCCGGCCAGCTATGATCACCTCCCACCAACTCAAAGCTGCACCTTTTAATTGCCTTGAGGCCACTTGCCTCTTCCTTTGGTCATCTAGTTGCATATCAGTGAAGATCCTCTCTAATGTCCTCAGCCATGCTTGAATCTCCATTACACTTTCAGTTCCTTCAAAGCTCTTGCCTCCCAAGTTGGTATAAGTCTTCACTAACTTGGAGAGCTCCTCATATGGGTTCTCAGGTCTGTGCCCAATTCCATCTCTCAAAACTCTCACAAATTCCTGCATGTCAAGCATTTGTGGTGTACTAGATCCTCCTTGATGATGAGACCCTCTTCCTACCATATTTCTAAAAGTATATGTATTTCATTATATTAGTTTATAATACTTTGCTTTAATTTTTAAATTGGTTATATCTTTCCTATTTAATCATTGTGTATGTCACATGCACACACATACATTCAGGGAATACTTATAAACAGTCAAATATATCACAAACAAACCTAGTATAAATATAAGCATACAAATATTTTGCTATGTTAATTAAAACATAGCTCTGATACCAAATGAAATGACCCTAATTCTTAAACAAAAATTTCATTTTTTTTTTCATACTTAGCTAAGACTACCTAGGGTCATCCTTCCCTTAATCTCATATTATCCAGGATCTTTCACAATATAAAAATATTGTTTTAAATCTAAATCATTCCTAACATACATATATGAAGATATCTATGTTATATTCTACTAGAATCAGAGCATGGTAATATGTAAGTAGAAATCCTTTTAAATCTATTAAAATGTGATAATTCCCTGATAAAGGATTAATTATTGTATCCTGATTTTTGACCATAGAATCCACTGGAAACATGTACTTTGGTCTGTTATTCTAATTAAGAAATGATCAAGTAATAATCAGGTGGAAGAAAGTTTTTTTTATATGTATGATTGTTAAAGTCTGTATAGTATCAAACTCAGGCTACAAGAAAGTGGATCATAAGTGAACACAAGCAACATCTAGGCGTAATGGAAACGCGCCTAACTTATACATGAGAGGTCACGAGTTCGAGTGCTATGCTGGTCGGTTCAAACCCAATTTTTGTTTTTCTTTTTATTTTTCTCCTGTATGGTTTAAAATCTGATATCTACCTATATCTACACATATCTGCTTAATTTTTGCCTATAATCTAACATACAAAACAATATTTCTTGCTTTATTATTTTTGCAACTCATTCCTACAACTGTTCTAGGAATTTATGTTTATATTTTTGCCCAAATATCAACATGTACACAGATATACAGGTACATGTCAATGTCTTTGCTCATTTTCCAGAAAACTGGGTTCAAATAGTTCCTTGCTTCATTGATTTGAAGTGAACATTAGGCCTGACCTATGGTCTAACCATGTGGTTAATCTGACCATTCTTTTATTTGCATTTTACAAATCAGAATCTACCCAAAACATTGATACTCCTTCTTTTCAAAAGCAGGTTTATATATATGTATGAATCAGACACCTTGTGATCAGATTTATATCATCCTTCCTAACCATAATTCCCTTTTTAAAAATGCATATTCAGGGTATATACATTTTTACTTGCATTTGGACATATATCAGTATCATGACTTGAAAATATAACAGTTATAATTCTTTCTGGATTTTCCCAATACAATTTCCTATATATCTATCTTTTGAAAGGACTTAGGATGAACTATAATCATCATAAAATGATTATGCTTATAAAATCCAGGTTTTTCCTCTAAATCAAAAACAACTTTAGCAAATAGATTTTCAAATCAGTTTAACATCAATATCCTTAATACATTCCAAACCAGAAACAACCAGAAACAACATAACACATATTTCTTACAAGTTCTTCCTACTTAATACATTTAGATAGCCATATCAATCAGGAAATACATGCATGAATTAACACATTCTAGCTCTTATTTCTAATTATCTTAGCATCCTCTATTCCATATCTTTTTAATCTTGCTTACTTAGCTCCATCACAACCTGCAAAAGCATTAGTGGCTGCCCCATTATGAATGAGACACCCCCATGTGCCATGAGCAATAAGGGTCAGATCTATGATCTGGTGTGAGCATTTCTAACATATCCATGATATTAAGCTAAGGATACAGCATAAATGTACCTTGCATAACTTGACAGGTATTATCATGAATGATTAATGTATAAATTGATCAGGCATTCCCATATACATACATAAGAGCAAACATATGCATTAAAACAATTTTTTATCTGGAACTACTAAGGTTCCACATACCAACCCTAATCCCGGAAAGACTCAAGTTTCCTATATCATCATTTAAGGTTGCCTTTTCTTCTTATAAATTCCTGGCCTCATCTGCTATAAGGAATCAAAGGAACACATTGCCATGAACTAATTAACATCATGGCACAAAGATCTCAGGACTTAAACAAGCCATGTGTCAATTTGTCTACTTCAAATAGGACAAGCATTCTAGCAGCCTTCTTAGCACAAAATCCTTAGTTATATTACTAAGTGTATTCATGTTCATTTTATCAATGATAGCTAGGTGTACAGACCACTTGTACACATGAAACATTCTAGTTACCTTGCAGACATAATATTGCAAGCAAGTTAAAGGTTACTTTCTAGAGGTATAACACCCAGTCATTCCATCTCACATTATTTAGCATATAAACACCCTATTCAAACATATACCAGAATGTTTGCAACTGAGAATAAATGCATGGCTCTATTGGGTTTATTTTGATTTTGCAAGCAACTATGTTTAGCCAGATTTTTAACCTTGTTTAAACATAATTTTTAGGCTTGTAAATTTTCTGTTTGGTTTAGGGCTCAGCACTTATAGAGAAAGACTCCATTGCACCCTTAACCAATTATTTCAAGCCTCAGCACTATACCATTGTATATGCAGCTCATAGTTTTCTTTTCCTTCATTCTTCATTTTAAGCCATGATTCAGACTAGTTACAAATACTCTCTTACATGTTCTTTAAGGTTTTGGTATAACATGTAGGGATGAAAATAGAACAATAAAGTTATACATCCATCATAGCAGATCATATCTCATCAAGCATTCATGAAACTATCAGTAGTCAACATGGTTTGTAAATCAAAACATGCAAAATATAGCATATAAAAGCTTGGCTGCCTAATCCCAGGTCTTAATGCCATGTATATGAGTGAGGATACTCACCTAAATGCTTACACAAGCTTAATCCAGAAAACCCCTCAAATCTTTAGCCTTTTCTTCCTCTTCTTCCTTAGGTTAATTAATTCAGTGAGAGAGTGGTTTTCTGGTTAGGCTCTTGATTTATATAAGGGTTCTACCTAGGGTTTTGGGTGATGCAAAATCCCTATTTTAGCCCAAACCAGAATCATGCATTTGGCATTGCATATTCTCTCCTTCCTAACCCTTAATGTCCCGGCCAATATTTTAAAACAAGGCTAAATTGTGCCCATTTTCTTTTCTTTTCAGAAAGTGATTACTTTAAGTATTTTTATTATACTTACCTCAAACATGATAATGGTGTGACTTTCTATTTTCTGCCTATGTACATTTGCTTTCTTGCACTTTGGTTCTTACTATTTTAGTGATTCCTTTATTAATTTTCTGCTCAAATAATATCTGTATACATATATACATTTATACAACTATGGGTGTTAGTTTAACTTTAACCTTCTTTTATTTGCAGAAAACATGTGCATTCTTATATGCATTTCTACACACCTATTATTCAAATAAAATTTCACTTATTCATTATAAATCAATGTTCTCTTCGGTCTTAATTTTCCAGACAAGTCATACATATGCATATATATATATAGATATATACATATATATATATATATACATCCTCAGGAATTTTAATATTCATGTCTAGGCCTATATTTCCTTTATTTAAAACATTTTATCTAAATGTTTTCCTTCTTTGTTTTATTATTCAGGAATTCTGGATTTTCTCTTAATGTCATAACTAGTGTGCACGTGCACACATGCACACAACCTTGCACCACTGAAAATCCCACCTATATAATAATTCTGATTTTTCCCCCAGAATTTTAATCATTTATTTAAAAGAATTTTCCTCAAAATCTTGGGGTATTACAGGTTTGGAGTGAAAAAGCTTGTGAACTTGTTGTATTTGTTTAGTTCTGTCTTAGTATAGGTGTATGCTTCCTTGTTCGTAGGGTTGTTCACTTCAAACAACTTTCAAATAGCTGATAACTTGGAGTCTAAATAATCTTTGTTGAAAATTTGATTAAGTTACAACTTGATTCTAATTTTTGGAGATATTGCGATTTTAGCATGCGATCTCATTTTTGTTTGGAATTCTACGACACTCAAGTGAATATGCAATTTGCACATAGGTCTGTGTTGTCGATTATTGAGTGCCTTCCTTCTAGCGCCAATTTTGTACGGGCTACACTTACCATTCCCGACTACATGTGTGCGGTTTCTCACGCTCCTTGACGTTGCTTATCTTCGGGCAACGCGAGGAGTTAGAATTTTGGTGCGCGACTCATGAGATGCGCGGCTTTTGTTTTTCCTCAGGGTTGCCTATCTTCGGGCAACACAAGGAGTTGTTATTTTGAGGCTCTTTGATGTTGCCTATCTTCGGGCAGCACAAGGAGTTTTAGTTTTGGGGTTCCTCGATGTGGGTTAAGTTTCATTCCATATTTTCGGAGTATTTCGAACATTTCGGTGAGGTTATCAAGATTGTTAGTAGCCACTTGGGATTTGATTAACATGTCATGCACGTAAACTTCCATGGCTTTTCCAATATGGCGTTTGAACATGGTATTCGCTAGCCTTTGGTACGTTGCCCCTGCATTTTTCAAATCGAATGGCATTACTTGGTAGCAGTACAGTCCCAAATCGGTGATGAAGCTTGTGTTCTCTTGATCAGGTTCATGCATCAGGATGTGGTTATAGCCCGAGTACGCATCCATAAATGACAGCAGTTCGTGTCCCATCGTTCCATCCACCAGTTGATCAATCCTAGGGAGCGGGAAGCTGTCCTTCGGACATGCCTTGTTGAGGTCCAAGAAATCAATACAGGTTCGCCATTTTCCATTGGACTTCTTGACTAGGACTGGGTTCGACACCTATTCAGGGTAGGTTGTATCTCGAATGAAGCCTTAGCCATCAGTTTATCTACTTCTTCTCTCAATTCCTTGGACCGTTCCGGGACCAAGCTGCGCCTTTTTTGCTTAACTGGGGTGAATTTGAGGTCAATATTGAGAGCGTGGCAGGCAATTTCAGGTGATACCCCACACATATCGGAGTCTGTCCAAGCAAATACATCCAAATTGGTGCAAAGGAATTCGGTTAATTCTGACCGCATCTTGTTTCCAAGCCGCGACCCAATTTTCAAGACCCGTGTTGGGTCATCCATACAGACTGGGACAGATACCATCAATTCAGCCGGTGCTGTCGAATCCTCCCCTGAGCTCTTCTTTCTAGGGTCCAAAGCCTTGTCGAATCGGCTATGGTCCCCAAGCCAGGGCGGTTCTGTAGTTGCTATTCGAAGGGTTCACGGATGTGGAGGGCTTTCCCCACATCCTTTCCTTTTTCCTTTCTTCTTGATTTGTGCAATTCTACAATGTAGCATTCTCAGGCGACGCTTTGGTCTCCTTTCACAATTCCGACTCCGTGTTCCGTAGAGAACTTCATTGTAAGGCACCATTAGGCCAGTGCTATTATGAAGTCGGTTAATGCGGGCCATCCCAAGAAGGCGTTGTATGCTGTCAGTTCATCCATGATCACAAAAGTCTGAATGAGGGTGACCCTTCGCTCACCCTCTTCGAGCTCCATGGGTAGGTCAATTGTTCCCACTGGTTACTTAGGTTCACCAGTAAACCCCTAAATCTTTGTTTGGCATGCAGACACACTTTTCATGTCAATCTTCATGTGATTTTAAGTGCGTTTAAAGAGAATCTTAACGGAGCTACCGCTGTCAACCAACACCCACCGAACTACAGCAGACCCAATTCCTACCGTCACCACCATCAGATCGACAGTCGGGGCTTCGATCCCTTCGGTGTCCTGATTTTGGAACACAATATCATCATTCAAGATCTTTTCACCTTAACTGGAGTTTCATCTTCCATAGCCAAACATGACTCCTTCGGAGTGTGCTTCAGCGAACTTGCATATCGCTCAATTTCTCCCTAACTTCTTTGTGCGGAATGTGGTCCCCTAGATATCGTTCCTATGATGAGTCTTTGGTCAGTTTGTTTCGAATCTTCTTCGCTGGTTTCTTCTTGATTCCTTCATTCTCTTGGGTGTTGAGGAGTTGCAGATTGATCGGGGTTTTGCGGTTGTCTTACGTACTGCTGGAGTTTGTTGTTCTAGATCAGTTCTTCAATAAGATTCCTTAAGTAGCAGCATTCGTTCGTATTGTGGCCATATGTCTCGTGGAAGCGGCAGAACTTCCCCGAGCGCTTCTGCTGCTCGGTTGCCTCCTTTTTGGGTAGCCTTTTGCATTACTTAGTTCCTTGAATTGCAAGAAAAATGTTTTCCGATGTGTCGCTCATGGGAGTGTAGCCTTCGAGCCTAAACCCTTTGAGCTTTTTATTGCTGCCATTACCATTCTTCTTATTGGAGTTTTGACCTTTTCTCTTCGAATTCACTTCTTTCCCAGTGGTTTCTCAGCAGTTCACAAAGTGTACGCATTTTGATTCATTGCTACATCGCTTTGCCCGGCATTTGCCGGCTGCACACTAGTAGACTTCCCTTCTAATTCTTGCGCTTCCTCCAACCTTATGTACGGATTTCCTTTGCAATTGAAATCTTTTGTGGTGGTAGGTTGCTTCATTTTAATCCATTTTCAGAATTCAGTTTTTGGGTGAATGGCACGAACTAATGCCATGAAAACCATGTCTTTGTTGGGGTTGCTTACTTCCGTCACTGTGGTGTTAAATCTGTTCATGAAAGACTTCAGTGTTTCGTTTCTCCCTTGGAACAAACCGGATAGGGACATGACATCTTTTGGCTGTGTGGTATGGTGTCTGAACTGATCAAGGAACCTTTTCGCTAGTTGGTCAAAAGTAGAGATAGATCTTGGTGGAAGCCAAGTGAACCACATTGACGCAACCCCTTCGAGAAAGATAGGGAAGCATATGCATCGAACAGCTTCAGAGGCATTTGCTCCATCCATATATCAACTGTATTTGTACAAGTGAGGCTTCGGGTCCTTTGTTCCGTCATAGGATGGAATAGTTGGGATTGTGAACTTTTCTGGATATCTCTCGTTCAGGATTTCATCTGTGAAGGGAGTTCTACTTGGCGCAAATCCCCACTCATCATCTCTTTTATCTTTACTCTCCTCCATTAATCGTTTAACCTCATCCGCTATGTATGCCTCTTATGTTCGGTAGTCCTGAGGACGATAATCAGTCACTACGCCAAGTGTTTGACTTTGCAAACGGTCTTGGTGTCTAGGCTGTGGCTAGGCTCTCCTTTCTTCAGGAGAGCCACTCCTGTGGTGTCCCGTTGGCTTGCGGTTGGTCTCATCGGAGCAGTTTGGGTATTCCTTGCATTATCAAATGCATTGGCATATTCTTCCAATTTGTCGTCTTGCTCTCCGTCCTCCGAGTCAGAAAGATCCATAGCTATGTCTTCTACGGGGGTCTTTGCCCCCTGACTCCAATTCAGGATAGGTTGCCTTGTCGCATACGGAGTACTTGCATTTTCTTCCACGTTAAGTCCTATTGTCACCCTCTTTTGTAGCCGTTTCCTGTTTCTTCTATGTAGACCAGAAACGGAAGAATTATCTTGTTCCGCAGCCGCCGCAGGTTCGGGCATAGTCCTTGGAGCGGGGTTTGACTATAGGGTTAGGAGAGCGTTAAGTTATTGTAACGACCCATAATTTAATCACTTTGAACATGAATAGTTAATATGTTTTTAAATGATTAAATAATGGATTTTATATTAATCCTGCCTAATAAAACAAAATAGTATAATTACTTGCCTAATAAAACAAGAGAGAATTATTAACCTTGCCTAATAAAACAGAATAGTATAATTACTTGTCTAATAAAACAAGAAAGAATTATTAACCTAGCCTAATAAAACAGAATAGTATAATTACTTGCCTAATAAAACAAAATAGTATAATGATTATTATATTCCATACGGATGGTTGCAATTGGACCAAAATCTGGTCGAATCAGGTTATGCCATGTAGATGGTTGCCATTGGACCAAAATCTGGTCGAATCAGGTTATGCCATGTGGATGGTTGCCATTGGACCAAAATCTGGTCGAATCAGGTTATGCCATGTGCATAGTTGCCATTGGACCAAAATCTGGTTGAATCAGGTTAGGCCATAGTTAATAAGGAGAATTCCTATGGGACCAAATTGTGGTCGAATCAAATTAAGCCATAAGGATGTTTTCTATTGGACCAAAATGTGGTCGAATCAAATTAGGCCATATGGCTGGTTTCTATTGGACCAAAATCTGGTCGAATCAGGTTAGGCTATAGGAAATGACTAAAGTACCCTTCTCTTCACCTATAAATAGCCAAGTCCATATCTCATTTTAATTCATTCACAAACTAAAGAAAAGAACTAAAATTCATTACAAAAGGTGAAGTATTCCAAGTCTTCATCAAAGCAAATAGGAAGTGAGTATATTCCTTGTTTTCATAGTTTAGTGGGTATAACTTATTCTGTGAGTATATTCCTTGTTTTCATAGTTTAGTGGGTATAACTTATTCTGTGAGTATATTCCTTGTTTTCATAGTTTAGTGGGTATAACTTATTCTGTGAGTATATTCCTTGCTTTTATAGTTTAGTGGGTATAACTTATTCTGTGAGTATATTCCTTGCTTTTATAGTTTAGCGAGTATAACTTATTCTATGAGTATATTCCTTGCTTTTATAGTTTAGCGAGTATAACTTATTCTATGAGTATATTCCTTGCTTTCATAGTTTAGCGAGTATAACTTATTCTGTGAGTATATTCCTTGCTTTCATAGTTTAGCGAGTATAACTTATTCTGTGAGTATATTCTTTGCTTTCATAGTTTAGCGAGTATAACTTATTCTGTGAGTATAATTTAATTATTTTACAGTCAGTGTAATCTTAATCACTTTTCTTTGACTCATTCACATTTTAACAAATGTTGTGTTAACTATTGATTGTAAATAGTTAATAATAATGAGTCTGTTATTATTCTTGTTTGGTTGTTTGATTTGTGCTCGACCAGTTTATGAGCAATAACTTTGACGTTTAGTTAAAGGGAACTTACACCACCTTTTAACTTAGGATTGACATTTAGTGACTTTTTGGTTAAAAGGAAATAACACCCCTTTTAGCTATCTCATTTGATTAAGAGGGAGCTTCACCCCTCTTGGTCGTATTCTCCTTTAAAGATGATGGGTTTAAGTTATGATTTGAATGGAAGTTTTAAATCTTTATTTAAAGTATTTGAAAGGAGATTCAAAATTTACATAAATGATCTTTATAATTATAATGGAAAACATTCACATTTCTTATAGACAATTGTTTTTAACCCATCTAAGTATGCTTTTGAAATATGAAATCCTCCCAAATGTTTTGTGAATATACTTATACCGATGAGATAAGTATATGGATATTTTCCAAGCAGTGAAAAAGTATAAGATTTAATTTCCATATACCATCATTTTGTTATCCCCGATAGTTGATATCTTGACTATCAATTTCGATACCCTTTTTCCTTTTGTTTTTGTTTCGCCAATCTAAGACGATTTGTTGCTCATTTAGAGCATTGATATCCTTTGTCGGAAATGACTAAATAAAGAGCGAGTGGGGGCCAAGCTATGTGGGGTTGCTCCCATTAGGGTATTTTCACATCTACTCTAGATTGGTTTCGGTTGTATGCGCACGGAGATGTGAAATACTCGGATACTCGGTAAGGTTGGCGGGGTCCGGCTTGGAGGTTTCCGAGAGCCATCGTAGTTCTCAAGTATATTTTCGAGAGGTATACTTTCGATAAGTGGGGCGCACCCTCCTAGTCATTGTTGGAAAAATTCCTTTTCCTTATTTTTGATTCAAAACTTTAGATTGATTCTTTCTTAATTTCATCGGGAAGCGTCTTGTGCTCTTCGCGATGTTTAATTATCTGCATCCATTCTTTTATACTTGGATGTTGTCCTTGTGAGGGAAAAACCCATTCTGCATTTTGCGATGTGGTCTCACTAGTTACTTTGTGTGTTCTATTTTTGGAGTTTACTCATACCGAACTTATTGTCTGACCCGAATTGTTTGTTTTCCCTAAACGTTCGGGTACTCATTTATATTTGAGTAGTCCGGAAATGACAGGTTTTTTTGGGCTCTTTTGAAGATGGTGGATGACCAGGAGGCTCCTTATCTATCTAGCTATTTATTTCCGCTGTTATGAGATGTTGGCTCTATGTATGTATATTTAAAGGCAGGTTGTTATAACTGTCTAGACTGACAGTAGTACTTTTGTTGTAACTCTGATAACTCCATGTTGGGGAGTAACCTTATGTACTGTCTTATTTTTATGTTATATTTAACCGTTCCGTTGTGAGATTATTGTTCCTTTCTTATATTTTACCCCATGACAACTCGTCTTTTTGATACTTGGGCAACGACACATGAATACCATGGATGTATTAAGTGTCGTTCTCGGGGGTTAGAAAGGTGGGTCGTCACAGTTGGTATCAGAGCTTTGGTTGAGCGGACACCTTAGCCTGATTGGGGTACAACTCATTAGAGATAGGGTAAGTGATGCCCTAGAATGAGTTAATCTTCAGAGAGCGTATTTGTAATTTTTATAATAATAATATTTATCCTCTAAAATCTAGTTTTAGATCCTTTGGTGTTATTTCCTCACACAATTTTAATCCTATTATTGTATTCTAAAGATACCTGTTATTTGTTCATATAATAGAAAATGAATACAAGAAGAGGAGGAAGGAGAGGATCTGGAACTAGCACGACTACCAATGGTAGGATACCTAGAAATGCTACCATGTCAGTTGTAGATCCGGTAGAGGAAATGCTAGTACATGTTCAAACCCCTATGAACTTTGCAGCTTTGTGTAAGAATTTTACCACTTTGGGCGGGAAACCATTCTATGGGACTGAAGATATTCTTGGAGTGCAGATGTGGCTTCGAACTTTTGAAAGAATATTTGGAGATCTTCGGTTGGAGGATGCGGAGAAACGGCTGTTGGCATCGCGACAACTTCAAAAGTTAGCGATGGATTGGTGGGATTCAGAAACAGCTAGTACTCCGGAGGGTGAGTTTTCTTGGGCCCGGTTCAAGGAAGTTTTTGAAGCACAGTTTATTCCAGAAGCCGGGAAAACTCAGTTGTTTAGAAGTTTCATTGACTTAAAGCAGGGTGATATGACTGTGTCGCAGTACGAGCATAAGTTCAATGCTTTGTCCCGTTTTGGACTTGGATTGATAGACACACCGCTCAAGAAAAATGAAATGTTTGTGAATGGAATGCGACCAGAGTTCCATCGTGAAATGACCAATCATCTTATGGGTACGTTCACCAACATTATTAGCATGTCTTTGAGGTTTGAGGCTCTTGATATTAAGGAAGGAGTCTAGAAGGGTGTAGTACCAGCAATAAGTGCCAAGCCTTTATCAGTTATACCAGTTGAAGGAAAGCCAAACTTCAAGCGTAAGTTTAAGGGAAAGAAGCAGGGTGCAGGGAAGAAACCCGAAGATGGCGCTCCAGCACAGAAGAAGCATACCAACTTGGCCAACATTCTTTGTTTCAAGTGCAATAAGATGGGCCACTTTGCAAATCATTGCCCAATTGCCACATGTTTTAATTGTGGCCAGCCAGGACATATGAAGAATGAGTGCCCTTTTCCTAAAAAGGGATCTCAAGGATAGACTTTTACCATTAAAGAGATACCATCCACTTCTTCAGATCAAAAAGGGAAGCAATTGTTACAAGGTACATTATCCATCTATGATATTCCTGTAAGGGTGCTATTTGATATAGGAGCTTCCCATAGTTTTATTTCTTATGATCTAATGGACAAGCTAAACCTTAAATATGTTATCATAAGTAATCCTCTTTGTGTTTCAAACCCAATTGGAGGTCCGACAAATCTTGACACTGTGTGTTTAAATGTACCTATTTCTTATCGAAATCATCTCTTTCCTTTTGACTTGTTTGTTCTTGGGTTTATGGGTTTTGGAGTGTTGCGGGGAATGGATTGGTTATCTAAGTTTAAAGCTATCTTGGATTGTGGTAGAAGGCTCGTTAGAGTTAGTGATGCAGGAGATGTTGGTGTTGATATTAGTTGTGAAGAGCCTAAGAAGTTACTGAGAAGTTTTCTCTATTCACTCGAAGTGGCTAAAGTGGAGCTAGGAGATGTGCCAGTTGTTCGAGATTTCACAGATATTTTGACGAGGTGCAAGGTTTACCTCCTCACCGTGAAGTCGAGTTCCGTATTGATTTGGTTCTGGGAACTAGACCTATTGTACAACCCTTACGAAGGATGGATCCAAAAGAGAAGAGGGAGTTAGAAAGGCAGACTTATGATTTGTTGCAGAAGGGCTTGATCCGACGTAGTACCTTGAGTTGGGGATCGCCAGTCGTCTTTGTTACAAAGGCGGACGGTTCTCTAAGGTTATTCATAGATTATCGGGAGTTGAACAAAAGGACTATCAAGAATAAATATCCTTTGCCAAGGATCGACGATATGTTTGACCAACTCCACGCTGCTCGGATATTTTCTCAATTAGATCTTGCCACCGGTTTCCACCAATTAAGAGTGGCAGAGGAGAGCGTTCTCTTAACAGCTTTTCGAACTCCTGAAAATTTCTACGAGTGGTTAGTTATGCCGTTTGGATTGACTAATGCACCCGCTTATTTTGTGGACTTAATGAATCGAGTATTTCGAGACATTCTTAATAAATTTGTTATTGTCTTTATTGATGACATTCTTATCTACTCCAAGACAGAGGAGGAACACAAATATCATCTCTGTGTCGTACTCGATACCCTAAGAAGCCATGTGTTGAAGGCTAAGTTTTCCAAGTGCCATTTCTGGAAATCCGAAGTTAGGTTTCCAGGGCATGTTATTTCGGGAGAAGGCATATCAGTGGACCCAGCTAAAGTTGTGGCGGTTCAAGACTGGAAGAAACCCGAAAGTGCGATGGAAGTTAGAAGTTTCTTCGGATTGGCTGGTTTTTATCGTAGGTTTATCAAGGACTTCTCGAAGATTGCTTCTCATCTGACGAAGTTAACAAAGAAAGATGTTAAGTTTGTTTTGACTTCTAAGTGTGATCAAGCATTCAACGAATTGAAAGAGAAGTTGACTAGCGCTCCTGTATTAACCATTCCAAATGGGAGCGAAGGTTTAACCGGGTATACAGATGCTTGTGGAACCGGATTGGGAGCAGTTCTGATGCAGCATGGGAAAGTTATTGCCTATGCGAGTCGACAACTACAACCGCATGAGAAAAATTATGCTACACATGATTTGGAGCTTTTAGCTGTTGTCTTCGCACTAAAGATGTGGAGGCATTATCTTTTGGGTGAAAGGTTCGAATTATACACGGACCAGAAATCCTTAATATACCTTTTTACCCAGAAAGATTTGAATTTGAGGCAGCAGAGATAGCTGGAGTTTCTCGCCTCTTATGACCTAGAGGTTCTTTATACCCCTGGAAAACAAATGTTGTTGCCGATGCATTGAGTAGGAATGTAGCCATGGTTGCAAATTTAGAAGTTAAGCAAGTATTGTTAGAGAGAATTGCATCCAGTCAAGAGGCAGATCCTATTTTAGCTCGACTTAAGAAGGATGTTAAAGAAGGTACTGTTTCTAGCTTTGAGATTGATCTCCGGGGCATATTGAAAATGAATGGGCGTATTTGTGTTCCAGACTTTGATGGACTTAGGCAGGAAATGTTATCCGAATGCCACCATTCAAAGTTACCTTTTCATCCAGGAGTGACCAAGATGTTCAAAGATATGAAGAGGGTATTCTGGTGGAAGGGGATGAAGCGAGATATTTCAATCTTTGTGAGTCGTTGTGAAAACTGCCAGTAGATTAAGAGTGACCAGCAGAAGACAGCTGGATTGCTTTAACCACTTGAGATCCCAAAGTGGAAGTGTGAGCAGATCTCTATGGACTTTATTGATTGGCTTCCTAAGTCAAGAAGAGGTAACGATGGCATTTGGGTTATAGTCGATCGACTAACCAAGAGTACCCATTTCATTCCTGTTAAGCTGACTAGGACTGCTACGAGTCTGGTGAGTTTGTATGTGAAGGAGATTGTGAGACTCCATGGGATTCCTCGTAGTATTGTAAGTGACCGAGACCCGATATTCACTAGTAGATTCTGGGAGGGACTGCAGAATGCTTTAGGGACTGAGCTAAGTCTAAGTACAACATACCATCCCCAAACAGATGGGCAGATGGAGAGAGTGAACCAGATCTTGGAAGATTTATTGCGAGCATGCATTCTAGATTTCGGGGGTTCTTGGGAAGATCATTTACCCTTAGTCGAATTCACTTATAACAACAGCTATCAAGCAAGCATTGGTATGGCCCCTTTCGAAGCTCTTTATGGTCGTCCATGTCGTTCTCCTTCGTGTTGGGTTGAATCTGGAGATAGACTTGTTCTTGGACCCGACTTAATCTTAGAAGCCAATGAGAAGGTAGCTGATATTCGAAGAAAGATAAAGGAAGTGCAAGATCGGCAAAAGTGTTATGCAGATCAAAGGCGTAGGGATCTAGAGTTCTTAGTCGGGGACTTGGTATTTGTAAAAGTCTCTCCTTTGAGAAGTGTCGTGAGGTTTGGAAAGACAGGGAAATTAGCCCCTCGATATATTGGTCCTTTTCCCATACTGGACCGGATTGGTAAACTTGCATATAAAGTGGAGTTACCAGATCGACTATCATATGTGCACAACGTATTTCACGTATCTCATTTACGTAAGTATGTACACGACCCTTCGATGATAGTAGAACCGGGACAACAAGTTGATTTGGAGGTTCGGCCTAACCTAACTATTCTTAGGCGGCCAATTCGTATTGTCGCCCGAGATATAAAGCGATTAAGGAAGAAGGTTGTGAATCTTGTTAAGGTTCAGTGGAGTGGAGATGTTAGAGATTGTACTTGGGAAACTGAGGACTATATTAGGGATTCTTATCCCGAGTTGATGTAGTTGTTGTTGGTATTTTGTTGTTTCTTTTTAGTGTACTCACCAGTTGTGTTAAGGTCACTTTCCTTGTATCTTTGTGTGGTATATATGATATCATTTGGGTTCTTTGATATCTAGAGTTTATCCGATTAATTTCGAGGACGAAATTTCCTTTAAGGAGGGGAGGATGTAACGACCCATAATTTAATCACTTTGAACATGAATAGTTAATATGTTTTTAAATGGTTAAATAATGGATTTTATATCTAAAAGTATTATCCCTGCCAAATAAAATAGAATAGTATAATTACATGCCTAATAAAACAAGAGAGAATTATTAACCTTGCTTAATAAAACAGAATAGTATAATTACTTGTCTAATAAAATAAGAAAGAATTATTAACCTAGCCTAATAAAACAGAATAGTATAATTACTTGCCTAATAAAACAAAATAGCATAATGATTATTATATTCCATACGGATGGTTGCCATTGGACCAAAATCTGGTCGAATCAGGTTATGCCATGCGGATGGTTGCCATTGGACCAAAATCTGGTCGAATCAGGTTATGCCATGTGGATGGTTCCCATTGGACCAAAATCTGGTCGAATCAGGTTATGCCATGCGGATAGTTGCCATTGGACCAAAATCTGGTCGAATCAGGTTAGGCCATAGTTGATAAGGAGAATTCCTATTGGACCAAATTGTGGTCGAATCAAATTAAGCCACAAGGATGTTTTCTATTGGACCAAAATGTGGTCGAATCAAATTAGGCCATATGGCTGGTTTCTATTGGACCAAAATCTGGTTGAATCAGGTTAGGCTATAGGAAATGACTAAAGTACCCTTCTCTTCACCTATAAATAGCCAAGTCCATATCTCATTTTAATTCATTCACAAACTAAAGAAAAGAACTAAAATTCATTACAAAAGGTGAAGTATTCCAAGTCTTCATCAAAGCAAATAGGAAGTGAGTATATTCCTTGTTTTCATAGTTTAGTGGGTATAACTTATTCTGTGAGTATATTCCTTGTTTTCATAGTTTAGTGGGTATAACTTATTCTGTGAGTATATTCCTTGCTTTTATAGTTTAGCGAGTATAACTTATTCTGTGAGTATATTCCTTGCTTTCATAGTTTAGCGAGTATAACTTATTCTGTGAGTATATTCCTTGCTTTCATAGTTTAGCGAGTATAACTTATTCTGTGAGTATATTCCTTGCTTTCATAGTTTAGCGAGTATAACTTATTCTGTGAGTATAATTTAATTATTTTACAGTCAGTGTAATCTTAATCACTTTTCTTTGACTCATTCACATTTTAACAAATGTTGTGTTAACTATTGATTGTAAATAGTTAATAATAATGAGTCTGTTATTATTCTTGTTTGGTTGTTTGATTTGTGCTCGGCCAGTTTATGAGCAATAACTTTGATGTTTAGTTAAAGGGAACTTACACCACCTTTTAACTTAGGATTGACATTTAGTGACTTTTTGGTTAAAAGGAAATAACACCCCTTTTAGCTATCTCATTTGATTAAGAGGGAGCTTCACCCCTCTTGGTCGTATTCTCCTTTAAAGATGATGGGTTTAAGTTATGATTTGAATGGAAGTTTTAAATCTTTATTTAAAGTATTTGAAAGGAGATTCAAAATTTACATAAATGATCTTTATAATTATAATGGAAAACATTCACATTTCTTATAGACAATTGTTTTTAACCCATCTAAGTATGCTTTTGAATATGAAATCCTCCCAAATGTTTTGTGAATATACTTATACCGATGAGATAAGTATATGGATATTTTCCAAGCAGTGAAAAAGTATAAGATTTAATTTCCATATACCATCATTTTGTTATCCCCGATAGCTGATATCATGACTATCAATTTCGATACCCTTCTTCCTTTTGTTTTTTTTTCGTCAATCTAAGACGATTTGTTGCTCATTTAGAGATTGATATCCTTTATCGGAAATGACTAAATAATAAGCGAGTGGGGGCCAAGCTATGTGGGGTTGCTCCCATTAGGGTATTTTCACATCTACTCTAGATTGGTTTCGGTTGTATGCGCACGGAGATGTGAAATACTCGGATACTTGGTAAGGTTGGCGGGGTCCGGCTTGGAGGTTTCCGAGAGCCATCATAGTTCTCAAGTATATTTTCTAGAGGTATACTTTCGATAAGGGGGGCGCACCCTCCTATTCATTGTTGGAAAAATTCCTTTTCCTTATTTTTGATTCAAAACTTTAGATTGATTCTTTCTTAATTTCATCGGGAAGCGTCTTGCGCTCTTCGCGATGTTTAATTATCTGCATCCATTCTTTTATACTTGGATGTTGTCCTTGTGAGGGAAAAACCCATTCTGCATTTTTGCGATGTGGTCTCACTAGTTACTTTGTGTGTTCTATTTTTGGAGTTTACTCATACCGGACTTATTGTCTGACCCGAATTGTTTGTTTTCCCTAAACGTTCGGGTACTCATTTATATTTGAGTAGTCCAGAAATGACAGGTTTCTTTGGGCTCTTTTGAAGATGGTGGATGAGCAGGAGGCTCCTTATCTATCTAGCTATTTATTTCCGCTGTTATGAGATGTTGGCTCTATGTATGTATATTTAAAGGCAGGTTGTTATAACTACCTAGACTGACAGTAGTACTTTTGTTGTAACTCTGATAACTCCATGTTGGGGAGTAACCTTATGTACCGTCTTATTTTTATGTTATATTTAACAGTTCCATTGTGAGATTATTGTTCCTTTCTTATATTTTACCCCATGACAACTCGTCTTTCAGATACTTGGGCAATGACACATGAATACCATGGATGTATTAAGTGTCGTTCTCGGGGGTCAGAAAGGTGGGTCGTCACGGTTATCCATCAGAGCCTTTTGGCTATTCTCTATTTTTTGGTTGACCTCGTCAACCATCTTATTTAACTCATCCATGGTAACAACTTCATGCTGGCTGGAGGAGGCCGATGCCTAATTCCCTAAGTTAGCGCCATTCACTTCGGTTTGTTAGGGATTAACATCTTCTCCAGCTACTACTGCCATTATATACCTTCCAGAGGCAGTTCTTCTTCTTCCAGGAGCCATTGATTTCAAACGGTGAATTCTTCAAGTAAGGATTGGGGATCTAACTTCTGGACCTATGAGATCTAAAGTAGATAGCTAGACCTTCAAGCAAAGATTGGGGATCTAACTTCTGGATCTATGAGACCCAAAATAGATAGCTAGATCTAGATCTTGAGTTGGAGGTTCTCAGCGAAAGCACCAAAATGTCGACCCAAAAAATGGACCAACACCCTGGTTTGGATTTGAAAGCACCAGCCTTGTCCTGACAGAGCAATATTACAGATAACAGATACAAAGAAAGAATAGTAAAAGAAAGAAGACGGAGAATTTTTATAGTGTTTCGGCTGTTAATGAAGCCTACGTCCACTTTATAACTTTACTATAGACTGATTGCTGTTACAAGAGTTGTTTGATTACAAAGCTTTGATTGTTTTCAAGCTTGATTGAATCTCCAGATTTGGAGTCCACTGGAGAATCACAGTGTATTCCTCTGGAGATAGTTGTGTGGAAGTAGAGAGTGAAGAATAATTCCAGCAGAGCTTCAACAACCAGTCCAGAGAAGATCCTCTTTATGTCGTAGGTGGCATGCTATTTATAGAGGTTAGAGAGTTTCTGGGCCAGGCTTGTCATCATCAGCTATCAGGTAAGTTACAGGCGACCTGGAGGGACCTTGGCTCGCAAAACGAGCCAACACATGGGTCGTTGGAGACCCATAGACTTGGTTTGTTTTGCAGACTAAGTTTTGCCTCTTTTCAACAGTGTTCCATATCTAGTTCGTTTGATGTTTTGAGCAGAAGCATGGGTTACTAGCGAGCTAAACCCTTAGGAATTTCTAGAATCTGGACTTGGAGATGTCCTCATAGCCTTTTATCATTGCTCTTATGTTTTGATGGCAATTCACTGGTTGTTTATGCTCAACTACAGATTGGACTAAAGGGATGCTGATCTCTCGGCTCCATTGATCTCAGTTGTTGTCTTAGTCGTATTGCTTAGCCCTTGTTGATCCCTTGTCTTGGTTTTTCTAGTTAAGTCCTAAACCATCCTGTCCTTGCAAGACTGCTATGTTCTCTATTGGTTTCTGCTAGGTTAAAAACTCGGATAACACACCGTACTCTTAAAGTATATTGAATAGAGTAATTTGGACCCCTGTTTAGCGAATAAAACCCCGTTTCGCTAATTAAATTAATTGGACATCTAATTAGCAGAATAAATCTCTGTTCTGCTATTTTATAGATTAGAATACTTAATTCTATGTCATTAATTGATATGCCACTTAGAATAAGTGATAAGTTAACCAGTGGTGATTAATTGTTGAATTTATTACAAAGATGTGGATTATGTAAATGCTATTTATTAACTTGGAAAGTTAAATTGAATGATATGGTAGTTTGTTTAAGTACTATAGTGATTGCTTAGCCTCTTTCCGAATTTAAAAAGCCATGGATTTAAATCAACTTCAATTTTGAACAAATTATAAATGTTTTATATAATTATTATGATATTAAAGTGTTTTATATAATAATTATTTTTATTAACAATGTCTTAAAGTTAACTTATTTATATTCTAAATATTATTTAAAATTATTATATTATATTCTAAATATGTTTTAAGTTATTTCATACTTTATATAAATAATATTGTTTTAAAGTTTATTATTATAATAATATTGTTTAAAGTTATTTTTTATTATAATAATATAGTTTTAGAGTTAATTTATTATTATATTAATATTATTTCAAAGTTATTTAAGCATTTTCTAAATATTTTTTAAAGTTACTTAATGATATTTTAAAATATGGTTTAAAGATAACTAATTATTTATTTAAGATGTTTTTAGATAATAAATTGTTTTATAAAAAGGTGTATAAAAATAATAATCTGTTTATTTGAAAGGAATCATTTTAAATGAAAAGGTTTATATCAAGATTTTTGTTCGATAAAATGATTTATTAAAGGATCTTATAAATTCGAAAAAGGATTTTGGAATTTGGAAAGAAGTCGGTTGCAATAGGTTTAGAGATTTATAAAAAGGAATTTTATCATTGATTTTAGTGTTTTATAAAAGAGTTTAGAAATAAACTTGGAAATCTATAAAATAAATTTTTATAAATAGATTTGGGATTTATAAAGAGATAATTATATAAAATAAGGAGGCTTATAAAAAGGGAATCTATAAAAGAAATTTTTATTAAGAAGAAATGAGTTTTGATTTCCCTAAATGACTTTCTTAATTATGGTGGTATAGAATATTCTTTCCATACTAAATACCGAAAGAATAGTGTTCTGGGTAATCATTATCTCTGTTTAAATGAGATTTGTTTTGATCCATTTAATATGATTTTGGAATAAGAAACCTTTCTTAACGATTTGTGAATATACTTATAATATTGTATATTTAAGTATATGGAAAAGTTTTCCTAATTTTCAAAGTGAAATAGTTTATGAATATACTTATACCAGGAAGATAAGTATATGAATATTTTAATAAATATTTGAAAGGTGATTTTAAATTAATAAAAGATTAATTTTAAGAGGCTCAGTGGTTTCCATGGTAAATGTAATCCTTATCTGAATGTTTGATTATTTTATAGTTAAATAACCGACTATCAAATCTTGGCCTAATATGTAATCCTTCTTAATTTTGATGGTACGGAAATATTCCCTACTTAACACCGAAGTATTTTAGCTCTAGAAATATCTAGAAGAAACATGGGGACTATATGGTACAATTATTGTTAGTGGTGCTATACTATACGTATAAACTCGTTTTTGTTCTTCTAGGATAAATCATGTAGGAGATCCGACCACATTAACGGTTAGTGGCAGATCCCCGTCTTATGTATTGTCTGATTATTTCCAAAAGAATCGGTATTGAGGATTTCGAAAATCGATCGATTAGTTTTGAACATCTGGTAAGCGAGGGAGTGTACTTGTAAGAGATGACTCGAAACTATAACCACTTGTGACGACCTACATTTTTGACCATTCAAGTTGACAATAAACCACACATGTCTAACTTAAACAATAAAAAAGGCAGATAGTAAATGGGGTTTTATATAAGAAATAGAAGAAAAGAAAAAAAACAAAACACAAAATCTTGCAGCGGAATGACAAAATATAATAATCAAATAAACAGTTCATGAAGCTATTTAATATACATTTGATTATACTTTACAATAAAACAGAGTTTACACAATATCATCGGAGTTATACATATAACAAATAATAAATAATGTAGCGGAAATAAAATGATGCAGTGGAATAAATACTAGTAATATAATATACCAATCTTCGTCTTGTCCTCCCAAAATGATGATCTTCAAAACACTGAAATACCCAGGCTGACCCGAGCGAAATGAAAAGACAAAACACTAGGATTATAACTAAAATATCCTCATGTAAGTCAAATCAATATCACGATAAAATATGAGTGTAATAGCGTTAGAGATTTTTACGGGATTTTACGTCTCCTATCCAGTGTATAAGTGCGTGCAATAACTTAAGAGATGTTATGGGATTTTCCATCTCTTAAGGATCTGTCAAACTATCTATATATAGTAGGATACGCTATATATGTAATGTCTACAAGTAATATAAAATATAAAAATAGCGTTAAGGCTTTACATTGATCCCCCTTAACGCGTTTTTAAGCATTGTCGTACAGTTTGCATATAAAAAACCAGTAAACCGTCGGTGGATAGGGATGCGCCATGATACGTCAACACTAACTCAAAATCGTAGTGGTCTCGTATAGGGATAAAAGTATGACAAGGCACGTGAGGCAATGCCCAAGGTAGGATACTACCAGTTTATCCCTCCCGGCTGGTGGTAACTCCTAACAGCCCACCGCAACACAACACTCCACAAAATCCACGGGTGCGCACCAATCAATCACAATGTAAGTGATGGTAATACGAAGGAGTGTGTCTGCTAGAGGTACATAGCCTCATTGCCATTATGGCTACTGTTTTAGTCATTTCAAATTGACAAAAGTATTAGGCCAATCCATCATCGTTCACTTTCTTCAAATCCAACAAACGTACGCCAGAACCATCCACTTCATTCTGGATCATGCACCGTGTACATAGTTGTTAAAGTGGTTCCAATATTGACAGAGAGTGTGCTAATAAGAGGCCCCGGTCTCTTTAACAACCAAACGTCATTTTACACACCGGTTGGTTCTTTTACATTTCAAAAGTGAATCATACTTTATATTCAAAATATCATATTCACTTCAAAACCAATTTCACTTCAAAACATTCATATTATTTCTTCAAAATAATATTCACTTCAAAATTCATATTCAATTCGAAATCAGTTTCGAATTCAATAATAGGTTATAACTTCATATTAACCACATTCACATTTAAATCCAATGATTTAAATATAAACAGTTTCAACTTCCAAAACAGTTTAAATATTGAAAAAGTTGAATAATTTAAAAATAATTTGGTGAATTGTAAATAGTTGGGAGATTTGAAAACAGTTTGGAAATCAAATAGTTTGATTACTGAAAATGGTTTATCTATTAAAATAGTTTGGAAGTCAAAATAATTTTCAAAGTTAAAATAGTTGGATTCTAAAACAGTTTTATATTAAATAGTTTACCTTGAAAATAATTTATACTGTTTCTTTCCAATTCAACAAATCTGAAATAAAGTTCAAATTTCAAATCAACCAATTCGATTTCCAATATCCAATTCAAATCAACCCCAAATTCACAATTCAATTCAACTTTATCCTAATTTCAATTTCAAATCGAATTAACTTCAATTTCGAATACATTACAAATTAATCTCAATTTCAAATTTCATTTTAGTTTCAACAATTTAATTTAAATCAATCTCAATTTGAAACGTTTTAACTTAACTTCAAATTCAGTTAAAACAATCCAATTTAAATGGAAAATACTTCACTTCAATTATTATTTAAATCCATTTCAATTTTATAAAGTTCGAGTCCAAATTCAAAATATCAGTTTAAATCACTTTAATTAAATTAAGTTTCAAAGTTCAAATAAAATTTCAAATCTTTAAAACAATTCAATTTCTATAATTTAAATTGTATTTCAATTATAACTTCAAATTTCAAAATTAAATCCCTTAACAAATTCTTTTAAACAATTTAAAATTTCAACATTTCAAAACTTGAATTTTTAAAGTAATTCCATTTGTATAAATAATATTTTTATTTCTTTAGAACCAAATTATTTAAAAGAAATAAATTTCAAGAATTCGAAATCATTTATCCGGTGTCCGTATATAATTTTCTATTCTATGGCCAAGTGATCAGTTATATTAAATTTTAATTGCAGGTATGGATGTATATCATTTCAATCCAAATCAAAGTGTTATAGGTATACATCATTTCAATCTATTTCTTAATATATTCGAAATGATTTAATTGACAATTTATAATGCCCGTAACATCCAGGGTGATAATAGATATATATCAAAATAAATAACATCCAATCATCTAACATATCAATCAATAGGCATCCATCACAATCAACATCCAAAATAATTAATTTATCATAATAGTTAACTAGTTATCACATGTCGGAGTTTAACTAGCAATTTAATTTCAAATTTAAATTGAATTATCAATTTAAATTAAATCTCAATTTAAATTCGATTCAATGCAAATTCAATTTTACTATCAAAATTATACTAACAATCAACAACCAATACAATTTTATAACTTATGATTTCGATAAAACTTGCATCAGAATATTTTAGTATTGCATGAGTGGTTTAAACACTCACCTTTGTTTGAATTAGAAAAATTCAAACTCTCCAAACAATCACGAATCCAACTTCATGATGAAGATGATGTCGATATGAATCCAACGCAGCAGACGACACACAAATTTCACCTCGAACGAATAAATTACGGATTGTTAAACACTTGGAGATAAATTAACTTAATATAACTTTAATTAACTTTAATGATTAACTATAATTACTATTCTTAATCACAGCTTATCCACGTAAACCCTTCTTCTCGGGTGAACTCTAGAACGCGATTTCCTCTTCTCTTTTTTTTCATCGTGTTTTGAAACCTCAACGCACCGCCGTCCCTGCTCCGGCCGACCTCCGACTCACCCAGAAGATCGCCCCGACTATGAGCTCGCCTCGGCCACTGGTCGTGACTTTGATGGTGACCTGAAGCTTACCAATTTTGCCAAAACCCGAAACCCCTTCAAACCCCGATCTTCCCACCTTGTCAAGAATCAAGCCAATCGCACCGTACAACAACTTCATCTCCCCTAGCCGACCGTCTTTGTAGTTGGAGTCCTCACCCAAATCGGCTTCGTGTGGCACTGATGAACATGAACTGTTCGATCGTTAGGATTAAAATTTCTTTGAACGCGGCTGAGTTTTTTTGTTGTTGTGCTGAGCGGATGAAGGATCCAATGAATTGTTTTATAGATTTTAACCATACTGATCACAGACCCAAAACAAGACATGCTAACAGATGTCCCTATCAAAAATAACCTTATTCCGGACTCAATGAGACTAGTCAAGAGACCTAATTTAATCGTATACAAAAGTTAACCATTTTGAGTTCGATAAATTTAACTCAACTTATATTCAATTGTTCACAAATTTACATAAATGGACAAATAAAATATTACAATTTCAAAATATGTTATTATAAATCAAACGGTTATTAAAATCCAATTTATTATTACACAATTTGAATTCAATTGAATATTTATATTTCAAAATAATATTTCTTATTAAACAATAATCGATTGTTGTTTAAGTTAGAAACGAATAAAATCTCCATTAATAAATACAACTGTCAATTAGTTTTGAACTAACAATTCAAATTTGCATTAAACAAATTTGAGTTTAAACAAATTCGATTTAATACATTAATTATTCAATTATGATTAAATGAATTTCTAAGTTTACAGTTATAATTATTTCGCAATGACTGTTATCATTATTCAATACTTGTAATAGTTTCTATTTAAATCCAAATTGTTCTTTTAATAAAATTATATTTTAGTCCATATTTAGCGTTCATTTATATTTATTAACATAGTTTGATTTTCATTTACTTGAATAATCATTTATTTTATCTCTCCTTAGTTAACGCCGTTCTATTACACTACAACCATGTTGTTCACATAAATCTATTATGGTTTGCTTCACTTCGCTTGACTAAAGCATTTCAATAATCTAATTTCGACGAATCTAAATATTTAGTTTCAAATGGATTTTAGTTATAAATAATCATTTTATTTTCATTTAAATAATTCATCAGTTTATTTATAAACAAATGTTCACCTAAATTAGTTAATACAAATCCTTGATTGAAATCAACTTATTTATATTAAGATTTAGATAAATTACTTATGTTTCTCCTTTACTATACATAATCATTTACATTATATTCAAATCAACATTTGTTTCCAAATTCATTATCAACTATACAAACTAAATTATCTTTCATTTCATTCAAATATTAGTTATTATTTTTTTTCTTATAACTTCTTGGATTTTGTAGTTTAATATATTTACACAAGTCCTTATCAACTTAATCGCATAAATAAACATTAAATTTTAATACTAACCATTTTTATTCAATAATTATATTAAAACAAACATTTTTAAATGGTTTAAAATTATGGGTCGTTACAATCTCCCCCACTCAGAACTTTCGTCCTAAAAAAACGAACTAAGTTATAGAATTTTAAAATGTTAACGAAATAAGTTATAGAAATAAGTTATAACCATTTGTTATCTACCACGCTTCTGTTACGCCACTCTGATATGATTTATTTGTAAAATAAGTTATAGAATTTTAAAAGGTCAAAATTTTTCTAACACCCGAATTTATGGAAAATTTCGGCAGCGTCTCCTTTGCACAACTCGATCGGAAAAATTTAAAATATCAATAGAATCATATAATATACATCTCATCTTAATGATGAGGCATCCCAACCATGGGGAAAAAACATATTATAATATAAAAGTATGGTATGTAATCTGAGATGCGTACCTTTTATTAGCGTTATAAGAAAATTAGCTTATATTTAAGCAAGCAAAAGCAACAAAATGCGCAACCGAGCTCCAAAAGCAAGCATATGCCCTCCATACCTATAAATACTCAATAACACGTGAGAGCAAGAATGTAGAAAGAAAAATCAATACATAACATATACTATACATAATCATATGCGGATATAGCAAATGGAAAAATTGAAACATCCAACAAATAATATCTATAAAATTTATTCATAACAATACCAATTTAAATGCAACATTTAATTTATGCACTTCATTTCTTGTCAATATTCATTCCCATCAATTTACATTCAACTAACTCATATTCACGTCAATTGTTTTCACTTTACTTTTCTATTTCATTCACATTTAATTTATTTACTTCCAATTGATTAATACTCACTTATTAACATTCATTTGATTTTGATTTACATTCAATTTCATTTCCATTCATTATATTCATACTTACTTATTCATATTCAATGAATTCATATTATATTAATTTACATTCTCTCGAATCCAATTGACAAACATTCGTTTATTAAAATTTATTACATTCAATTTACTTTACAACTTAAGTTTATTTTCATTTTAAATAAAATTATATTTCATTTGACTCATTTTATTAATTTATTCCCTTAATAGATTTTGTTTATTCATTTCCATTAACTTTCCTTAAGTTAAATCAAATCTCATAATTCACTTTACTAGTTTATTTCATTGATTCAATTTATTTAACTCTACTTAGTTAAATTAAATTTCATAACATTAACTAAGTGTATAATATTTATTATAACAACTTAAATTTTATTTATATTTATAAACTTCTAATTTATTTACACATTTTATTACTTACACTTTTCTTTTATATTATTCAATTACATATTCATATTAACATCATCAATGAATTATTTCTTATACCATTATTTGAGTTTCTTTTACTCTTAGTTCACATTTCATTTCACATTTTTCTTTTTTTTTTCATTTAATACTAAATTCATATTTTACAACATTTTATAAATCATTTTCTTAAGTTCAAAATCATTTTATAAAGGCTCATTTCTTTTTTCTTCTTTCCCAACTTATTTAAGTTTATAATTATCCTAAGAAGTTACAACTTAATTTACAATATTCTTTGCAAATTTACATTTAATTCTACAATAATTTTCAAGATATTGTTTAATTCATTTGTCTACTTTCTTAAATTCCATTTTTATTCAATTTAGTCATTAATCATTTCATAATACACTAATTAAGTATATAACATTTATTATACACTTAATTTTCATTTATAAACATTTTAATTACTTAAGTTTTGATTTACTTGTATAACATTCCATTGCATATCCATATTAACATTTTAACTTTTTAACATCTCTTGTAGGTCTTATATATGTTATTAGAATGCAACCGAGTATTATACAAATTTATCTTATTCATTTTAAAATTTACAGAGCATTCAATAATTTAAACTTGTTTTAAATTCTATTATCTTCTAATATAAGAGTTACAACTTAGATTTTCATATTTCACCTAACACTTAGCCTCATTTACTTATTTTAACTTTAAAAGTTCAATTATTAAAATTCACTTTTCAATTTAATAATTGAGAATCATTAATTAATGGAAACTTAAGAATTTTAAATACCGGGTTAATTTCAAATCAATTTGAAATAATATATACACTTATCTCTTTTACATATATATCAAATCATACTAAAGAAATTTCAAGTCAAAATCATTTTATCAAACTATTTCGTAGCAAAGCTACTAAGTTGTCTCTCCCACTTTGAGACCCGAAAATGAAAGCCGAAGATGTTGCGCAGTCATCACCAAAATTATTTTCTAGCGACAGAAGAGGAGATTACTGAATTCAATTCTCTTTAAATTCCTTTGAAAAAAAATTCTACTAAAAAATACTTCAAAATAATATTAATATTATTTTCCAAAGTCTTTGAAAACCAATTTCAAAAAGCACTGGAATTTAAATTCTTAAATTCCCAATTTAAATTCATTTCATTTGCAATCTTATTTCATAATACATATTCATAAGATTTCATTTCCTTATAACATACAATAGTTAATGATTTAGACTATTAACAAATCAAACAATAATGATAATAAACGAATATTATCCTTTTCAACAACCAACATATTTAATATATATCTAAATTTCATAATATTATTCTTTTTATATAAAATATAATCCTAGGTAAAATTATTTCATTTACCAATTTCGAATATAATATTGTGTCGGTTTGCTTTGTTCAAGTGTTTTTGAATTCCTATCGACAATGTTAGCTAGACGAATCGATCAGAACCCAAAATTCAAACTCAACAATTCAAACAACATAATATAAAACAATTGTATAACACTAATAAATACGCTCTATCATATATACACACTCAAACTCATTCTAGGGTGTAACCCTATTTCAAATGAGTTATTCCCTAATAGAGCCAAGGTTTCTCTAAACCAAAGCTCTGATACCAGATGTGACGACCCACATTTTTGACCATTCAAGTCGATAATAAACCACACATGTCTAACTCAAACAATCAAAAAGACAGATAGTAAATGGGGTTTTATATAAGAAATAGAAGAAAAGAAAAAAACAAAACAAAGAATCTTACAGTGAAATAATAAAATATAATAATCAAATAAACAGTTCATGAAGCTGTTTAATATACATTTGATTATACTATGCAATAAAACGGAGTTTACACAATATCATCAGAGTATACAAACAACAGATGATAAACAATGTAGCGGAAACAAAATGATGCAGTGGAATAAATACTAGTAATATAATATACCAACCTTCGTCTTGTCCTCCCGAAATGATGATCTTCAAAACACCGAAATACCCAAGCTGACCCGAGCGAAATAAAAAGACAAAACACTCGGATCAAGACTAAAATATCCTCATGTAAGTCAAATCAATATCACGATAAAATATGAGTGTAATAGCGTTAGAGATGTTTATGGGATTTCACATCTCCTATCCAGTGTACAAGTGGGTGCAATAACTTAAGAGATGTTATGGGATATTCCATCTCTTAAGGATCCGTCAAACTATCTATATATAGTAGGATACGCTATATATGTAATGTCTACCAGTAATATAAAATATCAAAATAGCGTCAAGGCTTTATATTGATCCCCTTAATGCGTTTTTAAGCATTGTCGTACAATTTACATATAAAACACCAATAAATCGTCGGTGGATAGGGATGCGCCGTGATATGAAAACACTAAATCAAAATCGTAGTGGTCTCGTATAGGGATAAAAGTATGACAAGGCACGTGAGGCAATGCCCAAGGTAGGATACTACCAGTTTACCCTTCCCGGCTGGTGGTAACCCCTAACGGCCCACCGCAACACAACACTCCATAAAGTTCACAGATGCACACCAATCAATCACAATGTAAATGATGGTAATACGAAGGAGTGTGTCCGCTAGAGGTAGCTAGCCTCATTAGCCGGTACGGCTCCTGTTTTAGTCATTTCAAATTGACACAAGTGTCAGGCCAATCCATCATCGTTCACTTTCTTCAAATCCAACAAACGTACGCCAGAACCATCCACTTCATTCTGGATCATGCACCGCGTACATAGTTGTTAAAGTGGTTCCAATATTGACAGAGTGTGCCAATAAGAGGCCCAAGTCTCTTTAACAACCAAACGTCATTTTACACACCGGTTGGTTCTTTTACATTTCAAAAGTGAATCATACTTTATATTCAAAATATCATATTCACTTCAAAACCAATTTCATTTCAAAACATTCATATTATTTCTTCAAAATAATATTCACTTCAAAATTCATATTCAATTCGAAATCAGTTTCGAATTCAATAATAGGCTATAACTTCATATTAACCACATTCACATTTAAATCCAATGATCTAAATATAAATAGTTTCAACTTCCAAAATAGTTTAAATATTGAAACGGTTGAATAATTTAAAAATAGTTTGGAGAATTGTAAATAGTTGGGAGATTTGAAAACGGTTTGGAAATCAAATAGTTTGTTTACTGGAAATGGTTTATCTATTAAAATAGTTTGGAAATCAAAATAATTTTCAAAGTTAAAATAGTTGAATTTTAAAACAGTTTATATTAAATAATTTATCTTGAAAATAATTTAAACCGTATCTTTCCAATTTCAACAAATCTGAAATAAAGTTCAAATTTCAAATCAACCAATTCGATTTCCAATATCCAATTCAAATCAACCCCAAATTCATAATTCAATTCAACTTTATCCTAATTTCAATTTCAATTCGAATTAAATTCAATTTCGAATTCATTACAAATTAATCTCAATTTCAAATTTCATTTCAGTTTCAACAATTTAATTAAATCAATCTCAATTTGAAACGTTTTAACTTAACTTCAAATTCAGTTAAAACAATCCAATTTAAATGGAAAATACTTCACTGCAATTATTATTTGTATCCATTTCAATTTTATCAAGTTCGAGTCCAAATTCAAAATATCAGTTTAAATCACTTTAATTAAATTTTAATTGCAGGTATGGATATATATCATTTCAATCCAAATCAAAGTGTCATAGGTATATATCATTTCAACCTATTTCTTAATTTATTAAAAATTATTTAATTGACAATTTATGATGCCCATAACATCCAGGGTGATAACAGATATATATATCAAAATAAATAACTTCCAATCATCCAACATATCAATCAATAGGCATCCATCATAATCAAAATCCAAAATATTAATTTATCATAACAGTTAACTAGTTATCACATGTCGTTGTTTAACTAGCAGTTTAAATTCAAATTTAAATTACATTGTCAATTTAAATTAAATGTCAATTTAAATTCAATTCAATGCAAATTCAATTTTACTGTCAAAACTATACTAACAATCATCAACCAATACAATTTTATAACTTATGATTTCGACAAAACTTACATCGGAATATTTTAGTATTGTGTGAGTAGTTTAAACACTCACCTTTGTTTGAATCAAAAAATTTCAAACTCTCCAAACAATCGCGAATCCATCTTCATGATGAAGATGATGTCGATACGAGTCCAACGCAGCAGACGGCATGCAAATTTGACCTCGAACGACTAAATTACGGATTGTTAATCACTTGGAGATAAATTAACTTAATATAACTTTAATTAACTTTAATGATTAACTTTAATAACCATTCTTAATCATAGCTTAGCTACGCAAACCCTTCTTCTCAAGTGAACACCCGAACGCGATTTCCTCTTCTCTTTTTTTTCTTCACGTTTTGAAACCTCACCGCGCCGCCGTCCCTGCTCCGACCGACCTTCGACTTACTAGAAGATTGCCCCGACTCCGAGCTCGCCTCGACCATTGGTCGCGACTCTGATGGTGGTCTGAAGCTCACTAATTTTGCCAAAACCTAAAACCCCTTCAAACCCGATCTCCCCACCTCGTCGAGAATCAAGCCAATCGCATCGTACAACAACTTTATCTCCCCTAGCAAACCGCTTTGTAGTTGGAATCATCACCCGAATCGGCTTCGTGTGGCACTGATGAATGTGAGTCGTTAGATCGTTAGGATTAAAATTTCTTTGAACATGGCTGATTTTTTTTATGCTAAACGAATGAAGGATCCCATGAATCGTTTTATAGATTTTAACCGTACTGATCACGGACGCCAAACGAGACATGCTAACAGACGTCCTTAACAAAAATAATCATATTCCGGACACAATGAGACTAGTCAAGAGACCCAATTTAATCGTATATAAAAGCTAACCATTTTGATCGTTCGATAAATTTAAATTGACTTATATTCAATTGTTCACAAATTTACATAAATTGACAAATAAAATATTACAATTTCAAAGTACGTTATTATAAATCAAACAGTTATTAATATCCGATTTATTATTACACAATTTGAATTCAATTGAATATTTATATTTCAAAATAATATTTCTTATTAAACAATAATCGATTGTTGTTTAAATTAGAAACGATTAAAATCTCCATTAATAAATAATCGGTTGTCAATTCAATTTGAACCAACAGTTCAAATTTGCATTAAACAAATTTCAGTTTAAAAAAATTCGATTTAATACATTAATTATTCAATTGTAATTAAATAAATTTATGAGTTTATAGTTTTAATTATTTCGCAACGACTGTTATCATTATTCAATACTTGTAATAGTTTCTATTTAAATCCAAATTGTGCTTTTTATAAAATTATATTTCCGTCCATATTTAACGTTCATTTAAATTTATTAACATAGTTTGATTTTCATTTATTTGAATAATCCTTAATTTATCTCTCCTTTGTTAACGCCATTCTATTACACTACAGCCATGTTGTTCACATAAATCTATCATGGTTTGCTTCACTTCGCTTAACTAAAGCATTTCAATAATCTAATTTCGACGAATCTAAATATTTAGTTTCAAATGGATTTTAGTTATAAATAATCATTTTATTTTCATTTAAATAATTCATCAGTTTATTTATAAACAAATGTTCACCTAAATTAGTTAATACAAATCCTTGATTGAAATCAACTTATTATATTAAGATTCAGATAAATTACTTATGTTTCTCCTTTACTATACATAATCATTTACATTATATTCAAATCAACATTTGTTTCCAAATTCATTATCAACTATACAAACTAAATTATCTTTCATTTCATTCAAATATAAGTTATTATTTTTTTTCTTATAACTTCTTGGATTTTGTAGTTTAATATATTTACACAAGTCCTTATCAACTTAATCGCATAAATAAACATTAAATTTTTAATGCTAACTATTTTTATTCAATAATTATATTAAAACAAATATTTTTAAATGGTTGAAAAATACGGTTTGTTACACCACTCCAAAACCATATACGGGTTCTATGCTTGTAGGAGATTCGAGATCTGTTTTGGATGTTGGAATCCATGTGTGATTCCAAGACCCGTTGGGGTGTGAGAATCCATGTGTGATTCGAGATCTGTTTTAGATGTTGGAATCTATGTGTGATTCTGAGACCCGTTGAGTTATTCGAATCCATGTGGGATTCTAAGATCTTTGTTAAGATGTGGGAATCCACGTGTGGTTCCGAGACCTGTTGAGGTATGAGAATCAATGTGTGGTTCCAAGACCTTTTCAGATGGCGATGCATGAGTGGGAATGTCGGACGTAACCTCACCAGCGGTAATGACTAAAACCAGAGGTAGGATACATAGCTAGTGGTTTATCTAACCCATAAAGGTGCAGTCATCTCCTTCTTAGAGTTACCTATAGTTGTTATGCATGCATGGAGCAATGCATTCGGTCTTGCGTGGTCAGCTATGTATTTCCTATTGTACATCACTAGGGATGTATTGTTACTTTGGAAGGATAACTTTGATCCTTGTGCAGAAGCACTGTTCTCGTAGTACCGATGGTAACTCTATGGAATCCTACAAAATTAGCGAACGCGCCTTAACGGTTTTTGATTATATACCTATTGTTATTGTGATGTATACTCACTAGCATCACGACTACTTGATTATTATTATTTTCACCCTTAGACATTATTATAATATCATTGGATTTTTTGATATAAATGATTTGGTTATCGTAGGGTAAATACCAACCCGTGTTTATGTGTGGCGTGTTTTCTAATATAAATGATTTGGTTATGATCCGGCCATTATTCTCTTATAATGCTCGGGTCAGCCTGGGCATAATTTCCAGATTTAACTGGATGCTTTGGAGCTTCAGGAGACGAGCTGGGTTATCCGATACATAATCATGTATCTTACATTACGCTATTTATCTTGATATTTATTTATATTTATTAGCAATTGTAAGGACGAGTTGTTATAACTGTCCAAGGCTGATGATGAGTTAGTATACCCTGATTTATGTTGTGTATGTATAATAAAAATGATTTCTTTTGTAAAGATCTTGTGTATATTATATATTTTTCTCCTCACGATGTAAGATTCGGTTCTATCTTCTATTTCTTTAACTCCAATAATCTGTCTTTCCGACACTTGGATATTCCGCACATGAATACCGTTGATGTATTAGTGTCGATTTCTAAGGATCGAAAAGGCAGGTCGTTACACCATTGGCACTTTGACAAGTTACCACTAGTTTCAGTTCAGCAATTCAAATCATGTCACCGATATTTACATAAGCAACAAATATGCAAATAAAATTCAAAATTAACAGACGATGGATAACACATTATCTGTCTAAGTCAACCGATAAATCAATAAGTGTCCAAATTTATAAAATAGCAGAACAGAGATTTATTCTACTAACTTGATGTTCAATATACTCTATTCCAATTAAATATAGCAGAACGAGGTTTATTCTGCTATCAGAATGTCAGTGATAAAATAAAATTTTACCAATCAACATAATTAATTCCTTTACTAGTTAAATTAGCCATATTTTTCACTTCAACGAATCTGCCAAACAATTGCATCAAGGTGTTTTAATTAGTTAACATGAACTGAATGTCGAAATCTGTGGGTTAAATGGACTTCGAATGGATGAGTACGAATTTATTTAAGTTTAAAACTTTTAAAAATTTAAAAATCAATTTACTCAAATCCTTAACTCAATATGGGCTAAGCCCATACACACTTAATCAAACCTATTACTTCTCCTCTTCCTTCTCATAAAAAATACCCAAACTCCACTCCAATTCAAATATGCTCCCTCCCTTCCTCCCATGCATGCATGTGCATGTGCACCACAACCTTTGCCCACCGGCTGCCCCGTTAACAATCTCTACAAACCCCAAACACCTTGCGCACCTTAAGGATGCCTTCAACCTCACCCTCCACCGCCTATGCTAGATTTTGACCCTTCAACTAAACCAAATCACGTCCAGGTTTTTCATCCTCCTATAACAAGCTCGACATGCCACACTACTTCACCTGGAACCATGCCACTGCCTCCATAAGGTCTGCTAACCTTCCCTTTACCTACCACCATAACCTCGCCAAGCTCGGTCCCTCCACCACCGTGCACGACACCTAAAACGAAGCATCCATAGTCCAAGCTCTTAAGCCTTATGTCGAGCTCATTGCGACGCCTTAGATCGTTGCACCCTACGTGACTAACACCGAAGTTCTGTCACTACCCAAGCCTACTTTAACACCAACTGCCTCGACCCAAACCAATCCAATCGCCGAAGATCGGCTTTTACCCCAAATCCATTCAACTAACAATCTTGAACCAAACACGCCACTATAAATTATGTGAACAGTTCCTAAAAATCTTATTTTGACGATACAAACACGATGGTATAGGCCAATCATCAATTCGTGATTGACGAAAACCCATCAACTTTTATCCGCATACTATTATTTACACTTTTCTCAAAATATACTTGATGAAAAAATTCGACAACCATTTTTAAAAAAAAACTATAGGCTATAACTAACAACTTTATAGTTGGCGGCATAATCTAATTCATTTTGGTTTTGAAGGTATCGATTTTTGAAGGTGTGAATGAGCTTAGGTTTCAAATAACAGAGAAAGAACAGCGTGCTTTTGTTTTTATAGTCAATTTAAACCAATATAACTAAAATTTATGAAATTTAAACCTATTTTAGTCAACATAAATACCACTTAAATTTCACAAGCAAGCTAACAAACCAGTTCCACAATATTTAATTTGCCAAAATTATTAACAAGTTGAATAACTCACCTTTTCTTCAATTTTTGTAAAATCCAAGCTAGCTTTGTTTTTGAATCAAAAATGTGATTTTTTTTCTTTTCATTAATATTCTTGAGTGAAAACTAAAAAGATGAACCTTAAAAAAAACTAAGTATGAAGTGAAAATATGGAAATGGCGTATGTATGTATGTATGTATGTATGTGTGTGTGTGTGTGTGTAAAGAGGGTTTTAGATAGAGTGAAACATAAGGAATTAAATAAAAATATTTATTTCAACTCTAACATCATTTCATAACCTCTAAAGGTACATTATATATGAAAACACATTAGGTATTAGAGTGTTTTAAAGTCTTTTTTGTTTAATAAGACACTTAAGGGATTTAAGTGTCATTTCAACTTTAAAGTTTCAAATGTATTTTATTTTTTACTATTTTTATTTACTCATCCTTTTATATTTCAACATGTAATATTTCTCTTTTAAAAATGTAAATATTTTCTTCAAAACATATACAAGGGTATTTATGACTTTCCAGAACTTATTGTTCGATAAAAGCTGAAAATTCGAAAAAAGGCTTCGGTCACATTTTCAGTTTTCCATCAAACTATCTATTTTACAAAAAATTTTAAAAATGAGTTTCCTATTGTTAGATATAAATTTAAAAAGATTTAATTATTTATTAAAACTAAATATAAAATATTAAAAATAATTTAAGTATCCATAAATTAAAACGATAAAATTCCAGGTTATCACACCTTCATACCCTGAAGCCAATACCTTAAAACCTTACTCCATGTTCTATTCGGCATCCCTCTGTTCAGCCTGAAACCATGCTCCCATCGAACAGGAGTAACACTGAATAACATTTCCTATTCGTCTTTCACTGGACCAACAACTACCAAATAGGATTTACTGTCCAGTCCTTCACCGGCAGAACCTACACCTACTAAATATGATTTTTTGTCTAGTCCTTCACTAGCTGAACCAAGCTCCTATCGAACCAAAACCTATAGTGCCTTCAGCACAACAAAATTGAATTGAATTCAAATTTGAATTGGAGTTATCGGTTATGAGTATTTTATTGGTTTTTCATTGTTTTCGAGCATGGTTTTCTCCAAACGATTTTGAAATAATTTTTAAATATAGAGCATTTATCGATGTATTCAGTAGATGTTTAAGACAAGATTATAGATGGTCACTCCTAACCAGCCTTATTCTCTGCATTAGCAGACATAATTACCAAGTAATTCTCTTTTTTAATGTGGGTCTCGGGGTGGGCCATCACAGCTTGGTATCATCATGCTGATTCCATCGCTATGCTCAACACTTCGACTCTCATGCATCGTCTATGCATCTATATTACTCCAAATGCTATAAAGTATATCCGTCGAAGTCAAGTTTCATGGTTCCTACCTCTAGTTCTCTTCGATGAGCATTTTCAACCACATAAGGAAACAAACATGGATGCAACCATCACAGCATACATACAACCAATATAGCATACACATAGCATATGTAACGCATCTATATCAACCAATGAGGGATTCATATCAAAAGTAGTTTAAATATAGTAATTTCCTAAAAATAGCATGTCCATGATAACAAGTGTGAAATCCTTTTTAAAACCATTTTAAAACGGTTATAAATTCTTTTATAAAATCGGTAGTTGATTTAAATCTATTTAAAATCATATTTTAAAGTGGGAAATTATTTCAAAATGTCATTTTTATACTGTACTAACAATCATAATATGGTGAGAGACAATATCACTTACCTCAACAAAAGCTGACCAATCCAACGTTAACTCATAGCTCCCCATCACGAGTGCAATGTAAGAAACCGCATCCAAAATAGACCTCGTATGCAAAAGCTATGAATCAAATACGAATTGAGATTAAATAAGCTATAAATTAACTTAATTAAATAATTAATTACCTCTATAATTTTTCTTCCCAAATTACCTTTCATGTATGTGCACAAATGCACAAACAACCCACTTGCTCAACACCTTCTCTCCTCTATATCTTGCTTCACACTCTACTATTCGACGAATGGACAATTGCAACGCATCACACTACGTGAGCTCATCGCGATGCGCCATGCCATGCCAAGCTCAGCTTCCTCCCCTAAATTATGACCTTGACATTCCTCTCCTCATGCACACACGATGTTTTTTGCCTCCCTTGATCGGACTTGACGAGATTTTGTGGGAAGGTGAACTTTGCGAAGAGAAATCCAACAGTAATCTTCATTTCGCCTAACGCTTCCTCCCCCGCTGACAAACTCAAACCCAAGTCGTGACATGACAAGGTCGAGCTAGACTAAACACTGTCGCACCCTACATCGACTACATAGACGCGAAGCTCTCTTTAACACAAGTTCAACGAACCTAGTTTCGTCAATTCTCGTGGACCAAAGCACCCGATTTAATTGGTTGAAGGGTTTAGAGGAAGTGGTGGCCATTTACTTTGTTACAGGTAATGTAACAGTAATCAGGGAGAAAGGGTTTAGGTGATTGTTTATTTATATAATAATTTATATAATTTATTTGAATTCTCAAATAAACTGTTGTACATTTCGAGCTCGTATGATCACACGACGAGTCCGATCGCAACGAAACTTGTTAGCATACATTACCCCATTTTCTTGATCCCAATAGTATAAATTTTGTCGCTATCTGAGACCGTGCTCCAGGATGATAATTTCACTCATTTTGAGATCGTTTTGGCCATCGGATTGCCCGATCTACAAAGTGATTCTTATACTCATTTTAATTTGCAATATCGATCCGACCTCAATGGAAGTGGTCTTGACTCCTAGTTCAACCGTATGCAAAAAACCATATTTTTGGAACTTCAAATAATTAACGATTCAATATTTAAATCAATTATTTAAATATCCTATCGTTAAAAGTACGGGCCGTTACATTAATCATTTTAATTAAATCATCCACCAACTATTTTCAAACCTATATTCTAAATTTTATCCCTTTATTAAATAAACTTTATATTTACAAAATTTTTATTTATCATTATTTCCAAAATAATTAATTCACATTTCCATATTTCAACTTATTTAAATTTAAGTATCCAATATTAAATAATTCAATTTTTTTTCTTAATCTTTTAAACAAACAATTATTATTAAAACCCCTTAATCTCAACACTAAATATTTTATTATAAAATTGAAATATTGCAAAATAAATCCAAATCATCCATTTTTAATTAAAAAGAATCAATTTTAGCCAATTAAATAGTTATTTTTATCTTTTATTGATTACCTTAAAGTACTGGATTGTTACAAACATTGGTTGCTATACCCGAAGGGATAAAATCCACCGGTTGCAAATGGATTTTTTAGGAAAAAGCTCAATGTAGATGGACAAGTGGAGACTTACAAAGCAAAGCTAGCTACAAAAGGATTTCATTAAATTCAAGGTGTTGGTTATGACAATTTTTTTTGCCCCTAGCAGTGCTTAAGTACATTCGGATAATGCTTATATCTGCATTCTATGACTATGAAAGATGGAAAATGGACAAAAAGACGACATTTCTAAATGTTGATTTAAAAGATACCATCTATATGTCACAGCTTGAGGGTTTCGAGGTCAGTGGGAGTGAGGGCAAGACTAGTAAGTTGTTAAAGTTTATTTATGGACCTAAACAAGCTTTATGAGTTGGAATAAGTGTTTGATAAAGTATCGAACAATTTGGTTTTTATCAAAACACAGAGGAAGCTTGTATATACCGTAAGGAACAAGGAAGTTCTATCATGTTCTTAGTTCTATTTATTGATGATCTTCCATTGATTGGCAATGACGTTTCATTATTGTAGTCGGTGAAGACTTGGCTTTCTAAGATTTTCTCCATGATGGATTTAGGTGAAGCATCCTCTATACTTGGTATAAAGATCTATAAAGATAGATCTAAGATGTTGTTGGGATTATCGCATTCCTTATACATAGATACCATATAGAAAAGGTTCAGTAAAGAGAATCCCAAGCACGAAAATGTTTCGATGTAATCTAGAATCGTCCTTTCTAAAAAGGACGCTTCTCAAACTGATCAGAAAAAGAGTGTATGATGAGGATACAGTATTCTTCGGCAATCAATTCCATAATGTACATTATTCTATATACTACACTGGATGTGGCATTGGGATGCGTAAGTCATTACCAGTCTAATCTTAGAGAAAAGCGTTGGATGAATGTAAAATGTACACTAAAGTATTTAATAAATACTAGGGATTTATTCCTAATATATGGGAATGGAGACCTCCGTATGAAGGAGTATATAGACTCTAGCTTTCAAAGTGATATCGATGATAGAAAGTCAATGTTATGTTACGTCATTGCTATAAACGGTAGGGCGGTTAGTTGAAAGAATTCCAAATATGAAATTGTAGTCGATTCTACGATGGAGGCCAAGTATATCACTCTCAACGAAGCAACTAAGGAAGCAGTCTGGATGAGCAAGTTTTTAAGTGAGCTAGGAGTGATTCTCGACATGGAGTATCCAGTAGCATTATTTTGGACAATAATGTGGCGATGTTGATAGCAAAAGAACCTAAAGGACATAAGAAATCACGATACATTCTTCTAAAGTTCTACCTGATTAGAGAATTCATTGAGAAGAAAGTGGTCATAATATAAAGAGTAGATACCAAGGACAATAGAGCAGATCCATTCATAAAGGCACTAGCTCAATCAGTCCTCCTTAAGCTAATCAAAGAGATGGGATCGAGATTCCATAATTGGCCCCAAGTGCAACTGGTAGATTGGTAGAGCTAGAGGTATGCATTAGGGTTAATTCTGTAATTTATAGTAAATTAATATTTCTATAGTAAAATCCCATTCAGAATAAAAGGTGCTTTCTTTCTATTATATACTTGTTATAATGTGTTATATTACTTAATTGTTTAATTTAAGTATATAAAATAGAAAATCCATAAATGGTGTGTTTTGTGATAGTAATTACAATGTGCTAATTGTGAGCAATTATCATAATATAATGAACACAACATTTTAAATATTCCTAGTCATGACGTATGGAGACTGGATATCGATACATCCATTGAGACTAGAGTATGTAACACTCTCCAAATATTGGGCAGTGTATTACTCATGGTCATTGGGGGTACCAAGGGTTTACAAACCGATAGTTATTGGATAACCATGGTATGACTCACTCGATAGTTTTCTTTTTGTTAATATAACTAAGGTCAAACAGAATTGAAGTGATAATTTTACATTGTTCTTGACTTGACAATACGTTGAATGTCAATGTGGACACTCCACTTTGATTATAGTTAAGTCATGACACGACATCCATCGAACGACTATATTTTGATATGAGTTGAAGCATTGGAAGTGAAACTTTTCAACAAAGAATTCGTCTCCTCAGTTATATAAGGTTAGTGAGGCCAACTCAAAGTCAAAGTCTCTGGCCAGAGTAGTTTAGTTAATAATAATTGTTATTATTGAACAAAAGACTTTGGGTTTGGACTATACAAGTTGAGTATGGACGATATTGGATTTTTTACCATTTGCAAATTCCATATGTCCTAATGTCATATGGTTTTAATGAGGAGAATTAGGGAAAATAATTGTCACTACCACGGATCGCTTAAAGTAGTAAAATTGGATTTTACCGATATTGTTCAAACGATAAATTTGGCCAAACTATCACACCACTAGCTATGGTGATGTATGAATGTTAATATTTGAATCGTTCGATACTAATCGCTAACTGAATTTACATCTAAGAGTTACACAACCGCAATGTCGAATACTCCAAATACCACCTGATTTCATAAAATTATAATTTTTATAAACTAATTGTATTAATTAATATTTGTAAAATATTATTTATAAAATATTGTTTTATTTTTGTTGATCAATATTGAAAATAGTGTGTATATAAAATTATATAAACATGTATCGATATACGATATTGATGTATATTTGAATTTGATTTAAATGTAAATTATCCGATATGGTTTGAAGTGGAATGGAAGCATATAAATGCCCATTGTTTGATTGGTCAAAGCATAAGGGGAGGATGGGTATATGTTGATATTTTTTTGGTTTGAATTGGTGGAGAAAAGGATGGATCTAGATCCACTTTTTCTTCTCTCCATTCTCTCATATTTAAACCCATTACCCATCACTTTTTACACTTGACTTTCGGTCTCTCCTCTCCCATAACCTCTGGCCAAAACTACAAACCCCCTCTCCTCTATTATTTTCAAACTAAACACAAGTTCGAATCAAATAAAAGAAAAGTGCATAAATCGCTTTGACTTGTAGCGTTTTCTAGAAGAGATTGGATTCAATCCAAGGAGTTTTATCGATTTAACATTCGAGTTGTCATTATTAAGCTATAGTAGAGGTAAAATTTTAATACATATTTATTTACATTCATATGTCACTTATTATGTTGTTATATCGGGTTAGATTAGTTTCATATCCCAAATCTAATATGTATGTGCTGTCGATCTAGAATATGTATTTTTTAAGTGTTATTACAAATATTTTTTTTAATGTATATGCTTGTATTTACTTTCGACCTAAAAAGTAAAAAAAATTAGATTTAAATTTAGTAAAAAATGCAATTCTTAAATGAAATAGAATTTTAAAACTAGTTCACATACATGTATGTATTTTCAAACTATTTCAATAAATTTACATATGACACATTCGAAAAAATTATATATATATATATATATATATATATTAATTCGAATTATAATTTAATAATTATCAATCAAAAATTGTTAAATTATAGTATATATACATATATGTATTAAATAAATTCATATAATTATGTAAAATAATTCTATATAAAAAATTAATTTTTCCATACAAAAAATATATATTTAAAATATTAAAATACCTTTTTAATAAATCCATACTTATCTATTTAAATATAAAAACCTTGTTTTTGTCAAATATATAATATGGCTGAAATTAATATAACATATATTATATTTACATAAATAATATATATATATATATATATTATCATGCATTATTATTTAAATATATACTAATGTTGTAAATTATGAAATTTAAAATAAATTTTTATACTTTCGAATAAACAATTTTTTTCATACGTATACATACATATACAATTTATTTATGAATTTAAAATTTGAATTTCAAAGATATTTTATATCTAGAAATCAAATTTTGAATCTTGTAATTTGAATTTCGAATTTAAAATTGTCTTCTTTTTATATTATAAATAATCATTTTATATAAATATGTCCATATATATAGATATATAAATACAATTATTTTATAATTATATGTATATATATATATATAAGTTTTATATTTTATTAATACTATAATATATATAATACATATGTATATGGAGGTGCTGTATATATATATATATATATATATATATATATTGTTATCTGAGTTTTTAACCCATCAAGATCCAAAGGAAAACAGAATGACCTAATGAAGTCAGAATGGCTCAAAACCCAACCAAAAGGGTTAAAGTAACAAGCTAAAGAAAGCTAAGCCATATCGCTAAAACGACGACTGAATTTAACTAAACCAAGGAACCAATGTCCATTCAGTCCAATCAGCAACTAAGTACAACCAACTAGTAAGTCGCCATCAGAATAGAGTGACGCACAACGAGACTACACGAACAACGTCAATACAAAGCAACAAAAGCATACCAGACATTAAAGTCAAGAAATACACTAAGTTTATGGATCGCCAGCGATCCATACATCATGGATCGCAAGTGATCCATACTTCATCCTGGGATCGCTAGGTCGCTATTGCTTATGAAAGAAAGGAAGCATGATAGAAAAAGTGTGAAAATGTGCTAAGTGTATGGATCGCTAGTGATCCATACACCATGGATCGCCAGCGATCCATATTTGTCCATGGATTCTCGGCGAGCTAACTAGACAAAGCAATGGAGATGGGAGCTAAGTAATTAGCTCGCACGCGAGCTAAATTTATGGATCGCTAGCGATCCATAGACCATGGATAGCTAGCAATCCATGGTTTTAGCTTGGGTCGCGAGCTTAGCTCCTTTAGCTCCTTTAGCTCCTCCTATGTCCATCTACAAGCAATTGGCGAATAGTCTAGGACCAGAAGCTCTCCCGATCTCTATAAATACCATTTTACCTGCAACATAAAGAGGATCTTCTCCGAACTGGTTGCTGAAGCTCTGTTGAAAACTTTCTTCACTCTTCATCTCCCTCACAACAATCTCCAAAGGGATTCATTATGATTCTCCAGTGGATTCCAACTCCGGGGATTCAATCTAGCTAATGATAATCAAAAGTCTTATAATCAAACACTACTTGTAACAGCAATTAGTCATAGTAAAACTATAAAGTGGACGTAGGCTTCGTTAACAGCTGAACCACTATAAAAATCTTCTTGTCTCCTTTCTTTTACTGTTCTTTTATGCATATTACCTATATTATTGCCCTGTACAAACAGGGTTGGTGCTTTCACACTTAAACTAGGGTATTGATCCATTTTTTGGGTTAACATTTTAGTGCTTTCACTGAGAGGCCCAGCTCAGGATTCAGATCTAGCTATCTACTTTGGATCCTATAGCTTCAGAAGTTAGATCCCCAATGTTTGCCTGAAGAATCTACCACTTGGAATTCATGGCTCCTGGAAGAAGAAGAACTGCCTCTAGATGATCCATCGGGGCAGTGATAGCAGGAGAAGATGTTAATCCTCAACATACAGAAGTAAATGGCGCTAACTTAGGAAATTAGGTGCCAACATCCTCTACTCAACACGAAGTTATTACTAGGGATGAGTTGAATAAGTTGGTTGATGAAATCAACCAAAGAATGGAAAATAGCCAGAAGGCTCTGATGGAGAAGCTTAACGTTCTTCTAACCCTATAGTCAATCCTGCTCTAAGGACTATGCCTGAACTTGCGGCTGCTATAGAAAAAGAAATTTCTTCCATTTTTGGGCTAAATGGAAGAAACGGAAAACAACCACAAAAAAGGGTAACAACAGGAACCATTGGACATAATGTAGAAGGAAATGCGAATAATCCACCCGCCGTAAGGCAACCAAGTCTGAAATTAAATCAGGGGGCCAAGACCCCGCAAGAAGATATAGCTATGGATCTCTCCGATTCAGAAGATGGAGATCAAGACAACCAGCTGGAAGAAAATGGCAACACATTCGATGATACTAGAAACATCCAAACTGCCCCAATCAGGACAACTGCAAGTCAACGGGGTCCCGTGGGAGTGGCTCTTTCAAAGACAGGAGAGACTAGGCTTCAACCCACATGCCAAGATCGTTTGCAAAGCCAAACACTTGGCGTAGTGACTGATTTCCGTCCCCAAGATTATCGAACATCAGAGGAGTACATAGTAGACATGGTCAAACGATTAATATATGAGAGTAAAAACCGAAGAGATGATGAAAAGGGATCTGCTCCAAGTCGAACTTCCTTTACCGATGAAATCTTGAATGAAAAATATCCAAACAAATCCACAATGCCAACTATCCCTTCCTACGGCGGGACGAAGGACCCAAAACCGCATTTATACAAGTATAGCTGGTAATGGACGGAGCCAACGCTTTAGAGGCTCTTCACTGCAGATGTTTCCCTATCTTTCTAGAAGGAGTTGTGTCTATGTGGTTCACCAGACTTCCCCCAAGATCTATCTCTACCGTCAACCAATTAGCAACAAGATACCTCGACCAATTCAGGCTCCATACCGCGCAGCCAAAAGATGTCACGTCCCGATCCGGATTGTTCCAGGGATGCAACGAATTGCTAAAATATTTCATGAACCAGTTCAATACCGCGGTGATGAAAGTAAGCAACCCCAATGAGGACATGGTTTTTATGACATTAGTCTGTGCCACCCGAAGACTGAATTTGGGAAATGGATTAAAATGAAGTAGCCTACCACATGGAAAGACTTAAATCGTAAAGCGAGTCAGTACTTACGATTGGAGGAAGCGCAGGAGCTAGAAAGAAAGTCTACTGGTGTCAACCAATGAACATCAGATAAAGCGATGTAGCAATAAATCAAACGCGCACGATTCTGGAAATGCTCAGGGAGTCATAGGGAAAGATGGAAATCAAAAGAGGAAAAATCAGAACTCCAATAAAAGAAATGGCAATGGCAGCAATAAAAGGCTTAAAGGGTTCAGGTAGGAAGATTATAACCCTCTAAATGACACTCCGAAGAATATTTATCTTGCGACATAGGGGACTGAAGAATACAAGAAACCCCCTAGGAAGGAAGCAACCGAGCACCAAAAATGCTCGGAAAAGTTTTGCTATTTCCGTAAGACTCATGGACGTAACAAAAACGAATGCCGCCATCTAAAGAATCTCATTGAAGATTTGATTCGAAAAACAAGCTCTAACAGTACGTGAGAAAACCACAGAACCCTGATCAGCCCACGGTGGCTTAGCCCCCAAGGGAACGAAGGAATCAAGATGGGACTAATGAGGAAGGGTCCAAACGAACTGACTAAAGACTCGTTATTGGAATAATATATGGGGGACCACACCCCGCGCAAAGAAGTTAGGGAGAGATGGAGCGATATGCAAGTTCATTGAAGCATGCTTTAAAGGAATCATGTCTCGCCCTGGAAGACGAAACCACTGTCAAGATGCAGAAAGTGTTGAGTGATGACATAGTGTTCCGAAATCGGGACACCAAAGGGATCGAAGCCCCAACTCTCGATCCAATGGTGATAACAATGGGAATCGGTCCCGCTATTTTTCAGCGAGTGTTGGTTGATAGTGGTAGCTCTATTAATATTCTTTTCAAACGTACTTTGACCAAATGAAAATGGCATGAAAAGCGTGTCTGCATGCCAAACAAAGATCCAAGGGTTCACTGGCAAGCCCAAGAAACTTGTGGGAACAATTGACCTGCCAGTGGAGCTTGGAGAGGGCGATCAAAGAGTCACCCTCATTCAGACTTTTGTAATTGTGGATGAAATGTCAGCATATAACGCCTTCTTGGGGTGGCCCGCTCTAGTAGATTTCAGAATAGCTCTGGCCCCATGGTGTCTAACCATGAAGTTCCCTACTACAAATGGAATTGGAGTGGTGAAAGGAGATCAGTGTGCTGCCATAGAATGTTATATTGTAGAATTACGCGAATCCAGAAGAAAGGAAAAAGGAAAGTACGTGGGGAGAACTCTCCACATCCGTGAACCCTTCGAATAGCAACTACAGAGCTGCCCCTGGCTTGGGGACCATAGCTGATTCAACAAGACTTTAGACTAACTAGAAAGAAGAGCTCAGGGGAGGAATGGGCGGTGCTGGTAGAATTGACGGTGTCCGTCCCGGTCGACATGGATGACCCAACTAAAGTTTTAAAAATTGGATCGCACCTTGGAAACAAGATGCGTATGGAGCTTACTTAATTTCTTCACACCAACCTGGATGTGTTCGCATGGGCGCATTCCGATATATGTGGGGTGTCTCCAAAAGTCGCATGTCACGCGCTCAACATTGACCCCAAGTTCACACCAGTAAAGCAAAAGAGGCGCAGCCTAGGTCCCGAATGGTCTAAGGCACTAAGAGAAGAGATGGACAAGTTAATGGCCAATGGTTTCATCCGTGATGCAACTTATCCAGAGTGGGTATCTAATCCGGTCTTAGTCAAAAAGTCCAATGGGAAGTGGCGAACCTGTATCGACAACTCGGACTTAAATAAAGCTTGCCCAAAAGACAGCTTCGCTCTCCCTAGAATAGACCAACTTGTGGATGGAATGATAAGACACAAGTTGTTATCATTCATGGACGCATACTCCGGGTACAACCAAATCCTGATGCATGAACCCGATTAAGAAAACACCAGCTTCGTCACCGACTTGGGCCTATATTGCTACAGAGTAATGCCATTTGGTTTGAAGAACGCAAGGGAAACTTATCAAAGGTTGGTAAATACCATGTTCAAGCATCAGATCGGGAAAATGATGGTAGTTTATGTGGATGACATGTTGGTCAAATCACGAGCAGCTGTTAATCACCTGGATAACCTCACTGAAATGTTCGAAATACCCCGAAAGTACGAAATGAAACTCAATCCACTTAAATGTTACTTCGGAGTAGCCTTCGAAAAATTCTTAGGATTCAACGTAAGCGCTAGGGGCATCGAGGCAAATCCAGAACAAATAACGGGGTTACGACAAGTCTAAGCTCCAAAGAATAAGAAGGAACTACAAAGCTTGAATGGAAAAGTCGCGACACTAAGTCGATTTATCTTGAAAACTACCAACAAGTGTATACCATTCTTCGATGCGTTGAAGAAAGGAAGTAAGAACTTTGAATGGAGTGAAGCCTGTCAAACAACATTCGAAGAATTACTATGGCACATGGAGGCTCTGTCGATCCTATCAAAGCCCATGGACGGAGAAGACCTATTCATTTTCCTAGAAATCTCACCCCATGCACTAAGCGCTGCTCTCGTGTTTGAATAAGCAAAAATCCAGCGACCCGTGTATTACATTAGCAAGCGGTTCACTGGAGCAGAGAAAAACTACCCGAAGCTTGAAAAACTAGCGTATTGCCTCTTGATCACATCCAGGAAGTTACAGCGTTACTTTTAGGCTCATCCGATTAAAGTGTTGACTGACTAGCCCCTAAAGCAAGTGTTATATTGACCTGAAACTTCCATACGACTTCTCAAGTAGAATATAGAACCGAGTCAATACAATATCACATATCACCCAAGGAAAGCCATCAATGGGCAAGCCTTAGCAGGCTTCATCGCTGAATTTACTATACGGGATGATGAGGAAGAAGTTCAGTTGGAAGTGGACATGCAATGGAAGCTCTTTATCGACGGCGCATCCAAAAATCTCTGTTCTAGGGCAGGAGTAGTGCTTGAAATCTCCGAAGGAGGAGCTATTAGCTATGCTCTGTGCTTGGAATTCCTTGCTACAAATGACGAAGTGAAATGCGAAGCACTGATTGCAGGACTAAAAGTTGTTAAAGAGCTCAAGATAAAATCTATTCACATATACAGCGACTCCCAACTGGTCGTCTATCAAGTAAAAGGGGAATACTAGGCTCGTGGGGAGAATCTTGCCCCGTACCTGTCCAAAGTGCAAGAACTGCTAAGTGACATTGAACACTACACCATAAATCACATTCCATGGGAGTAGAACACCAAGGCAGATTATTTGGCTAAACTGGCGAGTTCCAGAGAAGCTCAGTCATTAGGGATAGTCCCAGTTGACACTCTAACCAACCCAAGCATAGACGAAATGGATGTCGACTGGATCCTCGAGATCACTATCGAACTAGAAACGTGGATGACACCGATAAAGGAATATTTGCTTGCAGGGACTCTTCCGACAGACCGGAATCAACAGAAAAAGCTTCTATGAAAGGCAATGCGATTCATGATATAAGATGGAGTACTCTATCGAAGGAGATTCTCAACCCCCCCTTCTTAGATATGTGTCCAACGACGAAGCTCGACGAATCCTAAAGGAAGTGCACCAAGGTGAATGCAGAGACCACACTAGGGGGCAAACCCTTGCGAAGAAAATCCTCCGGTATGGAAACTTCTGGCCAACAATAAACCACGACGCTACAGACTACGCCAGAAAATGCGATCATTGCCAAAGATTTAGCAAAATTAAAAGAACTCCTTTAACAGAGCTAACGCAAATGGTCAGTCCGTGGCTATTTGCAATATGGGGGATCAATTTGGTTGGCGTCCTGCTAATAGCGAAAGGAAGGGCCAAAAATTCTATTGTTGCTATTGATTACTTCACGAAATGGGCTAAAGTAGAACCGCTGGTCACCATAACCACAAAGGTCATTAATTTTGCTACTAAAAACATTATTTGCAGGTTTGGCGTGCCACAAAAAATCATCATTAACAACGGAACTCAATTCGAAAGCGCTGAGTTCAAAGACTTATGCAAATGCTTCCGAATCGAGAAAAGATTCTCAGCAGTAGCTCATCCGCAAGCAAACTTGAAAGTGGAAGCAATGAACAAGATCATCAAATCTACCATCAAAAAGTGACTAACTAAAGCTAAAGGAAACTGGATTGATGAACTTCCACTCACACTATGGGCTTACAGAACTACTCACAAAGCGGCAACCGACCACACTCCATTCGCTCTGGCCTATGGCTCAGAAGCAATGATTCCTGTTGAATTAGAGGTCCCCTCGCACTGAAGGCAAATTTTTAATCAAAAGAAAAACGAGCAGCTTCTACTCGAGTCGCTAGATATGATCGATGAAAGAAAAGAGGAAGCCGAGTTGGGAACCGCCGCCCACCAAAAAAGGGTCGCATGGTACTTCAACTCCAAAGTTCATAACCAAACCTTCAAAGTGGGAGACCTAGTGCTTAAGCGAGTCTACCCCATTCCGGGGGCCTCCGGACTAAACTGGGAAGGATCATATGTCACCAATCAAAAGCTAAGGGATGAAACTTTCAAGTTGACAATCGTCGACGTAATCCAAATTCCCAGGGCATGGAATAGTGAGTTTTGCCTTCTAAAAACTGGTGTAGCTTCGGCAACATCGGGAGGGCTAAAATACCAACTCCTCACGTTGCCCGAAAATAGGCAACACCGAGGAGTATGAAAAGCCGCGCACTAAATTTCAAAATATTAACTCCTTACATTGCCCGAAGATAGGCAACACCGAGGAGTACGAAAAGCCACGCACTTTATAAGCCTCACACTAAATTTCAAAATATCAACTCCTCACGTTGCCTGAAGATAGGCAACACCGAGGACTATGAAAAGTCATGCACTTCATAAGCCGCGCACTAAATTTCAAAATATAAACTCCTCATGTTGCCCAAAGATAGGCAACATCGAGGAGTACGAAAAGCCGCACAATAAATTTCAAAATACCAACTCCTCACTTTGCCCAAAGATAGGCAACACCGAGGAGCATGAAAAGCCGTGCACTCCATAAGTCATGCACCGACTCTTAAAACTTAAACTCCTCACATTGCCTGAAGATAGGCAGCATCGAGGAGCACTAAAGCTGTTCTGGACTGACGGGTCATATTAATCCCAAGAGCTGTGCATTTCATAAGCCGCATATTAACTCCCGAAGCTATGAAATCACGCTCCTAAAGCATAAACTCCTCACGTTGCCCGAAGATAGGCAACATCGAGGAGCCCCAAAACCATTCCGAATCGACGTGACATATCAATCCTAAAATCCACACATCCTGTAAGTCGCATGCACTTTCAAGTCCCAAAATTGCCCGAGCAGTGCCAGGGAACTTCTCCATACAGGAATATCCATAATCAAGCCACTCCAACTATCGGAAACAATGGGGACGATTCCAACCAAACCGGAGTACGAAAGATTATTACATTAAACGTTGACGACGTGTACCTGCCCATAGTCAACTCATACAGTGTGCACATCTCAAACATACATATGTTGCATACTCACCAAAATATCACAAAAACTCAGACTACGTGTTCAAGTCACAAGGCTTTTGAAAAATGAAAAATCGAGTTGTGATTTAGTCAAATTTCAAGTGTCAATCTGCAGACTATTTAAACCCTAAGTTACCGGTCATTTGTTAGTTGTTTGAAGTAAACAGCCCTATGAACTGGGGGGCATACACCTGCACTTAAGTAAAGACATTTGAATGAAAACAATAAGTTCACAAGTTCTGTTACTTCAAACAAAGAATGGTTACTCCAAATAAAGAATTTCGGTAGTAATCACAAGAAATGGATAAGTGTAAAGTAAACAAGAATAAATGCACAGAACACATATGAACAGACAAATAAGAGTACAATCAAAATATCAATGTATTGCTTATAATTTTCTTTATATAGGGCCAAAACATAGAGGTCGTACCCACACAACACGGGCCAACAAAAAGAAAGTACAGACTCCACAATAAAAACAGTAAGTGCAGACTCTGCACTTGAAAAAAAACGACTCAAAAAAGAATCAAAACAAGATCGGTCTCTACATAAGCTCCTCGGTGCTTCCTTCCACTGCTCACATTTCCGCCCTTTGTTTGCAGTTTCTACCTCGTCTCGGGAGTGGTGTCGCTACCAGTAATGTCAACGAACTCCTCATTGGCAACGTCCTCCTCTTGCTCCACAGCCTTCTCAGAAGATTCACCCTTTGCTTTGTGCTTCCGTGATTTGCAGGAGCTCTTCGAGGCTTTGATCGCTTCAACCTTCTCCTTCTTGATAGCGACCAATTCATGTTGAGTTTTACAAGGCTACTCCATTTGAACTCCTGCTCCTTAAATTCCACCGCTGTTACGTCACCTTTCAAAGATATAGAAGGGTCATCCAAGCCATGAAGCGCGGCTATCTTTTCGGACTCCAACCCCGGCTGCGAGCCAGACATGGATGTGGAAACTGGAATAGGAATGGAAATGAGCACGGAGGCTGTGGAAATAGCAGAAGGCCCGGGCATCGAGGAAGGTGGCACATCAACAGGAAGGGTAGACGGATATAAGATCAAAAATGAAAGCATTAAATTCTTCCTGCTCTTGTGGCATAAGCTAAAAACTCCCGAACTCGGGAGAAGCGAGAGGATTACCTGCACCAGAAGAGTGGCCAAGAACGTCAACTTCATATTCACCGCCTTCACCCCCCTTAGACGGTTCTATTACCCAAGGGAAAGCCCCAAGCCCAAAACTTATTGGCAGATGGTAGGGCTGCTCCTATGTCTTGCTGGTGCTAGAAACAAAAGGCTTTGTAAGTGCTTCGACAACCGCAGTCATGGCGGCATAGGTGGCTTCTTTCTCTCTCTCAATCTATAATATCTCATGGCCCTCCAGCAATGCCTTCTTTGATTCATTTTTAAGATAGGCATTTTCTAACTTTCACTCGGTGTAGACATTGCCGCTGTCACGAAAGCAGGTCAAGATTTCTTCCCAGACCACGGCGAGAGTGCGCAAAAATTTCGGGCCTAAGTAGCTAAGGCTCCCTTGATAAAGTAGAGAATTGACATAGAAATTCAGGATGGTCTTGTCCATCTTTTCCATCTTCCTCTCGAAAGCGTATTGAAGCTCCAGATAATCCGCTGTAACGGCGGCCTTTACGATCTCAACGCGAGACTTGTCAGTGCTAAGCTGTGCAACTTGGTTTAGTAACTAGGCGAACATCGCATCCTGATCAAAGATAGTCTTGTTGTGCCCCTTAATGATAAGGTCATGATCAGAGATAGTTTTCTTCTGGGCTTCAATCGATGTGCTACAAGCAGCCACTTCTTCTTTTAATTTCACCTCCTCGGCATGAGCCTTTTTTTATCTTATCCCTATAGACGATATCAAATCTTCCGTGAGCCTCTTTCACTTCTTTCAGCAAGTCGGCGTTCCTTTTGCTCTCTTACAGCACCGCTTCTTCCTCCTCCTCCAGCCGTTTAATCCTTGCATCGCGTTTTGACAACTCTCTTTCAAAACCATCCTTCTCTGACTGAAAAGAGAGAATTTCCTAGTAGTTGTTGCAATTGGTATCTGCCAGCTACTTACACAAGTTTTCCCACCCTTCATCCTAGTCTAAATCGTTTTGAATAGCCTGAAGATGTGGCATGTAAGAATCTCTACGGACTGGATGGAGATCGCGATCGAACTTAACTCTCCTCAGAAATCATCCGGGGAGCGCTGCATCAAGCTTGGTAGGACCCGATGGAAGAATTTAGACAAGTCTCCGGTGGAGACGCGAAACACCGGGGGCAAGCACAACGGAAGATGGTGGGATGTAAGTTGAAGGCGGAATAGGGGCAGAAGTAACGGGGATTTCTTGACCCGTTGAGAAGTGCATCGAAGAAAAAGCCTGCTGTTCCAAAGAATGCGAACGGTGGTCAAACTTTGATCTCTTCGATGGCTCCTCCCTCTCATCAAAAGACCTCCTCTTCTCATACCCGCTTTTGTATAACCGGCCCCGCTCTCTTTTATCCTGGCGACGGGTCTCGGCCTCCAGATCCTTTCTTCTCCTGTACTCTTCCATCATTTCTCAAGGCTGATAACAGCTGGAAGGACACTTAGACCAGTGCTGGGAGTCGGTGAATTCTTCGAAATCATTTTAAAGGTCGTGCCCTCTAGTCATACCCGGCATGAAGCATGAATAAAGGGCTTTAGGAAACTAAAATAAAACATGGAAAGTGTGTGCACAAGTGAGTGTGCCCCTAGTGAAGCATGCAGGGTGTTTGGGAGGATAGCCTAAAATGACGTCACAAACCGGTTTGGGCAAGCGCCGCAAAGGGAATCAGACTGACTTCGGATGTGACATGGCTTGAACAAGGGGGCATCTCCTCAAATCTGAAATCTTCCTCTATAAGTGCGTCAAAATCGACGTAAACATTGCATATATCACCAAACTCTGCGCCAACATCTTTACTCGAAGAATCCTGATGTCCCCCGATCCCTGAGGCGTTGTCTTTACCTATGTCTGGAGGAGGTGAGCTCGGGACAATGGGGCTCATCCCCGGAATCTCATCACACGATTCAGAATCCCCATCATCGGATTCTACGTAGAAGTCATCGCTAGAAGTGGACTCGTTGCTACTACTCCCGACTTCCCCTTCCTCTTTTTCCAAGTCTAGGGCGGCTTTGCCTTCCCTCTATTTGAACTCTTCTTCTCCTTCCTCTGGGATCAGAGGCATTCGGACCGGGCCACTAACTCCAGTCGTGGTAACATCTCTTCCTTCACGAGCCTCTTCAGCTGATTCTCCGGACAAGCCCTCTCTCTCTTGAGGAGCGCCTTCTTCGAAACCGCGAGAAGAAGAAGTAGATTGTGTGCAGACCCTGGACCGAGCAGGGGAGGGGACCTCAACTTGAACAACGGATCTCCCTAGATGCAGTAATCCATATCGGAGTAAGTTTTCATTGGTCAGCAAAACTTTAACCGACCTTTTTTCAGCATCAATAGCCTTTAGGGTCCAAAAAACTTCATCAAGAGACATGTTCCTATTTGGCCTTAGGATAACTGCAAGATGTATATGGCTTGTTAGAAACTCCATAGCAATGCGTCAAAACTCGATAAGTAGGAAAAGGAACCTACCCCCGTCGTCCAAAGACAGTCAAACCCCTCGGTGCATCTAACGAATAAATACCGCGTCTTGAACCGGGACAAGTTGCTCTATAGACGCAAAATGATTTTTCGGTTCCATTGAGCTTCAATTATGATCAAGGATGGACATTCATCTCTCCTCTTGAATGAAAAAAGTACCGCAATTCGTCAAAGCTTGGGGCATGGTCGAATGTTCGTATGAAAAGTATGTACATGCAAGTCAATATGGCATAGCAATTGGGATAAATCTGGATTGGGGCAATGCCTAAGTTTGAAAGAGTCTCGCACAGAAAGTTGTTAAAAGGAGACACGGCTCCATTCGGACACATATACAGATGTAAGCGGTATATCCTAGAGGAGGCATGTAAGCAAACTCGTTCTTCTCTAGTAGACGTACGTCCTCCTTTGGTATACCATGTTGCACGTAGATATTGTGCAGAACTTTAGCGGAAACCACCGAAGAAGCTCTTTTTGGCGGGTTGAGTAGAACTCTAAAATTAAGAGGCGTTCGATCCAAGACCGGACAAACTAGGACCAACTGATCGTTTTCTACCTGTGAAGTGGAAGGAGAAAGCGCAACGGATGATGACTCGGCTGTTGAAAGTGTCGGACTTCTTCCACTCGATTTACGGCGTGAAGATGGATGCTTCATTCTAAAAAAAGGAACTCGCATTCAAAATGGTCAGGTGATTCTATTCTAAACTAATAATTTCCCCTACAACACTTAAATTCCAAAGAGATATTGATTCGTGCCAAAAAAAATGGAGTTCAAGTGTGTATCAGGGCAAGTGCAGTGTGCTGTCTATAAGGGGTGAGCTCGATGTCCGAAACACTACAAACGCTCTATCCCGTGTAGATAGTTCGCTCGCAGTGGAAAAGGATTTTCCACATCATCTCCATTTGTTTTTTACTTCTCTACACTTACCCGTTATTGATCAACGATCAATAACAGATCCATTGTCCGAAGCGATGCAGAAAATTCTTCTCATACCAGGGACACCGAGCGTGAAATGAGCAAGCAAGATAAGTCCAAATCCTTCAGAAGAGTCGGGATTAGTTCGCGATGTGTTGTGCAGTATCAACTACGGAACTTGGCATAAGTCAATTCTGGCTTAATGGACGTAGATAGCAAAACATGTCAAGCACTGAGCCAAGGCCCGAATGTCATTCTGGGAGAAACTCAAGACTCGATTTACTATCTTCCTCCATTAAGCTGCAATCAACCCAAACTTCTCACGACCAACGTCACAAATGCGACCTCGCCATCAAATCATTAAACAAACACTATGATTAGCAAACCCACCTCTAATTGAACTCTAAAACATAGGAGTGATCGAAGACTTAGAATCAACGAGAAGGGTTGGTGGTGAGTTAAGTGGATAGATCGATGGTGATTTAAGGCATTGGTGAACTAGGCTTAATATCGGAACTGGCCTGAGATATCGGTGGCAATTCTCCGGTGGTGGCAATGTAGAGGAAAGCATGGCAGAAAGGCTTGGGTAAGACTGGATCATAGGAGATGATGGATCAAATTAATGGATTGAAGGCTCGAATCATTGAAGTGGAGGGAAAAGTCGCGGCACTAAGTCAATTTATCTTGAAAACTACCAACAAGTGTATACCATTCTTCGATGCGTTGAAGAAAGGAAGTAAGAACTTTGAATGGAGTGAAGCCTGTCAAACAACATTCGAAGAATTACTATGGCACATGGAGGCTCTGTCGATCCTATCAATGCCCATGGATGGAGAAGACCTATTCATTTACCTAGCAATCTCACCCCATGCACTAAGCGCTGCTCTCGTGTTTGAATAAGCAAAAATCCAGCGACCCGTGTATTACATTAGCAAGCGGTTCACTGGAGCAGAGAAAAACTACCCGAAGCTTGAAAAACTAGCGTATTGCCTCTTGATCACATCCAGGAAGTTACAGCGTTACTTTTAGGCTCATCCGATTAAAGTGTTGACTGACTAGCCCCTAAAGCAAGTGTTATATTGACCTGAAACTTCCATACGACTTCTCAAGTAGAATATAGAACCGAGTCAATACAATATCACATATCACCCAAGGAAAGCCATCAATGGGCAAGCCTTAGCAGGCTTCATCGCTGAATTTACTATACGGGATGATGAGGAAGAAGTTCAGTTGGAAGTGGACATGCAATGGAAGCTCTTTATCGACGGCGCATCCAAAAACCTCTGTTCTAGGGCAGGAGTAGTGCTTGAAATCTCCGAAGGAGGAGCTATTAGCTATGCTCTGTGCTTGGAATTCCTTGCTACAAATGACGAAGCGAAATGCGAAGCACTGATTCCAGGACTAAAAGTTGTGAAAGAGCTCAAGATAAAATCTATTCACATATACAGCGACTCCCAACTGGTCGTCTATCAAGTAAAAGGGGAATACTAGGCTCGTGGGGAGAATCTTGCCCCGTACCTGTCCAAAGTGCAAGAACTGCTAAGTGACATTGAACACTACACCATAAATCACATTCCACGGGAGTAGAACACCAAGGCAGATTATTTGGCTAAACTGGCGAGTTCCAGAGAAGCTCAGTCATTAGGGATAGTCCCAGTTGAGACTCTAACCAACCCAAGCATAGACGAAATGGATGTCGACTGGATCCTCGAGATCACTATCGAACTAGATACGTGGATGACACCGATAAAGGAATATTTTCTTGCAGGGACTCTTCCGACAGACCGGAATCAACGGAAAAAGCTTTATGAAAGGCAATGCGATTCATGATACAAGATGGAGTACTCTATCGAAGGAGATTCTCAACCCCCCCTTCTTAGATATGTGTCCAACGACGAAGCCCGACGAATCCTAAAGGAAGTGCACCAAGGTGAATGCGGAGACCACACTAGGGGGCAAACCCTTGCGAAGAAAATCCTCCGGTATGGAAACTTCTGGCCAACAATAAACCACGACGCTACAGACTACGCCAGAAAATGCGATCATTGCCAAAGATTTAGCAAAATTAAAAGAACTCCTTCAACAGAGCTAACGCAAATGGTCAGTCCGTGGCTATTTGCAATATGGGGGATCGATTTGGTTGGCGTCCTGCTAATAGTGAAAGGAAGGGCCAAAAATTCTATTGTTGCTATTGATTACTTCATGAAATGGGCTAAAGTAGAACCGCTGGTCACCATAACCACAAAGGTCATTAATTTTGCTACTAAAAACATTATTTGCAGGTTTGGCGTGCCACAAAAAATCATCATTAACAACGGAACTCAATTCAAAAGCGCTGAGTTCAAAGACTTCTGCAAATGCTTCCGAATCGAGAAAAGATTCTCAGCAGTAGCTCATCCGCAAGCAAACTTGAAAGTGGAAGCAATGAACAAGATCATCAAATCTACCATCAAAAAGTGACTAACTAAAGCTAAAGGAAACTGGATTGATGAACTTCCACTCACACTATGGGCTTACAGAACTACTCACAAAGCGGCAACCGACCACACTCCATTCGCTCTGGCCTATGGCTCAGAAGTAATGATTCCTGTTGAATTAGAGGTCTCCTCGCACTGAAGGCAAATTTTTAATCAAAAGAAAAACGAGCAGCTTCTACTCGAGTCGCTAGATATGATCGATGAAAGAAAAGAGGAAGCCGAGTTGAGAACCGCCGCCCACCAAAAAAGGGTCGCATGGTACTTCAACTCCAAAGTTCATAACCAAACCTTCAAAGTGGGAGACCTAGTGCTTAAGCGAGTCTACCCCATTCCGGGGGCCTCCAGACTAAACTGGGAAGGATCGTATGTCACCAATCAAAAGCTAAGGGATGAAACTTTCAAGTTGACAATCGTCGACGTAATCCAAATTCCCAGGGCATGGAATAGTGAGTTTTGCCTTCTAAAAACTGGTGTAGCTTCGGCAACATCGGGAGGGCTAAAATACCAACTCCTCACGTTGCCCGAAAATAGGCAACACCGAGGAGTATGAAAACCGCGCACTAAATTTCAAAATATTAACTCCTTACATTGCCCGAAGATAGGCAACACCGAGGAGTACGAAAAGCCACGCACTTTATAAGCCGCACACTAAATTTCAAAATATCAACTCCTCACGTTGCCTGAAGATAGGCAACACCGAGGACTATGAAAAGTCATGCACTTCATAAGCCGCGCACTAAATTTAAAAATATAAACTCCTCATGTTGCCCAAAGATAGGCAACATCGAGGAGTACGAAAAGCCGCACAATAAATTTCAAAATACCAACTCCTCACTTTGCCCAAAGATAGGCAACACCGAGGAGCATGAAAAGCCGTGCACTCCATAAGTCAAGCACCGACTCTTAAAACTTAAACTCCTCACATTGCCTGAAGATAGGCAGCATCGAGGAGCACTAAAGCTGTTCTGGACTGACGGGTCATATTAATCCCAAGAGCTGTGCATTTCATAAGCCGCATATTAACTCCCGAAGCTATGAAATCACGCTCCTAAAGCATAAACTCCTCACGTTGCCCGAAGATAGGCAACACCGAGGAGCCCCAAAACCATTCCGAATCGACGTGACATATCAATCCTAAAATCCACACATCCTGTAAGTCGCATGCACTTTCAAGTCCCAAAATTGCCCGAGCAGTGCCAGGGAACTTCTCCATACAGGAATATCCATAATCAAGCCACTCCAACTATCGGAAACAATGGGGACGATTCCAACCAAACCGGAGTACGAAAGATTATTACATTAAACGTTGACGACGTGTACCTGCCCATAGTCAACTCATACAGTGTGCACATCTCAAACATACATATGTTGCATACTCACCAAAATATCACAAAAACTCAGACTACGTGTTCAAGTCACAAGGCTTTTGAAAAATGAAAAATCGAGTTGTGATTTAGTCAAATTTCAAGTGTCAATGTGCAGACTATTTAAACCCTAAGTTACCGGTCATTTGTTAGTTGTTTGAAGTAAACAGCCCTATGAACTGGGGGCATACACCTGCACTTAAGTAAAGACATTTGAATGAAAACAATAAGTTCACAAGTTCTGTTACTTCAAACAAAGAATGGTTACTCCAAATAAAGAATTTCGGTAGTAATCACAAAAAATGGATAAGTGTAAACAAAACAAGAATAAATGCACAGAACACATATGAACAGACAAATAAGAGTACAGTCAAAATATCAATGTATTGCTTATAATTTTCTTTATATAGGGTCAAAACATAGAGGTCGTACCCACACAATACGGGCCAACAAAAAGAAAGTACAGACTCCACAATAAAAACAGTAAGTGCAGACTCTGCACTTGAAAAAAAACGACTCAAAAAAGAATCAAAACAAGATCGGTCTCTACATAAGCTCCTCGGTGCTTCCTTCCACTGCTCACATTTCTGCCCTTTGTTTGCAGTTTCTACCTCGTCTCGGGAGTGGTGTCGCTACCAGTAATGTCAACGAACTCCTCATTGGCAACGTCCTCCTCTTGCTCCACAGCCTTCTCAGAAGATTCACCCTTTGCTTTGTGCTTCCGTGATTTGCAGGAGCTATTCGAGGCTTTGATCGCTTCAACCTTCTCCTTCTTGATAGCGACCAATTCATGTTGAGTTTTACAAGGCTACTCCATTTGAACTCCTGCTCCTTAAATTCCACCGCTGTTACGTCACCTTTCAAAGATATAGAAGGGTCATCCAAGCCATGAAGCGCGGCTATCTTTTCAGACTCCAACCCCGGCTGCGAGCCAGACATGGATGTGGAAACTGGAATAGGAATGGAAATGAGCACGGAGGCTGTGGAAATAGCAGAAGGCTCGGGCATCGAGGAAGCTGGCACATCAACAGGAAGGGTAGACGGATATAAGATCAAAAATGAAAGCATTAAATTCTTCCTGCTCTTGTGGCATAAGCTAAAAACTCCCGAACTCGGGAGAAGCGAGAGGATTACCTGCACCAGAAGAGTGGCCAAGAACGTCAACTTCATATTCACCGCCTTCACCCCCCTTAGACGGTTCTATTACCCAAGGGAAAGCCCCAAGCCCAAAACTTATTGGCAGATGGCAGGGCTGCTCCTATGTCTTGCTGGTGCTAGAAACAAAAGGCTTTGTAAGTGCTTCGACAACCGCAGTCATGGCGGCATAGGTGGCTTCTTTCTCTCTCTCAATCTATAATATCTCATGGCCCTCCAGCAATGCCTTCTTTGATTCTTTGTTAAGATAGGCATTTTCTAACTTTCACTCGGTGTAGACATTGCCGCTGTCACGAAAGATGGTCAAGATTTCTTCCCAGACCACGGCGAGAGTGCGCAAAAATTTCGGGCCTAAGTAGCTAAGGCTCCCTTGATAAAGTAGAGAATTGACATAGAAATTCAGGATTGTCTTGTCCATCTTTTCCATCTTCCTCTCGAAAGCGTATTGAAGCTCCAGATAATCCGCTGTAACGGCGGCCTTTACGATCTCAACGCGAGACTTGTCAGTGCTAAGCTGTGCAACTTGGTTCAGTAACTAGGCGAACATCGCAGCCTGATCAAAGATAGTCTTGTTGTGCCCCTTAATGATAAGGTCATGACCAGAGATAGTTTTCTTCTGGGCTTCAATCGTTGTGCTACAAGCAGCCACTTCTTCTTTTAATTTTACCTCCTCAGCATGAGCCTTTTTTTATCTTATCCCTATAGACGATATCAAATCTTCCGTGAGCCTCTTTCACTTCTTTCAGCAAGTCGGCGTTACTTTTGCTCTCTTACAGCACCGCTTCTTCCTCCTCCTCCAGCCGTTTAATCCTTGCATCGTGTTTTGACAACGCTCTTTCAAAACCATCCTTCTCTGACTGAAAAGAGAGAATTTCCTAGTAGTTGTTGCAATTGGTATCTGCCAGCTGCTTACACAAGTTTTCCCACCCTTCATCCTAGTCTAAATCGTTTTGAATAGCCTGAAGATGAGGCATGTAAGAATCTCTATGGACTGGATGGAGATCACGATCGAACTTAACTCTCCTCAGAAATCATCCGGGGAGCGATGCATCAAGCTTGGGAGGACCCGATGGAAGAATTTAGACAGGTCTCCGGTGGAGACGCGAAACACCGGGGGCAAGCACAATGGAAGATGGTGGGATGTAAGTTGAAGGCGGAATAAGGGCAGAAGTAACGGGGATTTCTTGACCCGTTGAGAAGTGCATCGAAGCAAAAGCCTGCTGTTCCAAAGAATGCGAACGGTGGTCAAACTTTGATCTCTTCGATGGCTCCTCCCTCTCATCAAAAGACCTCCTCTTCTCATACCCGCTTTTGTATAACCGACCCCGCTCTCTTTTATCCTGGCGACGGGTCTCGGCCTCCAGATCCTTTCTTCTCCTGTACTCTTCCATCATTTCTCAAGGCTGATAATAGCTGGAAGGACACTTAGACCAGTGCTGGGAGTCGGTGAATTCTTCGAAATCATTTTAAAGGTCGTGCCCTCTAGTCATACCCGACATGAAGCATGAATAAAAGGCTTTAGGAAACTAAAATAAAACATGGAAAGTGTGTGCACAAGTGAGTGTGCCCCTAGTGAAGCATGCGGGGTGTTTGGGAGGATAGCCTAAAATGACGTCACAAACCGGTTTGGGCAAGCGCCTCAAAGGGAATCAGACTGACTTCGGATGTGACATGGCTTGAACAAGGGGGCATCTCCTCAAATCTGAAATCTTCCTCTATAAGTGCGTCAAAATCGACGTAAACATTGCATATATCACCAAACTCTGCGCCAACATCTTTACTCGGAGAATCCTGATGTCCCCCGATCCCTGAGGCATTGTCTTTATCACCTATGTCTGGAGGAGGTAAGCTCGGGACAATGGGGCTCATCCCCGGAATCTCATCACACGATTCAGAATCCCCATCATCGGATTCTACGTAGAAGTCATCGCTAGAAGTGGACTCGTTGCTACTACTCCCAACTTCCCCTTCCTCTTTTTCCAAGTCTAGGGTGGCTTTGCCTTCCCTCTATTTGAACTCTTCTTCTCCTTCCTCTGGGATCAGAGGCATTCGGACCGGGCCACTAACTCCAGTCGTGGTAAAATCTCTTCCTTCACGAGCCTCTTCAGCTGATTCTCCGGACAAGCCCTCTCTCTCTTGAGAAGCGCCTTCTTCGAAACCGCGAGAAGAAGTAGATTGTGTGCAGACCCTGGACCGAGCAGGGGAGGGGACCTCAACTTGAACAATGGATCTCCCTAGATGTAGTAATCCATATCGGAGTAAGTTTTCATTGGTCAGCAAAACTTTAACGGACCTTTTTTCAGCATCAATAGCCTTTAGGGTCCAAAAAACTTCATCAAGAGACACGTTCCTATTTGGCCTTAGGATAACTGCAAGATGTATATGGCTTGTTAGAAACTCCATAGCAATGCGTCAAAACTCGATAAGTAGGAAAAGGAACCTACCCCCGTCGTCCAAAGACAGTCAAACCCCTCGGTGCATCTAACGAAGAAATACCGCGTCTTGAACCGGGACAAGTTGCTCTATAGACGCAAAATGATTTTTCGGTTCCATTAAGCTTCAATTATGATCAAGGATGGACATTCATCTCTCCTCTTGAATGAAAAAAGTACCGCAATTCGTCAAAGCTTGGGGCACGGTCGAACGTTCGTATGAAAGGTATGTACATGCAAGTCAATATGGCATAGCCATTGGGATGAATCTGGATTGGGGCAATGCCTAAGTTTGAAAGAGTCTCGCGCAGAAAGTTGTTAAAAGGAGACACGACTCCATTCGGACACATATACAGATGTAAGCGGTATATCCTAGAGGAGGCATGTAAGCAAACTCGTTCTTCTCTAGTAGACGTACGTCCTCCTTTGGTATACCATGTTGCACGTAGATATTGTGCAGAACTTTAGCGGAAACCACCGAAGAAGCTCTTTTTGGCGGGTTGAGTAGAACTCTAAAATTAAGAGGCGTTCGATCCAAGACCGGACAAACTAGGACCAACTGATCGTATTCTGCCTGTGAAGTGGAAGGAGAAAGCGCAACGGATGATGACTCGGCTGTTGAAAGTGTCGGACTTCTTCCACTCGATTTACGACATGAAGATGGATGCTTCATTCTAAAAAAACGGAACTCGCATTCAAAATGGTCAGGTGATTCTATTCTAAACTAATAATTTCCCCTACAACACTTAAATTCCAAAGAGATATTGATTCGTGCCAAAAAATGGAGTTCAAGTGTGCATCGGGGCAAGTGTAGTGTGCTGTCTATAAGGGGTGAGCTCGATGTCCGAAACACTACAAACGCTCTATCCCGTGTATATAGTTCGCTCGCAGTGGAAAAGGATTTTCCGCATCATCTCCATTTGTTTTTACTTCTCTACACTTACCCATTATTGATCAACGATCAATAACAGATCCATTGTCCGAAGCGATGCAGAAAATTCTTCTCATACCAGGGACACCGAGCGTGAAATGAGCAAGCAAGATAAGTCCAAATCCTCCAGAAGAGTCGGGATTAGTTCGCGATGTGTCGTGCAGTATCAACTACGGAACTTGGCATAAGTCAATTCTGGCTTAATAGACGAAGATAGAAAAACATGTCAAGCATGAGCCAAGGCCCGAATGTCATTCTGGGAGAAACTCAAGACTCGATTTACTATCTTCCTCCATTAAGCTGCAATCAACCCAAACTTCTCACGACCAACGTCACAAACGCGACCTCGCCATCAAATCATTAAACAAACACTATGATTAGCAAACCCACCTCTAATTGAACTCTAAAACATAGGAGTGATCGAAGACTTAGAATCAACGAGATGGGTTGGTGGTGAGTTAAGTGGATTGATCGATGGTGATTTAAGGCATTGGTGAACTAGGCTTAATATCGGAACTGGCCTGAGATATCGGTGGCAATTCTCCGGTGGTGGCAATGTAGAGGAAAGCATGGTAGAAAGGCTTGGGTAAGACTGGATCGTAGGAGATGATGGATCGAATTAATGGATTGAAGGCTCGAATCATTGAAGTGGAGGGATCAGATCGCTAGAAAGATATAATCGCCTAGGGTTTGGATCGCACGAAGAAATTGGCTCGGCTCGAAAAGAAGAATGGGTCGGTTGGAATGACATATATAGGCGGACGTGAAAAAAGCAGAAAAAACTCTAAGTTATTAGGTCACTAGCGATCCATCATCCATGGATCGCTAGTGACCCATATTATTGAAGGCAAAAATTCTCGGGCAAAACTGGCTAAGTCATCAGGTCGCTAGCAATCCATGGATGATGGATCGCTAGCGACCCATGAGGTTGGAGGCGAATTTTTCTCAAACTTGCACTGCGACATCTACCCATCATTTCAAAGTATACCGGGAAGCTATGGAGAGAAGTTTGATCCGTTATGACAAGCAGTAGCGGTTGAGACCAAAACTAGGTGATCAACAACGTAACCTACTACGTATCCGCAAAACTCTAATATGATTACTTGGAATCCAACAAACAGATATTAAAATCGATAACTTTCAGAGCACGCCTTGTTTCCAACGAAGATGTATACTGGGAGGCAAATGTTATCCAAGTTTTTAACCCATCAGGATCAAAAGGAAGACAAAATGACTTAATGAAGTCAGAATGGCTCAGAACCCAACCAAAAGGGTTAAAGCAACAAGCTAAAGAAAGCTAAGCCATAACACTAAAGCGACGACCGAATTTAACTAAACCAAGAAACCAGCGTTCGTTCAGTCCAATCAGTAGCTAAGTATAACTAGCTAGTAAGTCGTCATCAGAACAGAGCAATGCGCAACGAGACTACACGAACAACGTCAATACAAAGCAAAAAAAGCATACCAGACATTAAAGTCTAGAAATACACTAAGTGTATGGATCGCTGGCGATCCATACATCATGGATTACCAGTGATCCATACTTCATCCTGGGATTGCTAGGTCGCTATGGCTTATGGAAGAAAGGAAGCATGATAGAAAAAGTGTGAAAATGTGCTAAGTGTATGGATCATTAGCGATCCATACACCATGGATCTCTAGGGATCCATATTAGTCCATGGATTCTCAGTGAGCTAACTAGACAAAGCAATGGAGATGGGAGCTAAGTAATTAGCTCGCACGCGATCTAAATCTATGGATCGCTAGCGATCCATAGACCATGGGTCGCTAGCGATCCATGGCTTTGGCTTGGGTCACAAGCTTAGCTTCTTCTATGTCCATCTGCAAGCAATTGGCGAACAAGATTGGCCCAGAAGCTCTCTGATCTCTATAAATACCATTCTTCCTACAACATAAAGAGGATCTTCTCCGGACTGGTTCCCGAGCTCTGCTGGAAACTTTCTTCACTCTTCATCTACCTCACAACAATCTCCAAAGGGATTCACTGTGATTCTCCAATGGATTCCAACACTGGGGATTCAATCTAGCTAAGGACAATCAAAAGCCTTGCAATCAAACATTACTTGTAATAGCAATCAGTCATAATAAAACTATAAAGTGGACGTAGGCTTCGTTAACAGCCGAACCACTATAAAAATCTTCTTGTCTCCTTTCTTTTACTATTCTTTTCTATACATATTACATGTATTATTGCTCTGTACAAACATGGCTGGTGCTTTCACACTCAAACCAGGGTGTTGATCCTTTTGTTGGGTTAATATATATATATATATATATATATATATTCAGAAAGAATAACAACATCAGCTTTCTTGTAAAAAATTCTTTTTCAAAAACATTTCATAAAATTCTACAAAAATCTTTTGTATAATTTTTTTTAAATCCTTTATACCACAATATTAAATTCATATCTTTTTTCCACTTTTTTTTTTCAAAAATAGTTTATGAATGTAGAGATTTTTTTTCGAAACTCACACTCGACAAATATTGGTCATAGTTCATTTGAATTCATGATCCTCTTTAACACCTTGTTTTGTTCCTCATTATGTTTTAAATTCTTTACAAATATTTGGTATTTTCATAAATATAGATTTAATAAGAACAAAACTATACTCAAAACATCAGCATTTAAAATCATTTTAATTTGAAATCATGTTTTGCGTCTTAATACATTTATTATAAATATGTTTGTATCATCCTTTCAAACCATGACAAAATCCAAGAGCATAGAACACACTATTTCATAATAATTAGATTTCACGCTCTTATACTATAAATCATCAAATATACTATAATTAACAAGCTTATACATATTCATAAAAATATTAAAAAAAGTTACCTTACTATGAATTTTAGCAATTAATTTCGCTAGTTGGCTGCAATGTCGAGTATAGACAAAAAGGTATCAGCATTGCCTTTCCAATAATCTAAAATTTAGACTAATACCTAATAGCTGCAATCCTTGTTTAAAAAATATTATAACTAAGAAAAATAAAATTATTATTATTCAATAAACATTTTCAAATAATATATCATTTTATAAAATAATTTTATTTTTCCACAATATAATTTTTCACTTTTGAAAATAATTTACCCTTTTCATATAAAAATACCACTATAACATTTTTATATATTGATCGAAATCCATAGTTCAAGTCTTTTTACGATTGATAACGCTTATCAAACATATTGATCAGAATTCATAAAGCACTCAATCGATAAATAAACAAATTAAATTACTGAAAACCTCTTTCAAAAAATTTTATATAAATATATAATTATTCTTTAACAAAAACATATACTTTCCCATATAAAAATATTTACTTTTGATATTTATACATTTAATTAATTTACTTATGGTATTAGCAACACTCAATAATTCATTCACAATAGTAAGCAAGCATTTAATTAAATTTTCAATCATATCATATTTTAATTATATATAGAGAAACATATTATTATTTTCCTCTATAAAAATGTTTATTTATCCCTTCGCGGTTTAGTTTTGGAGAATCCACTAGATTTTACCAATGTTTAGATTCTTCCAAATTTTAGTGGATTCATAATTTTTTTAGCGATAAATTCTACTCATTTCCCACATTCTAGACTAAGCCCAAATAAAAGAAGAAAATATATACCAAACACACTAGTATAAAATTGACCTGACGCCTCAGCTTATTTGCTTCGATTGTGATATTTGGCGATGCAAATGGTATTATTACATCGTTCCCTTTAACAACTAAAGTAATTGACACTTACAAAGCAAAAAGAAAATATAGAACTGCTATTTGCTTCAGCTATTGCTTACAATCGAAGCAAATGCATAAAAGCAAATTGACTTTTTGTTCGGTCTCCTTATGACTGAAGAAAATAAGTAGATGCATATTACCTTTTACTTCGGCCCTCATGAAACCAAAGCAAATGGCCAAATATTGTTTGGCGCATTTCACAAAAGCAGCAACCCAAATCACTCACTAATTCTTGTTCTTTCTCTAACAATTTAATCGATACCTAATACCCAAATATAAATTTTCATTCTTGAGAATCAAAATCCAATACACAAATCTCATTAACTTTGATAATTTCTCTATGGATTCATCCATCGCTGGCTGTCATCCACAGCATCTTCTCCATTCAATTCGAGTACCTTAAGGTTACTGTTAATTTTCAGGTTAGTGACGGTAATTAAAGCTCGCCTCTTTAACTACTTTTAGGATTGATTGTTTTGAATCAGAAATAAATAATAAAATATAATAAATTTGCCGAATATATAATTAGTAATATAATTGTGTTATTGGTAATGTTAAATGATATATACACACACAAAACACACACACATACACAGATATATATATATATATGCGTGTGTGTGTGTGCGTGTGTGTGTGTGCGTGCGTGTGTGATCGAGTTGAATTTTTGTTTGAATGATATATACAAAAACTATTTTGAAGTTTTAAATCATTAGACCCCTCTAAGATTACCTGTGTAGTATTTGAATGATTATTTTTGTAGTGCGTCTCTAACATTTGCACATGGATCGAAGTTGGATGTACAACCTGATAGAATTAAGGTAGGCTCTAGGACCAGATATATAATTTATTGTAAATTAATTAACTCTGCAATCAATTCTTGTTCATAATAAAGGTGTTTTTCTTTCTACTATATATTTATTATAATGCGTTATAAATAATTAAATGCTTAATTAAAATATATTTAATAGAAAATCCATATGGCATGTTTGTGATAGTAATTACAAATAGTGTAATCATTAGTATTGTTGTAACAACCCGATATTTTCAACCATTCGCATCCGCACATGTCGGACTTGAATTGCTCAAAGTATCAGATTGTTAATTTAAATTTGGCAAAACTCAGCATATATAGTAAATAAATAAATCACAGAATCACAGACATAGAGTAATATAATAACAATGCAGCGGAAAAGATAAATAGTAGTTCATGAAGCTACTATATAAACAGTAGAGTTTGAAATAAAATACAACAGAATATCTCAAATACAGTGAAGTCTCCAGTATGAAGAGATGACCTCTCTGAACAAATCAACTGGAAAAGCTGGAAGCTAAATCGATAGTTGGATCTCCAAACGAAGCTTTAAACTCTAAAGGTGAGTCTCAAATACTGTATCACTCGGTCTGACTCGAGCGTAAAACAAAACACAAAACACTCGAGTCAGGATTAACATTCTTATATCAATAACTCCAACTCAAGTGAAATATCAACTAAAATATAAGTAACTTAAAGGATGTTTGGGATAACCATCCTCTAAGGATCCGTGGAACTATTTACAATGTGGAAATACACACTATAACACCGTGGCCATTTCAAATTAATTTATACTTTAAAACCAAGATATTATTATCATTTTAAAATATATCTATTTTCCAAAATAGTATATTTATATTAAAATAATTTATAAAGTAAAGTGTTTGCAATTTTCTCAAATTTCACAAATCGCTTCAAAATCAACCCGACTTTCCCATTTAAATCAAATTCAATCTCAATTTATCAAGTTCCCTTCAGTTCAGTTTTTTTTCTAAATAACAAATTCAAATTATATTGATTTCAAATACAGATTTGAATCACAAACAAACCATTTAAATTCCAGTATATTTCAAAGCTTTAGTATTCAACATTTCAAAGTTCAATTTAACAGTTTCATATAGATCTTGATTTAACTTCATTATTTTTAGTCAGGGAATATTCACTTAATACATTCAATATCATTAAACTAGCCTTAAATTACATTTTTGACTAAATATTTCTTTAATTTATTTAAACGTGAAATGTTCATTAAATCACTTAAATCAAAATCCAGTTATAAAATCATATCTTAAATCTCAATTCCAATAAGTTTCAAATCGGTTTATTAAATAAATTCTTTATTGAATACAATTTCAACTAAATTCACATTATCTTCCCAACCTTAACTTATTCAACCTATTACCAAAATCTAGTTTGAAATATAAATTTAAACACTTAAACATATTATATGTATTAGGTCAATCTTAATTAAATTAAATATTATTATTAAATCTATATATATCATTACCATTTATATATAATAATTTAAGAATCAACATTTATTAAAACCATATATTTCTTTCCAAAACCATAGAATTTATTCCCAAAATATTTATATAGACTAACGGCGTCGGTGTATAATTTTCTATTCTATGGTCAAGTGATACGGATATTTATCATTTCAATCCGTAATTTAATTTATATATACAGGTGGATATCATTTCAACCCGAAATCCCAAATTCAATTCAAGTGAAAATCGCTTGGGTTTATCATTTCAACCCATAATGATTTTCTCCTATTCCAAAGTCCATTCGGGTATGTATCATTTCAACCCATAGTGATTTCTATACTAACAGGGAACTTGCAGAGTGATAACAGATATGATAACAATAATAACAGGCATATATCCTCAGTAATTAAATAAAATATAAACAATAGAATATGGTGTCATATCCCACAGGTGAACAATTATAGATAATAGCATATCTAACAATAATTAAATAATTAACAGTTCAAATTAGCAGCATATTTCAATTGTCGTTTCAATTGAAATCAAATTTAATAAATATAAGAACGTTAATCGTGAGTGATTGCTCACCTTTCGAGGCTAGAGAGGATAACACTGAAATCGAGTTACACATCCGAACACGAATTCCAAGGCAAAGCTAGGTTGGCACAAATCAACGAATAAAGCTGATAAATCGAATTGGACGAAATCAAGTCAGAATTGGATCGATGAAGATAATTGGTATAGGTGAACCTATATATAACTATATATAGATAAAAATCATATCCTAAATTCAAATACATTTCAATTCAATATATCTATATATGTGTGTGTGTGTGTTTCAAAATCTATCGTTTAAATCTTAAAAATACATATATTAAACTCAGTATATATGTATATATACATAATCTACTTAAAAAGAAATCCACACGTATATATTATATTCATTTCATCTAACATATCATGTATATACTTTAAAATACTATATTTATACTGCCATATTCAGAATTAGTATTTATAAATCAATTTTAAACACGCATTAGAAATAACACATGTTAATATAATAAAACCCGACTCATGCATGTAGGGTAATAGTGCATAAATGCAGGCATACTGTACTACAAAATTTAATATACTATGCAGCCTAATAGTGTATATATATAATAAAATATGTTTGCAGACCCGTAACAAATATATACAACCAACATGTTATTACAAGATTTCAAATATATATACGAATAGATAACTGTCAAAATATATAACAACTAAAAAATGACAGGATGAAAATATAACTTTAAAATAAAATCGTATATATATATATATATGTAGACCACAATTGTTTTAAAATGTATATTTTCTCCTAGTATAATATACAGCAAACCCATACATATCCAATAAAGCATCCTATGCCCATGCGTAGACTAATATGTGTGCAGACTCAAAGGTACGTATATATAGATCTAATTTTGAAAACTAAGACATACATACCCACATAATGCAATATATATATATATATATATATTACCTAATATATAACTAATATTATATAAACTAATATAAACATATACAGCAAAAGCCAATATATAGCAACATCTTATATAACTTTATAAATGCAGCAGCCTATATATACTATAAACATATAGCAAAAGTATATTGGAAATAATATAACTAACATATGTTAAACCAACGTTTCCAAGTAACTTAAACAGACAAGATATATTACTGATTATATACAACAGATTATGAACAACGATTTACAACCTATACACACCATATATTCTACAATCTCACCTATATACAAAACGAAGGAGGCGAGATGAAGGTCGGTCTTAGCCGGAGAGGGAACAAGTGCGGATCTAGGCGCGAGGAGGAGGGGTTCATGAAGATGAAAGTGGGCGGAGGTCAGGTGATGAAGTCGGCAAGGCTGGTTGGTTCGGCGGAGGGTCGGAGAAGCAAGCGGAGATTGCGTGGCTGTGGCTGCCGAACGGAGGCAGGGTGGAGACATGGTGGACGCCGAACCGAGGGAAGCTCGGGTGTTGTTGGAGGTGGAAGGCAAAGAGGAATGAGGGGAAGAGTTTTCAGAGAATGAAAAGGAGGAAGAGAGATATGCTTATCACAGGCAAAATATATGCCATGTTCTTTTTTTCTGAAGATTGAATAGAAAAGGAAGTGGGTAGGCTAGTGTAAAAGAACAGGCGGCTACGATGGGAAGGTTTGCAGGCTTTAAAAATATAACTATTCACAGGTAAATCATTCATTTTAATGTGTGAACGGAAATGGAAGCGACAGTGAAAAGTGAACAAGAAACGTTAGCAATGAATTGAGAATAGTGCCAGCCCCTTAAATTCCGGAATAATAAAAGCAACCGCTATGATTTAGCTGAAAATAATTATGCCTTGATTGGACAGCACGTTTTGAATTTTGAAACGAAAGGAAGGGATAAAGTCACAATTTTTTTGGTACCGTTACAACGAAGAGTTTAATGTTTCCATCGCGTACCAGACCTCAAAATACAGAATTGAATATACCGCAAAGATCAGCTCGATGAGACGATCAAAATGGTATACAGATATCAATGGTACGATCATCCGATCAAAAGTCGATAATCGGTACCAATACACGTTGTTATTCCGTACGGAAAAATCCAAACGGAGCTAGAAACGTTCGAATTTCGTGAAACGGATTATGCAGCCTTTTTCAGAGTGTTCTAAATAAATTTTCTCATGTTGACATATTTAGGTTTCAGAACACTTTTAAATTCAACTGTTTTTAACTAATTTAAATTGAAATAAAATTACACAATAAAATAAACTTCAATATTATCAGATGAAAATTTACCAGTTGCTATGTTTAAATAGACGTATTCTAAATAATAAATTTTTATTTTCAAATTTTATTGTTTAAAAATTCACAAAATTTCAATTAATTATCTTATTAAAACCATCAAAATTTTCGGGTCGTTACACTCTCCCCCACTCAAAACTTTTCGTCCTCGAAAAGGAAGGAGGTAGGAGAAAAGAAACAATCGGAAAGAAAAATAGATTGAAAGACAAGGATAAACAATTAATTTAAAACTATATAAATTTTACTTGAAAAATTCATTCGAAACTTCATTTGCAATTCAATTATCTTTAATACTTTAATATTTTTTTAAACCCATTTGTAAAATTTCTTGCTTCCTTTATAAATACCATTTATATGTTTAAATAACACCTTTATAAATATATGAAAACTATTTGAAAAAAATTATTTACATCATTACTTATATTTACAAAGAAGCTATTTGAAAACATTAAATCCATAATTCATAAATTTATTAATTTCTATCTCAAATACTTTTCAATTATTATTAATAAATCAATAATCATTTACTTTAAATCTGTTTTATTTAGTTAATAACCTCTAAAATATTTACAACACTAAAATTTATTATTAAACCATATAGTATATAAATAAACAATACTTAAAAAGGATATAGTCAACAAGGAAAAAGAAGGAGGATTTGGAAAAACAAGATATAGGTGAATAAATAAAGCTGAGCAGATAATGTAGGTTCAAAGAATAGCATCGGGCACGAATAATTAATTTAGAACCATAAGAATTTTAGATTTCAAATATTAATACAAAATTTCTTTGTTGGAAATACTTTTTATAATAAAATACCTTTATATCGAAATAAAATTTTCCTTTCAAAAATACTTTTATAACTCGATGTTTCAACAAGTTAATCCTCATTCTTGCAGACTCTGGCCATGCGATGATCAGGCGCAAAGCTAGAATTCTTCAAGTACTTAGTAGACCTGTTTCAACACCCAATGAAAATACTTGAAAAAACCTTTTTAAAACAGATATGGAAAGTACAATCCAAACAAATCAACCAAACCATTTGTCCAACCATGGATCGTAGATACACAAAGGTTACGCCTGGATCCCCCAGGAAACATCCGAATCCGTAAGCTTTCTCAGCCCTACGAATTACGCCATGATGACTAGTAGACCGCAAATACACAATGGTTACGCCTGGATCCCCCAGCAAACATCCATATCCGTAAGCTTTCTCAGCCCTGCGGATTTCGCTACTAAAAACAACCTACGTAGATCACAGGATACACAATGGTTACGCCTGGATCCCCCAGGAAACATCCGTACCCCTATGCCATCTCAGCTAGGCGAATTACGCTATGCAGTCGCTCGAAGAAAAAATCGATGGACACTCGAGTATCATATCCGGAAAACCCAAACCAGAGAAATAATATCGATAGAATGAATCCAAGATGTGGCCACAAATCGGATATCAAGCAGAAGGCACTTTCCATATCTTTACTTCGAAAATATATATCATATAGTACCTTTCAAATCACTTTCAAATATCATACTTATATAAAGTCCATTATATATAAGATTTCATTTCCAAATCGAATACTTTCCAAAATCAATAGTATATCAAATCACACTTATATAGATTTCGATTATATAAGATTTCACTTTCAAATTGAGTACCTTTTCAAATCCATAGTTTTCGAATCAACATCATACTTATACAAACCAATTTTTATATAAGTTCGATAACTCCCAAATCAAGTATTTAGTAACACAAGGTTCTCAAATTCAATTCGTTTCAATATCCATACAATTTTCAAAATCATATACACTTTCACCAAATTATTCTTCCAAATCAAATATCTTCAGTTCCAAAGTTTCCAAAATAATAAATTTATAAAATAAATCCAAATTTCCAAATCAATATAATTTAAGTCAAACAATTCATTTCCAAAATCATCTTATATTTACATAAAGTCCATCTTATATACGGATCAAAATTTTCAAAAATAAATTTCGCTGTACGAAGAGCTATATGGGATTGAACATCTTTGCTTACTAAAAGGTTTTGAATTTAGAATAGTTTTGTATATAAAATAGTTTGAAAAGTAGTTTTGTAAATAAAATAGTTTTGAAAAATACTTTTGTAAATAAAATAGTTTAAAATAGTTTGTTTTAAGAAGAATAAAAGAAAAATAGTTTGAAAATGGTTTTAAATTGATATTAGTTTTGCATAAAAGAAAAATTCCAATTAAATTACAAAGATATCCAACCCAACAACTTCCAATTTCAGCGTCAAGTATATCAATGATATTAGAACATAAGATGTACATACGTCATCATTTCGCAAAATCACATTCGATCGCTCGCTCGATCACACAAGTTCGCTTTCGAACTAGTATTGTCCATTCGACTTCCCTAATGCGGATTTCGATATGGTTTCTCGACTAGAAGCCATCAGCCTCCTTACATAGCCATATACTATGATAGAGAATTCTAGAATCAAGCCTAAAATCCATATGAAATATTTGCCGTCAAGAATCAAATGAAAAATCCTAACACGAAATGGTGTAATTCACCTCGAACTTGTGTATTCAAACCTGAATCAAATTAAGTATGCGAATAAAACAGCATACATACAACTTATGTATCTATTCCAACTTGTTAAATATATAGTTTTATAAAGATGTTACTAAGTTAAAACATTTAAACTAAATTTTATTCAAAATATTTTGAAGACCAAATTCTTTTCAAAACATTCCAAATCTAAATTTCATATTAGAAAAATTCAAAATAGCCTTATTCATTTACTTAACAAAACAGTTTCAACTTATTTAAATCATATTACTACATACTTTAAACATACATACCAAACTTATATACTTTATACTTTTCAAAATTACTTAGCTTTGAAAAGTTAACCTTGATTTGGAAGTGCTCGAACCTTCAAAATAGTCGAAGAAATCATATTTCAATCCAAGAGTTGGAAATCACCAACAACTTAGTAAATCAATTTCAATATATAGGGTTATACCAAATCAAATCCGGAACTCGAGGATTGAAGACCGGCTCACTTCAAATCGTTTCAAATATATGTACATATATCTTTCGAATATCAAATCATACTTCGCAATTTGAAATAAAAATTGGTTTCACAAAATCACTCGCATAGCAAAGTTACTAAAGTGGCCTCTCCCCCACTTTGAAACTCGAAAACCAATGTCGATGATGCGTGCACTCATCACCGAAATTATTTTCCAGCGACATAAGTGAGTTCTGGACTTCTATTTTCTCAAACTTCTTTTGAAATTTCTTCGAAATCATTCGAAACTCATTAAAATCATTTGAAACATTTCTTATTCGGAAAATACTTTTAAATCATATTATTATTATATATTTCAAAATCTTAAAACCAATTTCAAAATACCAGAGTTCAATTCTCGAATTTCAAATTTCAAATCCTTCAGTTATAAATCATTTTTAGATAAATCAAATTTCTTATATATTTTTTTCAAAATTACAAATCCTTTCTAAACCTCAAATTCTCATTTTAAAAAGGGTATATAATCTTTATCGAAAACATTTCACTTTTATATATAGAATATAATCATACTTATCAAAATAATAATTTCGGTATATAAAACACTTTCTAAAAATACAAACAAACCCGATTTTTCAAAGGAAGATTCAAGAATGGATTTCAAAACAAAGATAGAGATTCAAATTAGAGGAACTCTAATCAAAAATTCTGATTCGAAGGTAGGCTCGAACGAAGATGAGATAATTAAATTACAAAATAGAAGATGGATATACTTATATAAATCGTGGGCGACCTTAACCGGTCAACCGTGATTTCAGGAATATGATCGATGCGGAATTCCAAGGCAAATCGACATTCAATTGCCAGAGATAGAATTCGGCATAACAAGAGATAGCAGCATCTAGACCGAGGAATATATAAATCTCTAGTGAATCAATGCCGATTGTAAAGGAGTTTCACCCCTTTACAAATCATTCAAAGATGGGCAGGATCGCCTATTCTTATACAAATCATTCAAAGTGGAGTTATGGGATACTTCAGAATCACAAGAATACCAATAGAGAGAGACAAAAATGAATTTTGGAACCGTAGAGAACGTTCCAAAGTTCAAAGGAAATCGAGTCAAAAGGAAGAGATTAAACTCGAACAAAAGTGATTCTGTAAATAAATTTACAGTATATGCTAAGTTTCGCCTAGAGCCAAAGCTCTGATACCAACTGTAACGACCCGATATTTTCAACCATTCGCATCCACACATGTCGGACTTGAATTGCTCAAAATATCAGATTGTTAATTTAAATTTGGCAAAACTCAGCATATACAGTAAATAAATAAATCGCAGAATCACAGACACAGAGTAATATAATAACAATGCAGCGGAAAAGATAAATAGTAGTTCATGAAGCTACTATATAAACAGTAGAGTTTGAAATAAAATACAACAGAATATCTCAAATACAGTGAAGTCTCCAGTATGTACATATGACCTCTCTGAACAAATCAACTGGAAAAGCTGGAAGCTAAATCGATAGTTGGATCTCCAAACGAAGCTCCAAACTCTAAAGGTGAGTCTCAAATACCGTATCACTCGATCTGACCCGAGCGTAAAGCAAAACACAAAACACTCGAGTCAGGATTAACATTCTTATACCAATAATTCCAACTCAAGTGAAATATCAACTGAAATATAAGTAAATTAAAGGATGTTTGGGATAACCATCCTCTAAGGATCCGTGGAACTATTTACAATATGGAAATATACACTATAACACTGTGGCCATTTCAAATTAATTTATACTTCAAAACCAAGATATTATTATCATTTTAAAATATATCTATTTTCCAAAATAGTATATTTATATTAAAATATAGCAATATCTTATATAACTTTATAAATGCAGTAGCCTATATATACTATAAACATATAGCAAAAGTAAATTGGAAATAATATAACTAACATATGTTAAACCAACGTTTCCAAGTAACTTAAACAGACAAGATATATTACTGATTATATACAACAGATTATGAACAACGATTTACAACCTATACACACCATATATCCTACAATCTCACCTATATACAAAACGAAGGAGGCGAGATGAAGGTCGGTCTTAGCCGGAGAGGGAACAGGCGCATATCTGGGCGCGAGGAGGAGGGGTTCATGAAGATGAAAGCGGGCGGAGGTCACGTGATGAAGTCGGCAAGGCTGGTTGGTTCGGCGGAGGGTCGGAGAAGCAAGCGGAGATGGCGTGGCTGTGGCTGCCGAATGGAGGCAGGGCGGAGACATGGTGGACGCCGAACCGAGGGAAGCTCGGGTGTTGTTGGAGGTGGAAGGCGAAGAGGAATGAGGTGAAGAGTTTCCAGAGAATGAAAAGGAGGAGGAGAGATATGCTTATCACAGGCAAAATATTTGCCTTGTTCTTTTTTTTCTGAAGATTGAATAGAAAAGGAAGTGGGTAGACTAGTGTAAAAGAATAGGCGGCTGCGATGGGAAGGTTAGCAGGCTTTAAAAATATAACTATTCACAAGTAAATAATTCATTTTAATGTGTGAACGGAAATGGAAGCGACATCGAAAAGTGAACCAGAAACGTTAGCAATGAATTGAAAATAGTGCCAACCCCTTAAATTCCGGAATAATAAAAGCAACCGCTATGATTTAGCTGAAAATAATTATGCCTTGATTGGACAACACGTTTTGAATTTTGAAACGAAAGGAAGGGATAAAGTCATAATTTTTTTGGTACCGTTACAACGAATAGTTTATTGTTTCCGTCGCGTACCGGACCTCAAAATACAGAATTGAATATACCGCAAAGATCGGCTCGATGAGACGATCAAAACGGTATACAGATATCAATGGTACTATCATCCGATCAAAAGTCGATAATCGGTACCAATACACGTTGTTATTCCATACGGAAAAATCCAAACGGAGCTAGAAACGTCCGAATTTCGTGAAACGGATTATGCAGTCTTTTTCAGAGTGTTCTAAATAAATTTTCTCATGTTGACATATTTAGGTTTCAGAACACTTTTAAATTCAACTGTTTTTAACTGATTTAAATTGAAATAAAATTACACAATAAAATAAACTTCAATATTATCAGATGAAAATTTACCAGTTGCTATGTTTAAATAGACGTATTCCAAATAATAAATTTTTATTTTCAAATTTTATTGTTTAAAATTTCACAAAATTTCAATTAATTATCTTATTAAAACCATCAAAATTTTCGGGTCGTTACAATTGTATCACAATATTACAAAACACATCAATTTAAATGTTCCTACTCAAGATGCATCGAGATAGGATATCAATGTATCTGTAAGACTAGAGTACGTAAGCTCTCCAAATGTTAGGCGGTTTATTGCTTATGACTGCTAGGGGTACCTAGGGCTTACGTACTAATATTTATTGCATAACTATGGGATGACTCACTCGATAGTTTTCTGTTAGTTAATATAACTAAGGTCAAATAGAAAATATCGATGTGACCGATTTACACAATTCTCTCGACTTGAGAATACTGTCGATCTTCATAATGAAAGATCTACTTTGTTATAGTCAAATGATGGCACAACATCTACCGTGTGACTGTAGTTGGGTCGAGTGGAAGTATTGGAAGTGAAGCACTATTCAGGAGAGGATTCATCTACTTAGTTGTATGAGGTTAGTATCCCGATCAACTCAAAGTCAAAATCTCTAGCCAAAGTAATTCAGTTAATAATAATTGTTACTATTGAACTAAGGACTTTATGTTTGGACTATAGAGTTGAATATGGATGATATTGGAATTTTGACCTACCAAATTTCATAAGTCCAAAGTGATATAATTTTGATGAAGAGAATTGGTGTAAATAAAAGTCACAACCGTTCTTAACAAGGTGAAATTACATTTTACCGAAATTAAGTTAGTGATAAATTTGACTAAAATGTCACACTACCTGCTAAGTGGCGTGTGAACGTTAACCTTCGAATAGTTCAATATTAATCGCTGATCAAATTTACACCTAACAAGCCACACAACTGAAACGATGAATTCTCCTTTAACCAAACAATTTAATTAATTTGTAATTATTATAAATTGATTAATATTTATAAAATATTAATTATCAAATTTTATTTTGATTTGAAGAATAAATATTATTAAATATATTTAAATAATTAAAATATATTAATAGAC